>CAKAOJ020000349.1:87500-525880 GCA_916701645.2 Sebastolobus alascanus
AAGTTGCGGAGGGTCATGGCGGCGTTCGCCGACACCTGAGGCCCCCGCTCCTCCTCGTACACCACCAGCAGCTTCACCACCGCCAGGCTGATGGAGTTGTGGATGCTGGGGTGGCGGTAGAGGCGGGACGCCACCGCCATGATGGTCAGCAGGTAGGGCTTGAGCCCAGCGCCGTGGAACTCGGCCATGGACTGGTCGGCCACTAGCATGATCTCCATGTAGCGAGGGGTGGAGACAAAACGTCTGGTTCTGTGGTGGGCTGAGGGGAGAGAAGAGAAAGGTCAGACCAGGGTCACAGGTCATATGATCAGGTTTCAGTCCTAATTTTACTGCACTGAGATTATTTTTGATAGAAACGATTCAGTTTGTCTGGAACAGTCTGCAAAACTCTGCCAGTGTTCTAAATAGCAGCTACAAAGGCTCGTTTTATTCAGAGGGAGCTCCGGATGTGCCTGGAGGAGCCTGCGCCAGCGTCACACCACCGGCGGCTCCTCCTCCTTGGGGTCCGCATTCCTAGAATGACCTTCTCTGGTGGAAAATTATGCGAAGGGAGAAAATCCTTTCTTTCTGCCGGTGCGAGTTGTACCAGGAGGCGAGTTTACACGTCTCAGCACCGCCGGGCTCTGGCTGGCCCCGACCCCGCTGCTCCCCTCCCCTTCCTCCGTCACTCCTCCTCCACTTTCCCCCTCTATCCTCCCCTCCCTTCCTCATCTCTGGTAGTGCGTAGACGGCGCTGTCAAAAAAGGTGTGCGCATGCTGTGCACGCTCCAACTCCAGCTAACAGCAGTTTGATCTGCATATTCTCTACAGCCAGTGACTTATATAGAAGATACTATATACTTCTTGTTTGTATACATTCTATAGAGTTAATAAATCACTTTCTCTGTGTTTCTTGGCCACATTTTTTACGGTTGCTGGTCAGCTTTATGAAATGAGTAATTGTGTGTAAAATGCGCACAGTATGTCCACAGCCTTACCTGTCTGGTCTGCGTTAGCGGCTCCATGCTTCTCCTCTTTCTCCAGATTATTTGGCACCCTCTCCTCGTCTTCGTTGACCCCGCACTTGGAGCTCCCCTCCTCAGCCAAAGCTGCCCGACCTCTCCGGCGGATCGTGTGGACATCCTTCTCGGTGCCCGTGAAGTCACTCGAGTTAAGGGGCTGAATAAAATACTCTTCCCCCTGAAAGTAGAATCCGCCCCTGAGTCCGTGGCACAGGTTGAGCGCAGCGGCGGAGTGCTCCTCTCCGTTCACCGTGCCAGAGAAGAAACAGCCCGACTCGGCTCCGCTCTTGGGTTCCTGTGTCGGTTCAGGACTCCCCACAATGTGGAAGACAAACCCCGGCGCCAAGAAGGTCTGGTCAGGCTCTAGCTTCAAGATCAGCTCCTTGCCAAATACGTCCAACCGGTACTCCCTCATCTCTGCCTCCTTCTCCTTCTCCTCAGCGGAGAGAGTCCGCCACGGTTCGGTTTCGCTCTCCGACCCGGCCATCTGGTCTAGTCTGACCGGCACCACGGTGCTCTCCTCCCAGGCGCTGTGCGCCGCTCCGACGCACAGAGCGGCGATTAAACCAATGGAAACGTGTAAAAACCTCATCATATAACTGTGAAATCCGACAAGTGGAAACACAAACTGACAATAAAGTCTCTACGAGGAAGCAAATAGATCCTTTAAAAGGTTTTCCACTATAAGCTAAAAAAGTCTTCCACAAATCTGTTCCCAAAATTACGCACACGCATAAAAATCTAAAAAGAGATCAAATCCAGTGCATTTAAAGTTATGTGCAGGTCTGACTTGTTGCAAAAAAAAGTCCTTTCATTAAATGAAAATAAAAGATCTCTGTAGTAAATCCAACAGGTCTCTTTCTCTCCAAAACTCAGCAGATGTCTCAGTAGCTCTGTTTGAGTTCGGGCTGCAGGTTTTTCCTCTGCTGTCCCGTTTAGTCTGTTCTCTGCTCTTGCCTTGCAGTCAGAAACAGAGCAGGTCCCTCCTATATATCCCCCTGCCTCGGGACCACCCCTTTCCCGAGGGCCCTTTGATCTGAGAGGGGCCAAATCTCGTGCGCAAAGAGAACGCACCAGCGACCTGGAGCGTTGCCATAATAATCAATCATTGGAGGATAGAGAGGTTTGGGCAGAGGAACGTTTTCTTCTCCAAACTCTGCTTGTCTGTCACAAGATGTACAGTCATAACCTACGCATATTACTGAATATAGTCTAATAATATTAGTCATAGAGCCTAATAGATAATTTCACCCATTAGTGTGTACATTTATGATATGAAAATAAAAACCTGGCACTGTTGCAGTGCTCTACTTTCTCACTGCGCTACACACCGCTTATTAAACTCATGCCCATTCCAACTTAAATCAGGGTGACAGGCAGCAGTGGCTGATGTGGAGCAGTGTTGTAGTGTCAGTGCAACTGGAGAAGGGGAGATGGCAGCAGGTCCGGAATGGTAACCATATCGCGCTGGCCAAGGCTCCGGGAGTCGTACTCACCTCCCCCGTGCCAAGCCGGCTGTGGTGCGCCGTGGCCGGGGTTCGGCAGCTCCGCTCCCCGGGGAGAGGGAGCAGAGCGGGGCCGCTGAGGTCTTAAGGTGGAGCGGCTCTCCCGTCGGGCTGCCTCTGCGCTCAAACCAAGGCGGGCAAAGCCCCTGTCCACCGGCTTCTTCCCCCACCCGCCCGGACTGTTCCTTCTCTGAAACAGACAGGAAGAGTTTACACTAGAGTTTCATTAAAATTAACTGGCAAAGCAGGAATCCTATTATACAAACTTCATTCACAGCAAAGAAAGATTTAAAATAAGGAACAACTATTTGTGGAAAGTTAACTAAAGTAATCCTCCATTATATAGGCCTAAAATCTCTAAGAAATAATGATAAAATCATGTTGAAAATATAATAATATCATTTAATAATACAACATGTTATTGATTGAAGTCTCTTTAAACAGTACATAACAATCTAGATGGATTATTGGCACAATTTCCACTTCAGTGCTCTCACTGGACCAAACATCTATCAGTCTCTAAACGACAGATTATGGAGGTCCACCTTAAAAGCAACAAGCCAGAAAAAGTGAATAGTTGTAATTTCATAATTTCCCAGTAGATGGTAGGCATGAGTCATGGAAATTCCCCACACAGCTGCAGGGATTTTCCATGACTAGATGAACCAATCACAAGTTTAGCCGACAGGTGGCGCCTTGGCATCACATTTTGGAGCTTGTAAAGGTGCCATTGACCGCAGGGAGGCAGCCCTGGTACACTAATGTAGTGTGTGGAGAATGGTACCTCTGCTTGAGGATGCTGATCCTGGGTCAGAAATGATAACCAGGTGACATTTGGATGGAGTGGAAAATATCTTCTGTTTTTCTATTTTATTGAACGTTTGGACGATCACAGATTAATAGGGTGAATTAGCCTAATGTGGGACATTTTTTGCATTTCAGACTTCTGGAATATATTGTCATATGAAGCAAATACATTAAATTCACACCTGGTACCACTCCGACATCCCCAGGATGTGTCCTAATCAAACCAAAAAAGAAAATGCAGATATTACACTCATAGAAGAAATCGCTGTTTCAGGGGAGCACAACATATTCTCAGGGACCGATCTCACCCCGCACATTCTCTCTTTGAACTGCTGCCCTCAGGCAGATGTTTCAGGACATTGAAAGCACGGACAAACAGGTTAAAGAACAGTTTTTATGCCAGAGCCATAACTGCACTAAACACAGCAAAAACTTGAACATCTTGTAAATATTCACTGTGCAATAATGACATGAGTCGTGCAATACCTGGAGAATGTGAATGACTTGTGTGTGGTATGTGTTTTTATTATTATTTATTTTTTATAGTTTTTAGAGGCACGTTACTGTTTATGTTTCTTGCACTTTTTAAGGATTGCATTTAAATTTCGTTGTACTTGTACAATGACAATAAAGATATATTCTGTATTCTATTCTATTGTAGACATATCAGTACTCTTATTGCCAAGTTGTCTCAGACAAATCTTTATTTCCTAAAGTGGGACAGTCATGTCTGAAATGTGGGACACTGAAAAGGCCCTGTTTGAAGTCCTACATCACCTTAATCAATGTCGGAAACATTCATGGCTAATTGTGCAATCCCATGTTCAGTAATTTTCACTCTTACAATGTTACTGCTGTTACAAAACCTAGCTTTTGTGTGGATGTTGCACGGAGAATTGAACAACATCAAACAAACAATAGACTATAATAGTTGTGACGCATTTAGGCATATTAGAATGACATTAAATAGCCTATATTATCATATCTGTTAATCAAAGAAAGCATAATTAAATGCACAGCTAAAAAATCATGAATTGTTAAACCGTTATTTTTTTTTTTTATTTCACTATACAGGGAAAACTTACAACCATAACAGGCATAGAGTAAAGTGGGTCAATTTGATTTGATTTTGGAACAAAAATTTGATTGAAATAACAAATATATAGTATATTTACACCATATTATAAGATTTTTTTGATGAACAAAGATATCATGAACATATCCTGATAAAAACTAGCAGGACTGTTTTATTTATAAGAAATTTATACCATTAACATTAAGTTTGTCTAAAGACTATGTCGCTGACCTTTGGGTGGTCTTCACACTGGATGCTTCCTGTTTGAAGATTGCTTCACCCTAATCTATGATTGGACATTTGAGAAGTCATGTGATTTTGACCACATAACACCGCAGCTTGTGTTAACCAATAGTTTAATTTACTTTAATTTGTTTGAGGAAGACCTACACCCGCTGGAGCTTAGGTGTCCCACATTAGGCAGTGTCCCACATTACGGCAACTCACCCTAACGACTATTCATCCCCATGTAAACTAAACTTACATTAAAATATTCATATGTGTCAATACATGTTGACTTCTGTGACAATTACAGACAACAAAAGAGCTGATCAAGATTGACATTTGCCCACTCAAGTCAATAAGTAACTAACTGGATGTATTGCATTTGCAGAGATTACTAGAAAACCATCAAACTCTGTTGCCTTAATTTAGTTTTTAACTGAGGCTTCAGGTTGGAATTGGAGGAAGTGAAATCTGCTCTTTTCCAAACTGAACCATAAATGCCATCCTGGCCCATGAGTTTTGTTTATTGTCAAACTATGCCAGGAAACGTGATGTCAACAAAGGATGTTTAGTGTATTTGAATGGTGTAGAAGGCATGCTTCTGCTGCTGGTAATGTATTTATATATATTCTGTCAAGTGGTGGAAAGCAACAAAATGCATTTATTTAGTCAAATTTTGAGTATTTTATTATGATACTTCTTCTACTTCACTACGTTTCAGGGGGAAATATTGTAACTCTGACTCCACTGACAGCTATAGTTACCTTGAAGAATAGTATTTTACATGATCATCTTATGTATGTATGTATGTTGCTTTTTTGTGCAGCTACATTCAAATGCTGCTTACATGTTGTATCATCAATAATAATAATCAAATATATATAACTCTTAACGGGGCCAGTGTGGATGTTGAGTACTTTTATTTTTGATACTTTAAAGGACCAATATGTAATATATTTACTGTATTAAATCATAAAATGACCATTACATGTCATCAGAGAGTAATGAACATGCTGTATTGAAATACTGACTTCTCCGTCTGTTTTTGTTTTGGATCGCTGTGATCCCGTCTACTGTCCATATTCGACACCCCGCTGCCAAATATGAAACAAATTCGCATACAAACAGCCTTCTGCAGCCATGGAAGCAAGTGAATGAACTGGATCAACACAGATAACATTAACGTTAGAGTCTACCTGACCTGAAAAGCCTCGGCACATCTCTCTGTGGTACGTATGCATCTGGATTATCAAGACAGTGAGTATTTGAAACACACAGCTGGTGAAGTGATTCTGACAACTGCTGGCCAGAGGCTAACGAGGGTTGTGTCTAGAAGGTAACCCTCAAATTGTGAAAACATACGCTAACTGCTATCAGTCACACCGGTGGAGCGGATGGGCCACAGCTCCGATGTGTTGAATTTGGACTGCTGTTTCCCATTTTAAACGCTAGCGGTCAGTCTTACATATTGCTCCTTTAAGAAACTAATTTATTTAGATAGGCTGCTTTCAGTTAAATTGCTAATGGCCGTGGCTCGTCTCCTTTGCTGTGTGATAATGTACTGTACAAACATTATTCTGTTGCTATCTTTCCTCTTGCTTAAATATGGTTTGTTAAGGTAACATTAATCTCTGCATGTGTAATGATAACATGCTCAGCAGCTGTTTTATTAGCGTTATTTAGGTTGCAGTTTTAATTTACAGTAGATGCGCCTATTTCTGATGAGGGACGGAACCCTGTTGTTGCTGTTACCCATTTTAAACACTCAGTCCTACATATTGTTCCTTTATATATATTGTGCTATGTATATTACATATATTGCTATTGTATACATCTGTACTTTTACTTAAGTTAAATGTTTTTGTACTTATAATGGAGTATATTTACATGGCAATATTGTTATTTGAGTACTTCTTCCACCACTGCTTCTGGTAAAAGGCCACGTAGTGACAATGGTCCTCCTGTCATAATGTAAGTGTGATGATTTGCAAACACATTTAAGATAAATTAAATGTATTGATACCGTGGCAAAATTAACAACACAGACACAAAGATATTTAAATATATAGATTTTATGTACATATATTCATGTGGATGACTAGAAAAGAAACACTATATTCTTACAAAGGAATGATTTTGCACAGTCGTATTCCTAAATTAAATAGTAATTTGATACAAAATTACTATAATAAATAAAACTCATCTCATTGTTTTTTTTATTCACACACATACCAGTTGTACAAACAATAAATTACAAGTTCAGTGCTGTGTTTCTGTCGTTCAGCGAGAGGGGGTTTCCCCACTGGAAGAGTCAGAGTAGGTTGTGAGAGTGTATGTGAGTGTGTGTGAGGTTTCTGCTGTGTAACTGATGGTTTGTTTCAGTGTGTCTGTATGTGTACATTTCTGTGTAAATATGGTTGAATACTAACACATATATGAAAGATCTACTCATTGTACAAAAATGTCTACATTGTGTAAATAAATCTGAATGTGTGAGGGAAGAGGAGAGAACACTGTGTGAGTGGTATGTTGACCTCATGTACTATCTGAAAACCTTTCATATGGTTTGTTTTCTCCTGCACAGGTGCCAGATGGGTGAGGTTTGCCACACTGGAAAAATAACGGTTGCTGGACATAAATAACAAGAGGGTTTTTTAAAAAGTCCATTTGATATGTAATCTACATTGTCCACACTCTAAATGTATCCTTGATTAAATAACCAAATTAAAGTATGATACTGTGAGATTTGGTGGAGGATTTTAAAGAATGAGTTCACCCAAATTACAAAAAAAGCATATTTCCATATTTTAGATAGTTTTGTTTTTCACTTAAAGCAGTAGTTTGACATTTTGATTCACTTTCTTGAGGGTTAGACAAGAAAATTGAAACCACACTCAAATATGTCCGTTAAATATGAAGCTAGAGCCAGCAGCCCGTTAACTTAGCATTAAAAGTGGAACCAAAATGGCAAATCGTCATTTTTACACTTCAATTTTTGTACAGATTTTTTGTACAGATTAAAAAAAAAATTATGGCGTGTTAATTAAGAGATATTGGTGAGCATATTTTTAATCTTCGGACAGGCTAGCAGTTTCCCCTCGCTTCAAGTCTTTATGCTAAGCTATGCTAACCATTTCCTGGCTCTAGCTTCATATTTAAAGGACAGGCATGAGTGGTATCAATCTTATCGTCTATTTCTCGGCAAGAAAATGAATAAGCTTATTTTCTAAAATGTCAAACATTTTTTTTTAAATAAAAAACAACATCATTTTCCAGAATCAGTGCCCCCAGAAGTCATTGGGAGTATTTCTTCAGCAGAGAGCAGTTGCAAAGAAATTGTTGACAGTGAGGTCTGTGGATTGTCGGAAGTAACCAAGGCATTGTTTCTGAAGTTATAAGTTTCTGCTGAAAAATTGTAAATGCAATTTTTCACAGCTCCAGATGGATATCTTAAAACTCGGGCAGATTTTTGTATTTTGGGTGAACTGGCCCTTTAAAATCTGAATTGTTGTAATGTGGCAAACACCACCTGTCAGGCTTGGAAACAGACTAAAAAAATCATTTGCAAATACGGGATGTAAAGTAGTAAAATAGAGAGTGAGTGATGAAAAGAAAGAGTTGAATTGCAAAAGGACATTAATGACTGCATTAGTATCTCCCTTGCTGTCGTTGCGAGTATCCAGGGCACACATTGTCATATTAGCATTGCTTCCTAAACAGATAAACAGATAAACAGACAAACAGATATTGACCGCCACAATAAAACGTGAGGGTCGTAAACCTCCCAGCACCAGCATAATGACTGATACAAATGGAACTGAGAGTGACGAAGCTTCAAGACACACATGTTCACGGTACATACTGTATGTGCTTAAAACAGAGGCCTGGGTACATGAATGTGCTAGCGCATAACACACACACTCACAATACACACACACCAAAAATCAAGCATTGCCCCAAACTTGTGATTCATCATTAACCTCCATAAATGTTAAGGAGTGTTGAGGTTACTTTGCCCCTTTTGTCGATTTAACCGTTTGTCCTCTGAAGTCCACCGTATACTCCCTTTCCATCGTCTTCGGGGTAAACGATTTTCCCGAGTTGTCGCGGAGCGGAGAAACTTTTCAAGAACACAAACAGAGAAGTATCTGAACAGTTTAAGACTGACTGGACATGGGATGCAATGCAACGTCCATTAACCGAATGTCTGGGTTTACCATTCATTCTTAGTCACCACTACGGGAAATAGTTTGTGATCCCTCGTCCCTTCTTCTTGCGATGCTTCTCGGTATTCAGCTGGACAGATCAGTAAAATAAAGACACACTTGTAAGCTGTAGTCGGGGCATATGATCCAGGACCATCGTACGTTATGGACATCTCCTGTAAATTGGACATTTTGGTCACTGAGTGGCTCATAAAATTCTTAACGGGAAGAATATTGGTAGGCAATCAGAAGAGAAAGGTGACCACCATTTTAGTTGCGCTCATGGAACTGACCTTAGTTGTTACAAAGATTGCTACAAAGATTGCCTACCATCCGGTGAGTTTTTCTGGATGGTACGTCTACCTGTAACAATTTTTATGAGCGGTTCAGTGACTGAAATGTCCAAGTTACAGGAGTAATATGGGACTTAGTATGACGGACGTGGAACAGGGCTATGATTCGGGCAGAAATGATGAGGGTGAATAACGAGTGCTTCCCATCGTTGGGGCTCTTGTCTCGGACACACTCATGACAAAAGACAAAGGGGTGCGACTTCCAAATCCCCACAGTGATTAGAACACATGGAATAGCATAAAAAAAAACACGACAGGCATGCCATTACAGGGCAACACACGCTAAGCCTCCAGGGTTTGGAGACTGAAGTAAAGACAATCAGTTACTGTCCATGTGGAAATGACATGCACTTTAAGTCCTTAGCTATGCCAGGGCGATACTTGTCACCATCATACGGACACGGTCCTCTTGTGCTCTGCATAGCTACTGTGATTCCAGGACATCCCTCTGGCATATAGTCAGGTACATCCACGACAATCTGTCTCTGTGTATCTGGTCCAGGCGCTTTCAGCCAACATTCACAGTCCTGTTTAAGGTTCATAGTCCTACATCCAGCACTTGAGACCTTTATCAGACGTACGGATTAAACTTCTTCCTACGAATTGCTTTTTGTCTCACAAATCATTTTTCCTCAACATTTCTTCGCCAGACAGTGTTTGAAGGCGGAGGGTCGGGCGCCTAACGTGCAGCCCTTGGACAGTTTCCCATCCTGGTCCTTACACTGCACTGTCCGGCTCTGCCAGCCAGTGTCACAAGTCCTGGAGCAGGTCATCCAGGACCCCGTAACCCAATGGGGCCCCGGGGTTGGGGTGGAGGGACCTGGAGCTGTCGGTGGCCCTGGGACCAGGACAGGGGGAGCGGGGGAAGATGTAGTGGTGCTTCTGGTGGTGGTTCTCGTCGTGGTTGAGACTGTTGTAGTGCTCTGTGTAGGGGTCAACTTTGGGTTAGGAATAAGCGGAGAAGCCGGCTGCTGCCCGCGGGGCATGAAGAAGCTATAACGAACATCCAGGGGCTTTTTAGCGTCTGTCGCTAGAATCTGGATCACCAAGGCTTCTTGGAGGGCTCCGGGACCCATACTGTGGAGCCACTCGTCCCTTTGGCTCCAGCCACTATAGTTGAGCACAGAACCATTGAGTGGGATTATTGTCTCGGACGTGGAGATCATAAACTTTCCGTTTAGGAGGTACTCGTTGTTGGGCCGTCGGAGGGCCAGGTAGGCTGTATAGCGGGTCTGGTCCTTGGCCTTGTGCTGACGGACCTTGATGTGGGTGGAGCCTGCAGGGATCTTAACCACGTCAGTGTAGCCCTTACTGTTTGGCAAGACAGGAAGTAGATGAGAGTTCAGATCACTGCGTAATACAGTGTGCTCTTTGTCATCGCTGGCTTTGCATCAAAATAGAAATACAACCGATTTAGATAACAAAAAGGATACACTGCTTGTTAAGACATGTGGTCACTTGTTAGCAAGCTGTAACAAATCTTGCTAGCTAGCGACACTCCATTAGCAGCACTCCGTTAGCAGCATTCGGTTGCAAAACTCTGTTAGCAGCACTCCGTTAGCAAAACGCTGTTAGCAGCACTCCGTTAGCAACACTCCGTTAGCAAGACTCCGTTAGCAAAACGCTGTTAGCAGCACTCCGTTAGCAACACTCCGTTAGCAAGACTCCGTTAGCAAAACGCTGTTAGCAGCACTCCGTTAGCAACACTCCGTTAGCAAGACTCTGTTAGCAACACTCTGTTGGCAGCACTCCGTTAGCAGCATTCCGTTAGCAACACTCCGTTAGCAACACTCCATTAGTAAAACTCTGTTAGCAGCATTCCGTTAGCAACACTCCGTTAGCAGCAGTCCGTTAGCAAGACTCCGTTAGTAAAACTCTGTTAGCAGCACTCCATTAGCAAAACTCTGTTAGTAAAACTCTGTTAGCAGCACTCCATTAGCAAAACTCTGTTAGCAAAACTCCATTAGCGAACGCAAAATGGAGGAACTTAGCAAGCTGTGCTGAACAAACAACCATGACACCAAGATAGGGATGTCAGAGATAATGTGAAGAAGCATGCAAGGGGGCGACTATCACGGAATATTGTGTGAACGTTTGAAATAAAGGAAGTTTTCATGTTTTCATGTCTGCTGACATCACATGAATGTAGCATCATCATTTCAGCATACTGTAAAAGCCAGGAAAAGTAAAAATACTTAAAATATCTCTGTAAATTCTGCGTGAGCAAACTTGCTATCACTAAACTGAGACTCCCCTATGATGCTTGTTTTTCTTACCTCTTCTTGGTGAAGTTGCCCATAACGCGTATACATCCCGTGCTGTCGCCTCCACATATACCACACTTGTCAAACTGCAGCTTAGAGCCGATGATGCCGTCGCAGCCCGTCCGTACACACTTCCCTTTCACGCACACCGAGCTGCTGTAAGGACGACACTCTGTCCCGTCTACCGCCTGAAGACAAACAGTCACAAAATCATTTTCCACGTTTTTTTTTTTTTTCAATTAAAGGTTCAGTGTGTAGGATTTAGGGAGATCTATTAGCAGAAATGGAATATACTATTCATAACTATATTTTCATTAGTGTATAATCACCTGAAAATTAAGAATTGTTGTGTTTCCATTAGCTTAGCATGAGCTAATGGTGGAAGAAATACTCAGATCCTTTACTTTAGTAAAAGTAGAAATACCACGGCCTAAAAAAACTAAAAAATATACCTGAATTCAAGTTGTTACTTAAGTATAAGAAGAGGAGTATTTTCGTCAAAATGTACCAAAGTATAAAAAGTAACTCATTATGCAGAATGGCTCCTTTTAAAGTGTTATAGAATATTATATTGTTCTGTTTTTATCACTAACAAAATACATGTAAGAGCATTTTAATGTTGTAGTTTGTCAATGTGGTGCCAATTTTAGATAATTTGTATACTACTTGATAGATTAGTAGTATAGTACTGCATCATATCATAATAGCATATCAGATGTTTTTTTAAAGTAAAAAGTAACTAGTAGGCTAACTATAAGTGTCAAAAAAAAGTAGTGGAATAAAAAGTCCAGTATTTTCCCCTGAAATGTAGTGGAGTAGAAGTATAAAGTAGCTTAAAATGGATTTCCATTTTAAGCTACTTTATACTTCTATATAAGTTAAGTATAAGTATGTCAAAATTGTAGCAAAGTACAGTACTTGAGTAAATAAATTTAAACCATTCCACAACTGGCATAAGCCCTTCATATCTACATAGGGAGTGGGTCCTCTTTACGGAGTCCGCCATGTTGCAGTGCCATGTTTCTACAGTAGCCCAGAACGGACAAGGCAAACACTGGCTCTAGAGAGAGCCTTTCATGTTTTTTACCACCATAGTTCTCCGACACGCTTGGAAAGAGAAGAGTGAATGGAGGGGTATTCAGTTGGTTGCGATCTGCAACCACACCACTAGATGCCACTAAATCCTACACACTGCTGCTTTAAATACACTGCAATCTTTTCTTTTTTGTTTAACTAACTCACCCTCTGAGAGAACACCACATAGTATCCTGTTCCTTTTGCTCTGCAGGTCAACTTGCATACATCTTTAGGGAGGACTCCTGCGTATTTTGGCACCCACTCGACGAACGTCTTCACCCCTTTAGGATCTGTCTGGGGACCGTTTCGCACCTCACATTGCTCCTGCCGGAAACTCTTATCTGGAGAAAAGTTACAGAGGTTTTAAATGAAGAACTATTTATTTTATATGATAAATAAACACTAGCTTTTAATGATCATGCATGCATTCTCTGGCAGTCACACTCACTAGATGCTGGACATGTTGTGACGCTGCAGGACCGATAGATGGCTCTCTTCCCCGTGCAGTAGCGCCCGTTGTTCCGCGGTGGCGGGTTGTTGCACAGGCGCTGGGCGAACTGCACCCCTCCTCCGCACGTTCTGGAGCACGCACCCCAAGGACCCCAGGAACTCCAGCTGCCGTGGTTGGACGCCTGGGAGAGCAAGGAGAGGAGGAGTGGAAGATGAAAGAGGAGTTGGAGGAAATGACAGAAGAGGAGAGATGAGAGAGTAGAGAGGGATGAAGGGGAAAGAAAGACAAAAAAGAGGAGATGAGAGAGGACAATTAGTGCTGATCAGATATGTTGGTAAGTGGTTGCTGGGCAGGCCACGTGTCGCAGGGACCGCTCTTTGTGATAAAGAAAAATGTGGCATTAATTGTGGCGTGGAATGAGACAGACAGAAAAGGAACGAAGCTATCCCCATGTGATAAAGCTCTCATTAAGACAGCATGACTGGATCTGTGGTGGTGTAACAGCTCACATGCTTCCCCCTGAGGAACAGCCTGAATGAAATTCTTAAGGTAATGTCTTTATTTTTGCATTTTTCCAACCAGCTCTACGAGTCATCCGTGATAAAAATGACTGGATAAGTAGCATTTAACATTTTATGAGACAAAGTTTATGATCCTGCTGCTCTGCAAAGCTTTTACTTTTTAGTTCCACTGCTGAGTCTTTATTCTTTCCACAGTAAAAGCCACTTAATCTGCAATCATACTACAAGGCTGTATGTAGAGGTTAAAAGATTCTGGAGGCTAAAATGGAGGGGCTTAACGTTGTAAACTGGTCGTCATGCGAGGCAGGGAAAATGAAGCGAGTCAGAACTTGGGCCGGATCCACGCGTGCCGTCGCCTGCCAAGGATCGAGTCAGACCCGTCAAATGTCATGTGACAAATAAACACAAAGAAAATATTCTTTCCCCATTCTTTTTGGCTTTCCCTCTTTGACACACACACACACACACACACACACACACACAGAGTCGACAGCCTGCCAAGAACAGATTCGGTCCTTTAACTCATTAAGGCCAAATTCAATTTAGGTCTGTTTTAGCAAGGCCAAGAAAACAAATAGCACAGATCAGCAGTGGCATAAATAAAGCAGACCACACAATGAAAGACTCGTGACATTTTTCTTTTCTACTTCATCTTTTCCTTCTTAAAAGCTGCGCTGTATGTTACTTTTATTCCTTTTTTTGTACAATCTGGAAATGAGTGCTTAAAATATCAGTTTTTGAACTATAAAAAGAAATCTATTTTTGATTTTAGTCCTTTTTTTTAGTCCTCCATATTCTGCTTACCGAGTAGTGTCTCTTGCGGGTCTTGTCCACGCACTTCCCCTGCAGGCAGATGCGTCCCTTCCCGCATGGCGTCCCCTCCACCGCCGGCAGCTTCTTGGTCAGGCACACCATCTGGCCCTGGCGGATCACGGCGCACCACAGGCGGGCGCACACGTCCATGCCCGGGCAGACGGTGTACTCGGGGCCGAAGGCCAGGCGGCACTGGCGGACGGCGTCGTAGCTTTGCCCCGGGAGCTCCTCGGGGCCCAACAGGGGTATGCGGGGGGAGTCTAGGAGGCACTCGGCTGTGGCAGGAAAGAGGGAGGAGGACATTTAAAAAAACAATGCTCTGGTGTATGAAAGTCTATTGACAAATGAGGCCTGTATGACATGTCACTCAAAAAAAGTGCTGGAGCAGCAGCAGATACCGTCACGCTTGAAACGATGCTGTTGCTACATGAATTATGCCGAGAGCGATGGAGTTTTTTTTTAACAGTGTCAACAGACGATGCTTTACGGCCGTAATGAATGACACTATTTGATGAAGTATGACTCATCTTGTTTGCCTGCCAAATATCTTTGGCCGCACTGCAACTACACTCTTTAAGAAGTTAATAGAATTGTAAATAACTCTCTATTAGCAAGAGATTACAGCTTTGTTTTAAAAGTGATCACAAAGCTATCACAAGTCAAATTCACATGGATACAATTTTTAGTTGGAGAAAATAAAACTTCACTTGTTAGCAAACTGTAATATATCTTGCTAGTTAGCGACGGTCCGCAACACTCTGTTAGCAAAACTCTGTTAGCAGCACTCCGTTAGCAAAAATCCGTTATCAGCACTCCGTTAGCATAACTCCATTAGCAACAATCCGTTAGCAACACTCCTTTTACAAAACTCTGTTAGCAGCACTCTGTTAGCAAAAATCCGTTATCAGCACTCCGTTAGTATAACTCCATTAGCAACACTCCGTTAGCAACACTCCTTTAGCAAAACTCTGTTAGCAGCACTCCGTTAGCACCACTCTGTTATCAGCACTCCGTTAGCAAAACTCTGTTAGCAAAACAACATGAGCAACACTCCGTTAGCAACACTCCTTCAGCAAAGCTCTGTTAGCAGCACTCCGTTAGCAACACTCTGCTATCAGCACTCCATTAGCAACACTCCATTAGCAAAACTCTGTTTGCAGCACTTCGTTAGCAAAAATCTGTTAGCAACACCACGTTAGCAACACTCTTTTATCAGCACTCCATAAGCAAAACTCTGTTAGCAAAACTCCATTAGCTAACGCAAACGGAGGAAATTAGCGAGCTCTGCTTAACAACCATATCACCAAGACATGTCAGAGATGATGTGAAGAAGCATGCAAGGGGGCGTCCATCTCAGAATGTTGTGTGAATGTTCGAAATAATAAAAGTTTTCTTCCCATTCTATCGACATCACATGAATGTAGCATTATCATTTTGGACTACTGTTAAAGCCACGCAAGTTAAAAATACTTAAAATATTTCTCTAAATTCTGCGGGAGCAAACTTGCTATCACTAAACTGAGACTCCCCTATGATGCATGTGTGCATTTGTAGTAAATAAAAAAAGAAAATAGTAGAAAATAAAACTTCATTATTTCGCATTTTCTCCCACACTCACCGTTGCCGTCGTCGAAGAAGTCCGTGATGGTAGCAGAGGTGCAGCGGCTCCATGGTTTGGAGGCGTCGATGGAGGTGAGGATGGAGGACATGAGTCGCTTGTCGCTGTTCACTCCGAAGCGCTCCTCGCAGAACTTGGAGTCGTCATGGGACAAGCCGAGCAGGTGACCTGGGGTGCGGAGAGAAAGAGTTGATGGAAGGGAGAGAAACGATGACACGAGTTCGCACATGCAGCAAGAATGAGAAAAGAAAACATGCAGAGCATTTTGGGTATCTGGTGTATGACATCAGACAATACTCTTGTGATGTTAATCAGTGAGAGAGAAGTGCTGACAGCTGTGCATGCCCTGGCGTGTTTATACTGTATCTTTGTTTTTGTTGGTGTTGGTGTCTCCATGCCTACCTATCTCATGCGCGACGGTAAACGCAGCGTGAAGCCCGTCGTCCTCGATGACGGCGCAGCTTCTCTCCGGAGTGCAGATGGTGCCGACGTCCGCCATGCCCAGGGTGTCGCAGGAGTGGTGGCCACAGAGGTCCTGGACAAAGGAAATACTGGAAGTTTACATAAATCCCAAAAAATGTGTTTCTTTAACCATTCTCAAAACAGTTAAAGAGGACCTATTATGCTTTTGTGCTTTTTCCCTTTCTTTTAGTGCGCTATATAGTTGTTTGTGCATGTGAAAGGTCTGCAAAGTTACAAAGTCCACACCAAAGGGAGTTCCTCTCCCCCGACAGAAACACAGCTCCTGATCTGCCTGAAATGCCTCGCTTGAAGGCCCGCCTTTTCTTCTGTAACGTGGTGATGTCACCAAGTAACACATTTGCATTATCCCTGCCTTGCGGCTAGTTTGGCACACCCACAAACAAAGCTAGTTAGAGCGGAGCTGGAGTGGAGTCCGAAGAGTTTGGTTCGGTTGACTAATCACAACAGATTGGGCCAGCTGACCAATCAGAGCAGACTGGGCTATTCAGGAGGGGGAGGCTTAAAGAGACAGACACTAAAACAGAGCGTTTCAGACAGGGGTGAAAAGAGGTGCTGCAGCACAGCCGGTATGAGAAAAGTAAAGCGCTTTTTGAACATTAAAGCATGTAAACATGTTCTAGTAGAAAACCCCAAATACAAGTATGCACCTGAAAATAAGCATTATAGGTCCTCTTGCAATACAAACAAGTAAAACTATTCACAAAATTTACGATTTTAAGACTTAATACCAAAATTAACATTAACCGAAACTCATTTTACTGGATGCAACAGAGACTCAATTGAAAATGGATGGATATTTGGCAGGCTATGTCTTAATGAAAGACTATATGAACTCAGGCATTGTATTATTGGACCTTCCAGCTATCATGCTCCCTTGTTCCAAAACCCTGGGTACTACGCCTCCCATAATGCAACGCTTTAGAGATACCCTGCCTTTCAAAGGCCCCAACTCAAATTTGTAATGGCACTCCATTAAAAAAGGTCTCCAAGACAGTTTTAACCAGCCGAGCAGAACTTACTGTGACTGCTGATTCTGATATGTACTGCTTTTAACACCCGCTTCCTTCCTTCCTCTGCCTCCATCATCTCTATGACTGCCTCATGGGGTGCCAGGGTTCATAGTATTGATTTTTGTTTTGATTTCCCACACATGTCCATGCAGATGAGGCCTCGGGGTGCGCTATCGTACTGTCACATCAGAGCACACGTGCCTGCACACGGGCCTATGTGCACGCACCTACACACACTCACACTGCAGCAAAACATGCTTAGGATGTGTGCAGAACATCCAAAAAGGGAAAACACACACACACTCTCTCCCGTGGAGAGGATGAATCGTCATGTTAAGCGGTGCTGACAGGCCTGCTGGGTCGTGTGTGAGAGGCTCTCTCTCTGGGGAGGGTGTTTACCCGTTCCTGGCAAGTCGGGGTTTGGAACAAACTCCCTTGTGTTTTGTGCTCACACACGCAATAGGGGTGGGAAAAAAAATTATTCACCTATGTGTATCGTTTTTTTTTTTTACGATTCTGAAATAGATTTTTTACCGCTTTTATTGTTGTAGTCTGTGTAACGTTACGTTATATCCGTTCCGTATCCGTCACCAAAACAAAACGCAGCCGGCCGCAGTTAGCCGAGAAGACAAACAGAAAATTGCGGAGGGTCCGCGTGGATACAACCTGCACCCTCCCATTTTAAATCCACAGTGGTAAACACTACACATACAGTAAGTATTGAAACACTTTGGTTTTCACACATTGCCAGGAAAATCAGAGCTAGACATCACGGCTAAAGCTGCATGCTAACTCTGTCATGGACAGGAGACGTTATCGTATTGCGGTAACGTGCGGTCAAGCCGGCCGTCGCTCTCATCTCCGTGGTCAAATCGGCCGACGCTACATCTGTAGAGCACCAATATACTGACATTTATGTTAAGTGCATTCAAACGGCCCCGATGGAGCTGACCGTGGATGTATAAAGAGAACGGAGCTGGCGGGAGAGCTAGCGATGTACTTGGCGAAGTTAGCAGAAGTATACACGTGTGACTACGTCAGGTTTTCAAAATAAAGTGTTAACAAAGGGAACTGTATATACCAAATACTCTCTCACTCAGTCACTCAGTCACTCACTCAGTCACTCAGTCACTCACTCACTCACTCACTCACTCATCTTCAACCGCTTATCCAGGGTCGGGTCGCGGGGGCAACAGCTCCAGCTATAACAAATACATATATGGAAATAAGATTGATGGATTATATTCACCAGTAGTTTAAAACATTACATGTTCCTTATAAATTAAAAAGAAAATACTAATAATTTGTGAGGGAAATGTATTAATAAATAATACCTGACAATGAGTGATATATTTGACTTCAGGACATCTCTGACTACGTACTTCTCGAATATCAAACATTCTTATTGTATTGATTTAGATATTTTCCAAAGTAAAAGTCCCTAAAAGTGTATGATTCAACTCTTTCCCATGGTCTAGTGTTAAAAAAGTTAACAAAAAGTTGCAATAAATCGTAATATCGAATCGCAATACTTGTAGAATCCCAATACTTAAAAATTGCAATACATATCGAATCGCCACCCAAGTATCGTGATAGTAACGAATCGGGAGATAGGTGAATCGTCCCAGCCCTAACACGCAAGTACACTCACTTGCACATAACTATAGGAAGTACATGTAAATAAATGGGTACGAACTTGCATATATAAATGCAAGCATACAACAGAAGAGAGTGCCTGCTTTTGCCAATTGACTGCTGGATACACAAGCAGCAAACAAAGGGAAAGTCAAACACGCTCGCTGCGTTTATGGAATTTCCTCTTGACTTTTCCGTGTGCAGAAAATCTTGAAAACTATTGAAGGAAGCTTGTGTGTATAGAGAATATTGTCTACATATTTTGTGTGTTTCTCTTTCCCCGTTTCCCACACTCTTTCACCCCAACGTCCTTTATACCTCCCTCCATTTCATTTATTTATTCATTCTTTCACTCCCTTCCAGGCTCTAGAACTGTTTTTTTTACGGAAACACGTGGGTGAAAAGCAGAAAAATGGGAATATCCCAGTAGAAATTAAAACGGTGACGTGTGAATTATACCTGGACCCATCCCTATCTACCCATTATTTACATCTCCTCACCTTTGTTTTCGTCCAAAGGCCTCTCACACGAGCATAAAAAAAGAAGGAGGGAAAGAGAAATAAGTGCAGAAATCAGACGCTGGGAGAGGGGGAGGGATGCCGGATATTAAAGAGAAGAACCGAGAGAACAAGGAGTTACAGAAATATTGGCAGAAATAACAGGAGAACAGGTGGCAAGCTGGTTGTGAAGGTCAGGAGGCGATCAGAGCTGAGTGTGTGTGTGTGGAACAAGACCACTTGCAATCTAAGCCAAGGCTCGTGTTAAACAAACAGCCAGCCAGACGCACACACACACACTGAAAATCCCTCTTGTAGAGAGAGTTTAGCTCACTCTGTGTGATGAAAACACCCTGCAGGCTGATTTCAACAAACCTGCTAATCAAAAGTATCCATCACTGACTGTTAAGATTGTCACATAATTTCATTTTATACTCCATAAATATTTGTGTTTAGTACAGAGCTCAGATCTATTCACTACAAGACATGTGACATAAGGAAAAGTATGAACTGGCCTAAGGTCAGCGCTCAAAGTAAACTTCAGCCCATGATTGCAAACAGCAGAGCGGTTTAAAGTCACTGATGCATCACAGTGTGAAGAGAGCACGGCCCCCGGACTGAACTCTCTGGCCAGTCGTGTATGCCGACAGACCCCGGGGCTGCTAGGGGTCGAGGGTTTGGGATCCAAGAGCTGTCTGCAGGATGTCAACATACGCCAGACGAATGCAGCACGTGTGAAATATCAAGAGCAGTTAAAACAAACAGAGGGGCTAGCCGTGACGGGGGAGAGGGCTGGGAAATGTACACTTTAATGTACAGACATGCACATAAACACATGGAGGAGGAGGACAAGTGCACAGGAAAGGGAGGTGCACATTCACTGTTAAGAGGCAAAATGACATAACTAACAGACATGTGGAGGAAATGGATTGTGTCTACATCAGTGTGTATCTTACATCAATCCTAATTACATAAGAGCCCTATTAGTGGCACCTTTCTCCCGATTCCATACTATCATGATACTTGGGTGCCGATTCGATATGTATCGCGATTTTTAAGTATTGCGATTCTACAAGTATCGTTTTTCGTTTTTACGATTTATTGCAATTTTAACTTTTTTAACACTAGACCATGGAGAAAAAGTTGAATCATACACTTCTAGGGACTTTTACTTTGGAAAATATCTAAATTAATCCAGTAGAAATGTTGGATTTTGAACATGTATGTAGTCAGAGATGTCCTGAAGTCAAATATATCAGTCAATTTCTTTTCCAGCAACCCAAAAATCAAAGAATAAAGATATTTCCCTAATTAGTAGTATTTTCTTTTTAATTTATAAGGGACATGTAATGTTTTATACTACTGGTGAATATAATCCAATTAATCTTATTTCCATATATGTATTTTGTATATACAGTTCACTTTGTTAACACCTAATTTTGAAAACCGGACGTGTATACTCAGCAAATGGAGCTGGTATCATAATGTGACCTAAGTGTGGTGAATTGAGACGTTTCTGGTATTTGGGCTGATACTTTTATTCCAAAAAATGCTTTACAAATTCTTCTAGTTCCCTCAATTCAAATGGTAATTCCTTCAAAATGCATAAAATGTAAAGACAAAATATAAATTACTATATTTGGCATGTATTAATACAAATCTGACAGTGGCCCGACCTCGACCCAGGTTGAAAAGGTCAGCACTTCAATATCACTGCCATCACAGGTACCTGCTATAGCAATGTCTATCCACATATTTGAGCTATTGCTGTATCAAATAGCAGCATGAACACACATCACGCATGTCAACATCTCCACCGCTCTGCAGCTCTCTCTGGCCACCTTACAGTGGGGCTTTGTCCACTGTCCCCAGCTCCACAACAAGCCAACACAGCCGTGCATAACATTTAATGTTCCCATGTACACAGATACGGAACAGTCCCCCTCAATGTGCCCGTTGTTTTGTTCTGGTATGTGTGGAGCAGTGTTACACCGCCGCACGGGTCAGCTCACCGCGGGTACGGGGGGGTGTTGGGGTAATTGGACCCGACCACAAAGAGATGGGTTCCCCTCCAACCCCGTGCCCCTCTTCTCTCATCTGGGAACAATGGACTGGTCTGACTTCACGGTCACAAAGTCTTCAATGAGCTCCAGTTCTAGCTCAGCGGACGACAATAATCAGGTTCTACTTAAGTCGCTCCAAATACACAGATGGAAAAAGGTTATTTCTTTTCACACATTAACTATTTAACACCACTGACAGTCAGTAATGGAATATTAGGCAGGCCACAACACATCTGAACTGACTCTAAAAGGCGTCCATGTTTGTTATTTTCCTGAGAAAGTCCTGAGAAAATAGTTACCAAGCCTAATATAGCAAACTTCTTTTTCTTTCTTTCTTTTTTCAACCCAAAATGCAGCATGCAAGGAATGAGGTGCATGAGCCAAACAGACTTATTTCCTGGCTGGCGTTCTGTCAATGGAAACTCAAATGCAGTGGTTCCCAACCTGGGGTCCAGGCCCACCTTAGGGGGGCGATAAAGATCAAAGCGGGTGCGCCACAATTTTTCTGCTCTGAGGTTTCAAAATTTGATTTGCACATGAATAACTAAAACCATAATAACACACTTACTGAATAATTTATACAAAATTCTGTATATAAAACTATTTTAAAATATATATTTCTTGCTACTTAGTAGGCCACATTCTGTTTAAACCCAGCACAGTTGCAGATAAAAATCAGGCTACACTAATATTATTAGTATTATATGTAGGATTAGATTCCAGTGGTGGCTGCGTAGGATTGTTTCCGATAAAAACATTTCCAATAACTCCAGAGCGTTGTTAAGTCCAAAAGTAAAAAATTATTGAAAAAAGATAGATGTAATCATTTCCAAAATTCACAACATATTTTTAGCTAACTAAATATTCAGCTTCAATCCATATTTATTGGCGTTTAGCCTTTCAAAAACAAAATTTTCACTGCGGTCAAATACCTATTTGCTCTCCCACTTGCCATACACAAAGGGAGGCACACACCTGTATTAACGGGGCGGTCTAGCAGCAATCTAAAGGCAACATAAATGACATTTATTTAATCACTATTTAAGTAAATTAATAAAGTTTACTTATGATGACAAAACTGTTGAGTTATATTCATTACAGAGAGTTGATTTAATAAAAAAAACTCATTTAATAAGGGTGATGACGTCAGAAAAGGTGTATGTGTGTGTGTAGGGGGTGGGGGGGGGGTGTGGGCTCAGCTTTTCTTAGATACAACTAGGGGGGGCTTCAAGGAAAATAGGTTGGGATGGTTTGTAAAATGACAGATTTTGTCTGTTTACCTGCAGTGTTTAGCTGTAAACAAACCTCAGCCCTGCTCATCTATCCGTTCCAATGATCAACAGGGTAAAGTAACAGCAATCTAAGCACTCAACCAAAACACAGATTAACCTTTAAAAGAGTTTAAAGGTCAAAGTTAAAGTGAGGCGGTGGCTGCTTTCTCTGGCTTATTAAAGGTTGCGACCCTTAAGTCAAGTCACGCATTAACTATGTGCTTATTCTGCACACAGATTTAGCTCATTTGTCCTGCAGAGATGCAACAGATAGGGACGAGGAACCTGCCCGTGCTGTGTTACAGGGGCCATATAGTAGATGATTATACGCTCTGTGTGCGACAGAGTGGGATCACCTGCTCCGGGCGCTGACATGTAACATCTACAGTACGTTAAGCAGTGAAGGTGAGGAGACAGAGTTATGAATAATGCAAGTGCCGCGACAGGTGGGGCACAAATGAAGTGCTAACATGGACTTCTTGGAGATGAAAAGGTGTTTTAAATCAATGGCTAGATGCAGAGTGGATGTTTTTCTTGGGTATTTTAATGGGAACAAAGCCCAAGTAGAATAGAGAGAAATCCACTGTCATGCTTCATTAGTTTCCTGTCCAGTTTGACTTTCTTACTTCCTGCAATAGAGGCAGCTGGACACGTGTTTCCATGCCCGCTTGACCCTGCCCACCCTGCCAAACCCAACCACCGGAGGATGCCACCGTCTTGCTCGTGCAGGTGTAGTGGCAACAGGGTTAAGTTTGGAGCTACACGAGGTGGTTGGCACACAGGATCCGTGCCACTTTGCCAGCCTGCTGACCTCAGGTATGCACTACCAACTGCCGTGCCAATGCATGACGCCGCCAGCTTGCAGCCGATGCCAAGAGATCCGAGGTAATAGGCTACCACTGGCGCTTGCTTCTTTTTCCGTCTAAGCCACAACAAGACCCTTCACGAGCTGCACACACACACACACACACCGCAATCCAAGGCGAGCTATCTGGCTGGAGCTATAACCGCTGTGAAGCCACACCCGGAGAGGTGAAGAATGCATGATGTGCTGCTGCTGCCCTGCGGCTTTCCACCAGGCAGGGAGGGAAGGAGAATGGGACGGTGAAAGAAGGGAGTGTGGTCTCGGTAAACGCGGGGCTTCTCACAGGGTGGATGTGTTTGTTTTTCTGACAGCTCCCAGCTCCAGCTGACAGACACTGGAAAAGTAAGTGGGGAAATATGTGCAGACTGGAGTGATGAGAGAGAGAGGGAGCGAGGGAGGGATGACTACCTAATTAACTGCAGTTTCAAGGGATATTTCTGCAATGCATCCAGCAGCTGATTTCAAACCCTGGGAAGAATTTGCAGCGGGCACGCGCCTCGGTCAGATCACACAGACTTCGAGGCTTTTTGGGCTGTCAGGGGACTGGGAGGGGAGGGAGGCTGGAGACAGAAGAGCCATGCCTAGAAAAACACCAGGCGCAGGAAGTAGAGTTTTTATGGGGTTTTAGAGACGCTGCGCTGCATTACGCACGAGAGATTCAGCAAAAAGGAGAGAGAGGAAGGAGAAAGAAAACATACAAAAGGAGGTTGATATAACCAGGGACATGTGGGAAGCAGGTTGTGCAGTCTTCACTTCTGATTGATGGTGATGCGAATGGTTCACAAAATAAACACTTTATGTGTCCTTACCTACCGGCTCAAGGGGAAAATATCATGCAATCAAGCTGTTACTGTTATAGAATATAAAATATGTGTTTCGCGGTTTATAAGCCAGTGGTTCCCAAACTTTATCCATATCTGATATGCTTTTAGATGTTTTATTACATAAAGTGTATTAAACCCATGACCAAAATAGTCCTACATTCTTTCATTGTGTTACTTATGAATGGAATTATAGTGCTGGGGACCCCCTGGAACCCCCTCAAGGACCCCTGGGGGTCCCCGGACCCTACTTTGAGAACCACTGTTATAAGCTATTTGCAATAAGGCTCAATCTGCCAAGTGCTTAGCTACAGCTGCCACCGCGTGCACCATCAAAATAAAAACAACCGGTGGCGTCACTCGGCGCCTTTATTGGCATCACACCGGGGCGCTAAGGCCGCCTCTCCTCCGCTGTGTGGGGCGGGAGACAGGCGGCCGCCAGGTGAGAGGAGCGGACAGGTGGAGGTGCGGAAAGCGAAGGGGGAAGTTTTGTTTACCTGCCTGGTGAAGAGGATGGCGGCGTCGTGGTGGTGCTGGTGGTCGTCGTCCAGCGGGTTCTGCTGGTTCTGCCACTTGCAGAAGCTCTTCAACGTCGCCGCGGCGTTCTTGGACACCTCGAGCCCCTTCTCCTTCTCGGTGACCACGGTCACCTTCACCACCGACAGCCGGATGGGGTTCTCGATGCTGGCGTGCCCGTACAGCTTGGAGGCGATGGAGGCCAGCGTGAGCAGGTAGTGGTTCAGGTCCTTGCCGTACTTCTTGGTCATGGTGTCGTCGGCCACCAGGAGCAGCTCCACGTGCCTGGCGCGAGACACCGACCTCTTGCTCCGCGCGCCACCCACTTTGGCGAGCCGGCTCCACCATGTTCGCCCGCGCGCGCTGTCGTCGTCGTCACCCGCACTTTGCCTCTCTTCGTCCCGTCTCCCCGTCACGCGACCCCTGCGCCGGCGCTTCCCCGCCGCGTGCCTGCGTCCTCTGCGCCCGTCGCGCGTCCCGCAGCTCTCGCGCCCTTCGCGCGTGGCCTCGAAGCTGAAGCTCTCGCGCGTGAACACGTGGAGCGCGCTCTCCGCGTCCTTGTCCTGCAGGGCGCGCACGTCGCGCTCGTGTCCCTTCGCCCGGATGATAGGCGTGATGGTGTAGCGCGCGTGGTCCACGGCGAAGAAGCCCTCGAGCCCCCCGCCGCAGAGGTTGAAGACGGCCAGAGACTCCGGGTTGGAGTCCACCGTCCCGCGGTACACGCACTCCCGCTGCAGAGGCGCGGGGCTGTCCCCCATCATAGCGAGCACGTACTGGGGGCTGAAGTGATGCGAGAGCACCGACTCGTCCCGCTCCATGTCCAGCTGAAACCGGCTCCCATCCAGGTACACCAGGTACCCCACCTTCCCTCCTCCGTGGTAAATCCGGTCAATGGTCCGCACGACCCCGTCTGTCCTCCGGGCAGGTGCGAGACGCGACCCGTTCGCAGGTGGAAGATAGAAACCCTGGAAAGTAGCTCCCAGCTCCAACTCCACGACGCACAGCAACAGTAGCCGAAACCAGAGCATGCCCTCGGCCAGAGCGCCAAGGATCCGCACCATTGTTCATTCCAAAAGCATCTATGTATCCACTAAAACAGCCCCGACGCAACTTTGAGCATTTGTTCCTGCAAAAAGCGCATCCTCCCGGTGTCCAGATCCCCCATGAAAACACACACAGTAGTAACCAACAGGCGAGCAAACAAAACCATAGAGGAGAGGAGGAAAAAATGGAAAGGAAAAAGAGCAGCAGAGAGAAACTGTGTGCAGGCTGGAGAGCACTGAGCTGAACTTGGAGAACAAAAACACAAAGTTTGCTCTTAATAGGACCCGGAGAGAAAAAGTCCTGCCCCCTTTGCGCTCAATCACCACTCCTCCACCCCCCTCTCTTCTCTCTCTCTCTCTCTCTCCCTCTCTTCCTCAAATCAGAGTAAAGTCAAGTGCTGGAGGAGAGAAACCTGAACAATGCTGTCACTGGTGTGTTTCCCATTGCCTCAGCAGAGGAGAGAGGTTGCAAGTCCATCAAAAATCCTTATGAATCATCTTGAGAAGGAGGAAAAAGAAGATCTAAACTTGTGGTTATGAATAAATCATACCTCAGCAGTGACAATCACCCCTTCTCATTTTATTAAAAAACATCAGCAAAACAAGTTCCCAAACAGCCACAGGCTGCCACTCCCACCACCATTTATCACAACCATTAAACACCAGCCTGTTATTTTTACACTTTTACCACTTTGACTCCTTTAATAATTGAAGGCTAAAAAGTCCAGCAGGACTTGACTGGGGAGTTTCAGCAAACCAGAGATGGAATAGATAATTTATGGCTGCTCCTGAGTAAGAGCTGTGAGAGTTCGCTGTTCCCGTGTGAGAGGCGTTTAATGGAGGAAAATCTGTGAGCATGCATACAGTAGATGAGAAAGTAAAGGGAAAAAAGTGTGAGTTTGCAGGTGTGTGACGGGGCCTGGAACTACCCCGGGAGCTGTCGTGATTATTTATTGTACCTTTAGGGAAGTGTGTGGCGGTGCCAATGGGATGTCGTACTAAGGATTTTCGCCATGCGTACAGTCGCTGCGTGTCTCACTCAAACACACTCACAGCCAACTAGAGAGTGGCGTTTCTTAAAAGTTCCTGCTCATTTGCTGAGTCACCTAACAGCTATTACCTCTGCACACCACAGAGGGGGTTTCAGTGTGTGTTTCCATGCCAAGAGGGAGGCCTCCACGCCGAACTTGAGAGCACATATTGCGTTTCGTCAAACGGTGTGAGCCAGTGTCGGCTCTCCCTAAAGCGGCGCGCTAATCCAAAGCCCCTTATGACTGAGCGGTGTGGGTAGTAATGGCAGGGATGCAGCCAAGGGGAGTGGGCGTGAGAGCGAGTGGGCGGTCGGCGGAACACGGTGTGCTGCCACCGTAAGCCTCGCCGCCCCCCTGTCAAATCCCACCGTGGTGGAAGGGTGAAAGGAGAGAAAAGGACAAGAGGGAAAACATTTGAAATCAATAGGTAAATAAATACGTTTATGCTACATTTCTGGGGGCTGTTCAGGATGGAGGAGCTGGCTATGGGGCCACCAACAGACAGCTTCCTCCCCAGGGCCTGGAGGCTGCCAGAGAAGGCATGACCCAGCCCCTCACGGGAGGGTAAACAAAAGTATAATAATAATACAAAAATAAAATAAAATGCCCATACCCTTTTTTTATTAATTTATTAAAAAAGGAGGACCAACCCCAGAGTATTACTTTGCTGCTACTGTTACCGTCATGTTACCCAATGTACTGTCTGTTATTCTTTGTCTTGACTTGCCTCACCTGTTATGTCTCTTCACACAAAATAATAATAATAAAAAAAAAGAATGGGGGGGGGGGGGGTGGCAGGCATGGGCACGCTTGAAACCTCTGCTATGGCCCTGCTGCAACCTAATATTGAACATGTGCCCTCACCCAGTATCGAGCTAATGTCCAAATCGACTGTTATGCAATCGCACCCCCACTACCCGTCTCTTTTTCTCTCTGTCCTCAAGTCATCAGCCCCCCCCCCCTTCTCCTTTACACCAAACTGTCAAGTGCATTACCTGCAGTAGAAAAGACGCCTGTAAAGACGGAGCAAACCGGAGCTGTGTGTGTGTGAGAGAGGATGTTTGATCATGTGACATCAACACATGCACGCTAGTATGTTGAGATTATCCCCAAACATGTACGCAAAACAGGGTTATTAATGCATGTGTTGCAGCTGCAAACTAGTGGCGCCGAGCCTGAGCGCAAATTAGGCAACTTTCCACGGCTTCTTTCACACTGAAACGCTTTGGCTCACATCCCCTCCTCTTCCTCTCTCCTCTTTGAATCTCACACACTCAGCCCCGTTGGATCCTCTTTAATCCCCCATCATCTGAAAAGCGAGATGTATGCCAAAGCAACCATATGGACATAAACCGCCCCACGCGCAATTACACAGTAACCCGGATCACACGTGCGAAAGCATACAGTATCGAGCGTCACCAAAACAAGTTGTGAACCCGCGTGCCGAGCCACGTGTGTTGCGGGGGGCCGGCCCACTTCCTACGGCGGCTGGGAGGGGGGGAATCCAATACGGTTAATTGACAGGCCGAGCCTTTTACATAACCGCCAGGCTTTATCTAAGTGGTGGTGTCAGAATCCTCCCCTCCGGCGCTGCAACTCCCTCCCTCTCCTCCTCTGCACACATCCCTCTCTCCTCTATCTCTTCATGGATGTTACACCAGTAATTCCCATCAGGATGCATCACATGAAGGGAGAGGCACTCACAGCGCTTGTTCTTGTGATGGTTGAACGGCTGATGGTGTGTGTGTGTGTGTGTACTCTCCTTTTTTCCTCTCCCTTTGTAGATATCAGGTGTGTTCTTCTTAGCATCTGTTACCATGGCGCCGAGGGAGACAGCAACGTCCCCCCTGGGTGACAGCTAGCCTCCACCGCAGGTAGACTCTGTTCTGGGGAACACAAACACACACCTGCACGCGCACACATACACACGCAGCTTCAAGAAATAAACACAGTAAACTCTTTTATCCACAATATATATATATTTGTTTAAAAAAAGAAAATACAAAACAAACTAAAATAAAGAGGCACATGTGTACCCTAGGGGACAATAAAGTATATCGTATGGTATCGTAC
Source organism: Sebastolobus alascanus (assembly GCA_916701645.2). NCBI lineage: Eukaryota > Metazoa > Chordata > Actinopteri > Perciformes > Sebastidae > Sebastolobus > Sebastolobus alascanus. The sequence continues at coordinate 116,724 of CAKAOJ020000349.1, forward strand.
ACCTGTAAACAGAGATGAGAAGATGGGTTTTAAATTAATCTCAGAGGAGCATTCTACAATCCAAGACCTGATCCAGGTCTGAGTGGCAGTGCAAGTGTGCAAGAGATATTGCTCATCCTTCTGGTTTTAGAGATTCAAAAAGGCTTTCTAGTGAAGAGTACATTCTGTCCTATACAGTAAGCTAATGGTGGGTTCACAACCTAAACTTAAAAAGCCTGTAGTAACTGTAAATGATATATGAAAGATATTCAATGCCCACGTCAATGTCAGAGTTATACTGCATGTTACAAAGTCACGTGTTACAGTTAAAGATACTGTCAGGCTGCGTTATTTTCTTACAAAAAACCTGCTTTAACGTGTTCAGAGATTAGAATAAAAAATGTGTCTACACAGCAGCAACATTTCAATATTGTACTAATACATGCATGATTGCATTGTTTCCCAACGCGATAAATTATTTTTGGTACAGTGCAAAAACGTTCTAATAACGCCTTTTATTTTAAAGAAACTGCACTTGAGACTCAGAACAACAACAAAAGTACTCTCCTTTAAAGGGCCTGTATGTACGTTTTTACACGTGTAAATCATTTTTTATTGCCAATGTGTGAACAGGTTGTAGCCTAATCTAAAAAATGAGACCTTCCGCGACTTTCTGGGTTTCCTCTATCAGCCTGTAGACTGCTTTTAATGTGTGGGGCCCGTTTTTCCGGGAAAATCCAACGGATGTGACATCATGCACGCTCGCGAGTGCCTTCATTTTCAGCTCCAGTGTGCAACCATAGTTAACCCAGACCAGTTGGTGGCAGTAATCATGGATGTATAAAGAGAACTAGATGCAGCGTAGTAGGCAGGGCTCCCATTCATTCCTATGAGAGTTGCTCAGTGGCTCGACTGCCAAGTGATAAAGTAACCAGATCATCTTGGTCTCATTCACATGAACAGAGGAAGGAAAACAACTCTGGATTCGGCTATTAGTGCATTTTACAGCTTTAAGGACCTAATGATTTAAATAAGGGCGATTTAATTATTCGTACTGGGAAGATGATTTACCAAAAAAAAAAAATTATTAGCTGAGTCACAGACGTCTCTTTCCCAATGTAAGTCTATGGGAAAAAGTCTTTTTGGGCCCAATGGCTTCACATGACATTTGGTAAGCTAACATTACTGCCAAGCATGTGAAATATAGATATATATATATAAAACCACAATATATATAGATATTGTGGTTTTAGCTGGCTAATGTTGCTAACGTTGATCAACATTTCACATTTAGTCTCACAAAACAGTGAGACTAAATGTGAAATGTTGACCGATGCTCGCTCGCGCCTACGTAGTGCGAGCACAAGCGCGAGCAACAGGACGCTGATTGTCGTAGGCGTAATGGCCACAGGTGTCACAATTTCTGATTCTTACATAGAGTCCCTTTAAAGATAGATGAGCATAATGGATGAAAACAGTTTTGTCAATGATATAGTGTAACCATGGCATCAAGTTAAGCGCTTGAATATTCTGGCAGTAAAAAGTTGTATCTGCTAATGTTGCATTAGCGCCACTTGGTCAGGCTGTAAGGCATGATATGAACCATTCGGACGCCATGATGTGGCGATCGCATACAAAAAAGTCCAGACAAAATGACAAAAAGAACCATGTCTGACTCATAGAGTCATCAGATGATACCAGCACCCAAACAGAGCAACATACATTCAGTGGAGAGTCAAAGCTAAGCATGCAGTGACCTCTCATAGAGAGTAAAGTGGGAGGCTAACTTACCCAGTAATGCTGGGAGGACAGTGTTTTTATTTAGCCGCCTCCTCTATATAGGGGCTGTGTTTAAATGGTCCACAAGAACAACTGGTACATACACTGGTACCTTCATGCTCCTCCCCAAGTGACACTTACGGTGCATTCAGGTGGCGATCGTAAAGTTTGTTAAAGTGTGATGTATCGCTACCATTTTAATGGTAGATATACGCAATAACTAACCAGTTTTGTGCGATTAATCCTGTGGTGGCTTTTCCATTGGTCTAGTTCAAGATCACCATCTGAATGCAAATATCTGGTAAATACGGCACGATCATGTGATCACAGGAATACCTGAATGCTCCATTATACAATGGACCCGTGTGCCGTGGATTAGGGATGTCACGAGCAGCGATACTTCGGTACCAAGTCGATGCCAATTTTCTGAAAACGTGACGATACTCGTTTTTCATACAGTACGGCAGATACCATAAGTACCGTCAGGGCTCGAGACTAACAGCGTCCCGTCGTCCCAGGGACGATAGAAGATGTGATTGGGATGCAGTAAACTCAATATTGACGCGTCTAGGGGACGTACTCTATTTTTTCTCTGATAATGCTACATTGTGAACAACAAATCTGTGTTTAAATCGGCAGGACGGGAGCTAGTTAGCGTTAGCTGTTAGCTCCATGCTCCAAGCTCCTGTGCTGCTTATCGGCTGCTAACAGCTAACATTAACTAGCTCTCGTCTTGCCGATTTCAACACAGGAGCTGCCATTTATTTACAAAATGTAATCTTATAAAATGTAGGTTTTGGTGAGAAACTTGAAAAAAATCCAGTTGTTTGAAGGAGATGTTTTCACAGCAATATAAAATAGATAATAGAGAGGGAATTATGACTTGTTTAACTTCCTAACAAAAAACAATATGAAAAACGTAATAAAGAAGTACATTTATTGTTTTACTTTTGTTTTTTACCGTGGTATCGAATTGGTATCTAGAATCGTGGAATTTCATTGGTATTGGTATTGACTACTAAATTTCTGGTATCGTGACATCCCTACAGTGGCTACCAAGGATATGTGTCCTCCAAATGCAGGCAAACTAAGCTATATTTGAAGGATCTTTTGAACTGAAACAAGCCTCTAAAACATATTAAGTCTAGAAATGAGGATCCAGCCCCTCGATTGGCACACAGCAGCGTTAACGCCAACCTCGACCAACACCTGATTGGCTGAGCAGCATCAGGTCTTACGATCCTGGATGAGGTCTGTGATCGGCTCCTTGGGCTTCTCAGTCAGGGGCAGTGCAGAGCTGTAGGGGAGCGCCGCTGATGGGTTTTTGGCGGGGGTGCACAGACGTCGGAAGCGCTGGGGGGGGGGTCAAAAAGTCACAGTTGATTGGTTTAACATCACAACACACTCTGAAGTCTTTTATTCTGTGAGTCCATACATTATATAGTGTAGATTTAACGTCTCTGGGTTAATGATACATCATCAGCAGCACATGGTGGTAGATAATAACCTGTGGCAGGGTTCCCGGGGTGGTGGCCAGGGCGTAGATGGCCCAGATGGGAAGCAGGGAGACGGAGGAGAAAGTGAGGAGCCAGCCCAGCGTGGTGGCCCAGGCCGGAGCGACCAGGCCTCTCCCCAAGTTCAACGGAGACCAGCTCACCAGGGAGAACACAAACGTAGCCTGTGGGCATAAAGGTATTGATTGGTTGACTGATTGACAGGCACGAAGAGGAATTTGTATCCCAATCATGCGGTTATGTGTATACTATTTCACAGGTCAGCAGGGAGGGGGTCACTCACAGTGCACACGGCCGGGGTCAAGTATTTCCAGCACAGCTTGAAGACCGGCAGGGGGCTGTAGCCGGTCATATCCCGGATGTTGCCGCTGAAACGCTCGGCTCCTGTGGCCAAAACAAGAGCAGCTTTACCACCAGTGGTTGCGGTTTGGTTCAACATCATGGTTTGGGTTATGACTGGCTTGCTGTTTTTGGTGGCGGTGGCCAACTTCAGTTGTAATATTTTTTTTGCCAGTATCCACCACTATAGAGGAAAGTACTAGAAAACAATCTTCAAAAAGAAAACAGTATTTTAACCAGACATGTCATTGTTTCTACTGTGTTTCTACAGTTGTAGTAGCAGCGGTACATAGTATCGGTGTAGCTCAACGTCTCAGTTAAAACAGGGAGCATACTTGCCAACCTTAAGACCTCAAAAAAGGAAGGATTTTGAAACCAAAGCAGGTGAAATTTGAGTCCTGCATTCTGGTGACTTTTAAAGAATGAAAACAGCAAAATAATAAGTACATTGCAGCAGAAGTTTAATGTTAGGCCTAAATACTTAATACAATAGCAATATTGTGTTGCAAGCAGCTCTCTTCCGGCAGGAAACAACATTCGGTGTAGCTTTATTGTTGCATTATTGGGTGGAAACAGTAGGGCTTATACACGCTGTACTGTGCCAGAGAAGAGGTTGTGATAACAAAAGAAAATTTTTCATAAATTAGAAGAAATACGGGAGAATTGGGAGAGGAAACCTGTAGAGGGCAATGAAAAACTCCTTGGAAAGTCGGGAGGGTTGGCATGTATGACAGGAAGTAGCTCTAAAAGACATTTACCGAAGATCATTTGTGTAATAATTTTAACGTTCACATTGGTTTTCACTTCGTAAAACTATAAAAAAATCAGGATTTAATTATAGCCTGATAGTCTGACTGATTGTCCTACTGGAATCTATTGTAGTGATGATGCTATGCCGCTACATCTCAGCTATTTAGTTATCAAATAAAATGTTATAACCTATAAGAATGATGGTCAAAACTACGAAAAATAAGACTCTAAGAAAGAACGTTTCCTTAACAGTAATTACTATTAAACAATAATGCCATAGGCAGTAACACTTAGTACTGACTAAGTGAAGTAGCAGTAGCTTTACGTTAATCTGACGACATTCAATTTAGACTTGTGCCATGTTGAAAGTGAAACGGAAACATTATAAGGTCGGACCCAGTAAGAAAAGGACGGTGTCCCTTTCCTAAAACAACCGGACTTGTGGAGCAAGCCGTAGCCAGCAGCAGAAGAGTGTTAGTGTATGTTAGAGTCCTTAAAATCCCACAGTCATAAAAGGGGGGAAGGTGCACTGCAGTCCTGACCGCTGTGTTACCCGGTCCACTAAAAAACCCCTCTCCTCAACTGTGCTGCTGCACTCACCTCCTGCTGGGAGAGCCATAAAAACAGACTTCCTATTCATATTCGCCCTCACACACACACACTAACACACACTCTCTGCTCATCTACTTTTGTTATCACCTGCACAACATGTCACAGCTTTTCTGGGGTCTTAATTCTTCACCACATACAGAGTTAATTGTCCTGATGTATGTACAGTACGTGGCACATTCCAGCCATCTAACTCTTAAACAAACAATGTTTCTGTAAATGCTCTAGAGCCCCGGGTCTTGCTGGGAGAGGGGCTCCCTGGGGCCGCCAGGCTGAGACTGAGCGGCGGCGGGGTCCGGGGGCTGATTTAGGGCCCGGAGGAGACAGACAGGGGCCTGGCCAGGAGCCAGTCTCCTTACAACAGTGGGTAGCTGCAGCAATGTTAATATACCGTCTACTGACTCGAACTGGAATGCACGAGGAGGGGAGGAAGTGTGTGTTAATCAGATTTTTAGGAACTACTTTCATTAGTGGAGTGATAAAAAATGTTTAATTCTTGGCACTGTTCTGTATACTGACAGCAATCAACCTAAGATTTATTTAGTCTATTGTCACACTAATGAGCTCCGACAGAGTTTAATTAAATTCAGACATGGCAGGGTGTTTTCTACTTCGATTAAAGGAGCAAAAGCTTTAGGGTGAAAAGAAGAAAAGACCAAAAGAGAACATGTGAGGTTGTAGAGGAGGAGAGGAGAGAAAGAAAGGGAAGGAGAGGAAAGGAGGAGGTGGAGAGGAGGAAAGCAGAGGGAATGAAAAGAAAGGAAATGAAAGCAGAGTATAGGAGAGGAGAGAAGGAAAGGTAATGAAAGGAGAGGATAGAGGAAAGAAGAGGAGAGGAAAGAAAATGATGAGGAAAGAATGAGAGGAGAGGAGGAAAAGGAAAGGAAAATAAATGAAATGAAAGGAGATTATAGGAGAAAAAGGAAAAGGAAAATAAAGGAAAGAAATTAATGAAAGGAAAGAATGAGGGGAAAGGAGAGAAAGAAAGGAAATGAAGAGAAGGTGGAGAGGAGAGGAGGAACGAAAAGGAAATGAAAATAAAGGATATGAAAGGAGAGTATAGGAAAGGAGAGAAGGAAAGGAAAATAAAGGAAAGGTAATGAAAGGAGAGGATAAGGAAAGAGAAGAGGAAAGAAAAGGATGAAAAGAAAGAAGGAGAGGAGACGAGGAAAAGGAAAGGAGAGAAATGGAGAGAGAGAAAGGAAATGAGAAGGTGGAAAGGAGAGGAGGTAAGCAAAGGAAATGAAAAGTAATGAAATAAACGGAGTGTATAGGAGAGGAGAGGAGAGGAGAGGAGAGGAGAGGAGAGGAGGAAAGGATGAAAGGAAAGAATGAGAGGAGAGGAGAGAAGGAAAAGAAAATAAAGGAAAGAATGAGAGGAGAAGAGGAAAGGAAATCAAAGGAAATTAAATGGAAAAGGAAAGGAGGATTGGCGAGGAGGAAAGGAAAGGAAGTGGAAGAGGAGAGGAGTTGAGCTGTACCGTAGACCCAGCCGATGGCCACAGACTGGAAGATGGAGAGAAGCAGCAGGCTGGCTCCACTGCAGGAGAAGTGGTCATAGATCTGGAACACATAGAGACCACCCTGTATCCAGAAGACACAAACATGCACACAAAGGAGAGAAAATCCCATTATTCCATATCATTAAAAAACAAACAGGGTAGAGGATCACCTCACACACAAACAATCCATCCATCCTGACTCACCGGCGTGACCATGACCAGTCCTACGAGGAAGCAGACGAAGCAGACGAACAGCAGCAGCAGCTCTCTGCGGTGGCCCCGTCGGATCAGATGTGGGTACAGGTCAGTCACCGACGTCATCAGGGCCTCCAGGCTCACAAACTGGGTGACAGAGGGGAGACGGGTTCAGTGTGAGTAGTGTCACTTTTACAATTCACGTAATACATCAACGCCATCGCCAAGTGATCAATCAGTGTCTCTACCTGTGTGTCCAGCCCCAGCATGATGATCATGAGGAAGAAGCAGACGGCCCAGAGCTGGGGTACGGGCATCATGGCTACAGCTCTCGGGTAGGCGATGAAGGCAAGGCCAGGCCCTGAGAGAATGAACAAATACATGTTCTAACATCAAATGTATGATATAAGCAAGATAAAACCTTGTATAACCAAAATATATATTAAGAAAAGCCTTTATTTTCAGCTAAATAAGGCCATGAATGAGTGATTTGTTTTTTGGTAAAATAACAAAAAAGATCAGATTTATAGGATAAGGCTGTTGTTATTCAATATTTTTCTTATTTTTAACAAATCTCACATAAAGACCAAAAAAAATCTCTTAATTGTTGTTGATTTTAGTGTTTTTTTTTGTTGTAGTTTGCTTGTTTCTTTATTTGTCGTTATTGTCATCAGCAGTTTTATTGTTGTTGATTTATTGTTGTTTTTTTTGTTTTGTTTTAAGTTAGTTTTTTGTAAAATGTTTGACATGTTATTATTGTCATCAGCAGTTTTATGGTTGTTGATTTATTGTTTTGCTTGAAGTTTGTTTTTCTTTTATTTTTTGTTAACTTTTGACGTTGTTATTTGTTGTTATTATTGTCATTAGCTGTTTTATTGTCGTTGATTTATTGTTGTTTTTTTTGTTTTGGTTGAAGTTTGTTTTTCTTTTGTTTTTGTTAATGTTTTGACTTGTTATTCGTTGTTATTGTTGACATTAGCAGTTTTATTGATGTTGATTTATTGTTGTTTTTTGTTTTGGTTGAAGTTTGTTTTTCTTTTGTTTGTTTTTTTTGTTCCCTTTTGGTGTGGATTTCAATTCCATATTTGTTTTTACATTGTGATGTGTTTTTTTACGGACCTCAGGAAGAGTAATTTCTACTGTGGTAGCAACTAATGGGGATTCCAGGTAATTTAAAATACTTTCCCTACCGTTTCTATTCATTCCTACTGAAGGTGTAAATCTCTAAAAACAACTAATATAACTTTTTGAAAAAGCTCAGTTATTAGCTCAGGACTATTTTCAGCAGCGGATTAATACAGATTAATAGTTTTTGGGCAACAATGGAGCTCTATGGCACAGAGTAAGGCTGTCACAATATCAGATTTTCCCTACACGATTATCGCGGCGATAAGAATTCCCAATAACGATATTATCGCGATATCTATAGAAAATTTAGAAAATAATTATAATGCTATCAGTCAAATTCATTTTTAACTTTGTTTATTGTGCGTTTTGTCTCTTTTTTGGCAAATGAATTACACAAAAAATACAAGTGGAGAGAGAGTCTGTAACAATAACTATATATATAAAATGAATTAAGAGGCACTGGATTATTTACACGATATTATCATATGTGTATTTGTAGCATAATATCAATATTTCATTTTTAAAAATCACGGTTATTGTCAATACCAGTGTATCGCGTCACCCCAAGAGGAATTACATATTTCAGGCTTTGGCAATGCATACGATACCTGTTAGTAGGATCAATGTCAGTTTTGGTCTTTTAATGGGATTTGTTGCTGATAAGAAACATATAGAATATTGTCAGACTTATCTTTTAGGTTTTATGCCAGAAAGTGGTCCAGTGAAATTCATTTATTTCTGTTTTCCCTTTCCTAAACAAGATCTCCCCACTGTTTCCACCCTGTTTCACCTGACTGGGCCACGGTGGATATGTCCACGCCCTGCTCTTCAGCCATGAAGCCCAGCACCGAGAAGATGGCAAAACCAGCCAGGAAACTGGTGCCGCTGTTCAGCAGGCACAGAAGGAAAGAGTCCCTGGAGGGCCATACACACAACAGTTCATTTAGCATTATAGAAAGACACAACTGGAAGAAATACAGTGCCCGTAGCAGAATCCACTAAGGTCGTGATCTTGGTGTTTGGCCTTGTATTGTGGAGCTCTGGCTTGTTACTGTAAATACCAGCCAAGAGTTAAGTGCTTGGCTCTTTCTTTGTGTGTGTGTGTGGGAGTCTTGGAGTGTGGGAAACATGGCAGCGAGGGCTTTTCTTTAAGGTGTGGCTGTATCAGTGTGTTTTCTCTGTCCATTCCTGCCATTCCTTCTGGAAGCCATCTGACCAGCGGGAGCTTACATCTTACATTTTAGTGAATATGAAGCGGAGTGGAAGGAGACTTGCTGTTGCGTGTCTGTGTGTGTGACAAAGGGTCTCACTTATAGCAGTCGTTGTTGTATTTGTTGTAACTGCCGAGGGCCGTGAGACTTCCCAAACAGATTCCGTATGAGAAAAATATCTGGGTACCTGCGTCCATCCATACCTATAGAAAGAGAGGGGACGTTTTATTCACCCTTTAAAAACAGACGGTTGCTTGCTGTTTAAATCGATAAAAATAAAATATAAACCATAGCTAGAGCTTTCATTCTTTTTGCAGCGGAAAGCTAAGGCTTCTGTCTTTTGCGCCATCATGTTGTACGCTTATTGACTTACATAACCTTGTAGCTTAGGTTGTACAGATTTTAGGGATATAAAGCATTTGAAGATGCTCCAAGAAATGACATCACAAATGACAAAAATGTATCCACAAAAAAAAAGCAAAAAAATTCCAACTGACTTTCTATATAATCCCAAAATGGGGCATTAATGTGTCTCTCATTAAAGTGTTGTTTGTACCTCTGGGTCTGCCAGGCGGGTGTGGTTCGGCTTGAGGTAGTAGATGATGCCCTGGGTCGCTCCAGGCAGGGTGGCACCGCGCACCAGCAGCACAAACAGCATGACATATGGGAAGGTGGCTGTCAGGTACACCACCTAGAATGTACACAGGGATGTGGTCAGAGAGGGACACATCTGGCAGAGCTGTTAATACTAAAAGAGGGAACCCTGGAAAGTTGGGAGTGTTAAAACCTGTTGACGGATGGTGGCAGCGACACGACAAACAAATCCTAAAAAGTGACTTCAGTGGCCGGGCCCTTATTTCATTTGCCAAGTACATTTATGATCTAACTTTGCCACCACTCACCACCCGTGAGCAAGAATACCAGCTTCATGAACACTACTATTTTTCTGACCCTGTGCTCTCTGCACTCAAATAAAAAAAGGATTAATCTAGAGCAGGGGTTTTAAAAGTCTTCTGTTAGACCCCCCCTTAGATCAAATTGAGAGAACTGCACCCCCTCAAAAACAATCCCTGTCTATTTGGGAAATAATCGTGCTCCAAGTTTGTGCCCTGGATGCTTTTGGAGGATGTTCAAAGCATGTTACACTGTGGGCTACAACATGAGCCCTGTTTTTTTTTTGTGCATATTTGTTTAAATTAGCACCATATATAGTATGCCGAATTAGCTATTAGCACTTCCTGTTTGTAATGTAGCCATGAATGTACAGATAACTATCACTGGATTACTTGAAGAAGAAAACTTAAAATGTGATGATTCTCAGGCAAGTTCTGGATTATAAGGAGCATCTTTTTTTCCTATGATATCTAAGAGGCTTTATGGACTTTTATAGACTGTTTCAACGGAATTGCATTGCTAGGCAACAGCTTGGGTCCATGTTTATTTCCTGTCCAGCTTATGTCATTCACATACACTGCAACAGGAAGTAAACTGGGACACATTTGGAATGTTTACAACTGTGAAATGGTCCATACATCAGAGATAAGGATATCCTCAGTCACACTGAATCTGGAAGTATGACTGTGTTGATAAGCCTGCCAAACTACTACAACTAACTAACCCGTTGTTTTTAGAACACCATCATGCACCTACAGTTGTCATCCTGCACTGTGACGATGTCGGTGTGTTTTCCTCTCACCTTTCCAGTGGACTTGACTCCCTTCCAGACGCAGAAGTAACAGACGAGCCAGACGACGGCGAGACACAGAGCCAGCTTCCAGCTGATTGGACCCAGCTCGTCTAAATTGTCCGAGAGACGGAGCACCTCCCGCCTAACACACACACACACACACACACACACACACACACACACACACACACACACACACACACGTTAATGCATGATCAATATCACAAAATCAAGACTCAAAACCGAACTGTATATGTCTGCACCGTGTATGGTCAGTCTATGAATTTGTGGCTAAATTGTTACTCAATTGTCAGTGGTCATGTCTATAACGTGAAATCCAGCGGGACATGTCCAGAATCGTGTAGGGCTGGCCCTCTGCGAATCCAGCCAAAAAGTGAGAAACCAAAGAAGCTACACTCACTCCCAAAACTCTATGACAGGAGAGGTGGCGTTCTCAGGCAGGCTGCTCCCATTGGCTGTCTGGTTGTGGCTGTTGAACAGGACGCACGCCTCTGCAGGAGAAAACACACAGACAAGGTTTTACACAGCGTCCTCAAAGTGCAATGACTTCTAATTTCCCCGTCCTTACTGACCAGTGTTCCACGTATTATTGCAGTGCGACCAGGGCAGCTCCGCCTGGAAGCTGTAGGACAGGTAGAAGAGCGCCCACGCCAGGATGACGATGTAGTACACACAGCCGTGCAGGATCATCACCTGGCTGGCATAGCCCAGACCTGCACGGGCATAACAAATAGACAGGGTGTGATGATTTACACAAGCAGAACAATTGCAGACACAGATTTGCTTCAAAGCATTCATGCACACAAACTCTATTATCAGATTATTCAGACACTCGACTTGCAGCCCACATCTAGCATATCTTCATTCAGAGTGAATGATGGTCTTATGAGGCCTTGAGAGGGTTAGAAAGCGTGGGCTGTCTGCCGAGACAAATGGCTGCTTGTGGTTTTCCTCTAATGAAACATCTGACGATGGCGTATTAAATGTGCAAACCAGCAGCGAGGAATTCCCACAGAAGCGTTTCTTTGTTCGTCCGTATAAAAACACGTGACCGAGGAAGTACCGCGTATTGTTGTCGTGCTAAACACATGGTGTTTACACGACAAGCTGTCAACAAAACACGGTTAAGCGTGTGTGCATGTGCAAATGTGTGTGCATCTGCAGGCCACATGGACCAAGAGGGAAGAGCATATTTATCACTGAACAGGGTTAAAAAAGGGCACGCATATTCTGTTTACGATGTGTTTCCCAGCTGGCATGCTACTGGCCTTCGGTGCACCTGCACACCAAATGGACTTTGTGGTGTTTTCTGAACTGTATTAGTTCAGTTTTGTGCTTTTTAGTTGCATGTTTCTAAATTAAGACAAAGTAGTATTCCAGTTAGGGATACCAGAAATTTAGTAGTCAATACCTATTCGATACCACGGTAACAAACAAAGGTAAAACAATAAATCCCATGTGATTCAACATCCACTCCTTTATTACAGTTGGCATACTGTTAATAGTTAAACAGGTCATAATTCTCGCTCTATTATCTATTTTATATTGCTGTGAAAACATCTCCTTCAAACAACTGGATTTATTCAAGTCATTTGAACACATCATGATAACGTTAGAATTTACCTTCGCCCAATACTGATTTTTGCTGAATAGAGTCTGAACGCATCATAATGTGGCACCTCCTGTGTTGAAATCGGCAGAGCCAGACCTAGTTAACGTTAGCTGTTAGCAGCCGGTAAGCAGCGCAGCCCTGCACGGAGCTAACAGCTAACACTAACTAGCCTCGTCCTGCCAATTTCAACACAGATTTGTTGTTTGCGATGTAGCATTATTAGGGAAAAAATAGGGTCGATAGTGAGTTTTTACCGTATTAGGCTGTTAGTCTTGAGCCCTGACGGTACCTACAGTACAATAGAAAAACGAGTATCACCGTGTTTTCAGAATTTTGGCATTGACTTAGTACCGAAGTATCGGTTCTCGTGACATCCCTAATTCCAGCATAGGAAAAGCTGTCCTCATTCCATAGAGTGGGAGGAATGGGAGGGTTAATAGGGAGCCCAACACCTACTTTTTGGCACAAGGCCCCCAGCAGGTAAATCTGGCCATGTCTGACCCCTTGAAAGCACAAATTTCCTTTTTTAAAAACACAACAGAGCAGCATAAATATCGACTGCCTGTTTGCACCAATTCTGCTGCACATATGGATGAATTCAGCCAGGAAGATTGACGGATCAAAGTCCTCCACTGTGCCTTTACTGTATGGGCGGTTCCAGTTTGGTATCATGCATACTTCACACACTGTGTTTTATTTCTCTCTAAGAGCATCACACTGATCACAACTGGTGGAATTGTTAATGCTTAACTGTGTTTGGATAACAGGATAACAGGATGCCATGAACATAACATTCAATTTCATTTGTGTTGATACACAAGCAGAGACTGGATGTGAGCTGCGCACGCGCATGCAGCTGGCAGGGCATGCCAAGTCTTCTGATTGCAGTCAGATTGTTAATATGGTTTAGTATTGATGTGGACAGAGGAATGCTTGCAACAGTGCAGCGAAAAATAGGGGGAAAACCCCCCCGGAAAAAGTAGACGGAGGAAGTGAAAAGACAGATTTTAGTGGTTGCATCTAACACGATGTAGCATAACAGACAGTCTATACTGACGACGTCTTTAGATACCTCCAAATAATGGGCAGACGGTCCTCCAGGCGCTGACCCCTCCCAGGCTGGTGTACTGCCCCAGTGAGGTCTCCAGGAGGAACAGGGGGATGCCGCACAGCACCAGGAACAACAGGTAGGGTATAAAGAATACACCTGGACACACATACAGAAGGTGCTATCCTCATGAGGACCTTCTCTGATTACATTCAACCCCAAAAATACTTTTACCCCAATTCAAATCTCAACCCTAGAGCCAATTATTGACCCCAATTAATCCTTATACTGTTATAAAACTTAAATAATTGTAATATTAAACCCAAATTAAAATCCCAGTCACCAATCTGACCTGATTAAAAGTCAATGTCAATGGAAAAGAAACACATATCCCCAGCTCTAACAAACACCTTGCAAATGTCATCCCTAGTTTTAGAGGATAAGAAAAAGATAGAGGGGGGAAAGAGAGAGAGAGAGAGAGACAAAGACAGAATTTACAGAATGACAATTTTTCACACGTTTAAGCTGAAACGTCCTCCCCTATCCCGCATGCTTTACCTCCTCCATTCTTGTAGCAGAGGTAAGGGAACCTCCAGACGTTGCCGAGGCCGATGATCTGCCCCGCCACGGCCAGGAGGAACTCAGCCTTGCTCGCCCACTGTCCCCTGGCGTGCAGGTCATCTTTGGTGGCTTCTTTCCCGTTGGGGAGGCTCCCATTGCGGAACTTGTTCAGCAGCGGGTCTCCTTGCTGTGGAGGCAGCTGGTCGGCCATCACCGGTTCTGGCAGAGACACACACACACCCCTGAAAGAAAGAAAAACACGAGGAATTAGGAGAAAAGTTGGGGATATCACTACAGTATACTGTATAAACAAATATAACCCCTCTAAGAAAAAATTGTCAGTAAAGTTATTAAAAAAAAGGAGCACAAAGCATGGTTCACTCACACGCTGCAGCTGGGGTTGTATAACAAGAATTTCTGACAGTTGCTTTTGCAGCCTCACTTATCTGTTATGTGTGTCTCAAGGACAGAATCGCATGGGTGTGTGTCTTTTATCTGCACTCTGCAGCACACTCAAGGACCAAGTTTGAAAATGTCTGCTTACGCATCTGGCTGGAGGGCTATTCCTCTCACAGCACTATTTTATAACATGCAGAAATTTTGACATGGGGAGGCCCTGGTAAATGTGCATGCTGGTTCACCGCTTGCTAGGACGCTTCATAATGGAACCAACTGAGCCATTGTTAATGTTATTAATTTCACCAGTGCTTTTCCTACTGTGAAAATGGTGCCTTTAAATGGGGTTTGTGTTCACCGTGTTCACGAGAAGAGTCCACACGAACGCCCCCCCTCTTTGTTGTATTCACGACCTTGTAAGTGGAAAGTTTCTGAAAGCTTGTGACGTTGTCAGAAATGGCGGAGGCCACGGAAGTTCATTTTTCGGTACATAATAAGTGAATATATTGTCATTTTAGTCGTATATTGTAATTCTTTGTTATTGTACAATATGTCTGAGGAAAATGTTGATATTCCCAACGTCCTCATCTTTTTCTTCTGTCATTATGCCTTTGCATTTCCTGCATTATGTTACCCACTTGCTAGATTGCTAAATTGTTAGCCTCTGTGGCTTCTAGACACTGACAGTAACGTTAATATTGCTGTTGCTTAGCAGCGGTGTTGTGACGACTTCCCATGTTGTAAACACAAGCTCATGAGTTTCATTTGAAGGCACCATAAGTCACATGTCTGAGGTGGAAAAAGGCCCATTGTTTGAAGCCTGACATCTATTTACGTATATGTGTTTTTACTTCAAATTACTTTACTTCAGAAAGAATTTATTGATAGAGTATTTTTATCCCCTGTAATATCAAATATTTCAGAAATGTGTCCTTCAGTTCATAATGATCTTTTCACACTTTCATCATTTCATGTGGTATCATTGTGTATTCAGAACAAAACACACATGTTTAGTGCTTTGTCTATCCGTTATGTTATGCATTCTTTTCAATTCCATATTTCAAGTATGGAAGCAGGGGTTGTTGCACTTGCTGTAGCAGGGTTTGCAGGTGATGTTTGGAGGAAGTTATTGTTGTGAACGAGTCATAACCTCGATTCCACTTTCGCTTTTCCTCCACATTGTCCCATGCTGTGCCATGTGACTACATGCTAATACAACGACCACAAGCCGCCTTTTACAAGCCACGTTTCACGCGTATGAAAAATACAAAATAACATTGCGGGATAATGACACGGTAGCGACACATGGGCTAATTTCCAGGCTCCGTTGTCCCTATGTTGTGTCGTAGGATACACATGTAACAGTTCCACGAGAGCGTGACGCTATCTGTGCGGAATATAACAGGAGAGTCGTGATGAACTACGATGCTCTATAATTCATAACTAAAGTAAACGCTGTGAAACTGCGCATTCATCATCGTTTGGTGTATCCTATGAAAGGATAAATTGCAAAGAATTCGACATTACGTTGCCTACCTCCGCGTTTCCTGTAGTTCTCTAGACCGCGACCACCCCCGTGTCCGGGTGGTCAAATGGTTTGTTCCGGACAGGGCAGCTCTGTAAGGAGCTGCTGGCAGGTGCGGAGACAGTAGTGCCTCTACCCAAATTTATAGGGGCACTATGATTGGGTCTATCCTGGCATGGGGATGCTTATCAGCAATAAACAGATCCCTCTTTTGTGTAAAAAAAACAAAAAAAAATGGATTAAAATTTAAATATAATAAATATAGAAAAAAATAAAAAAAACATTAAATATTTTTATTTTACTTTTTTATTTGAAAAAGGGACAATGTACAGTAGAGCTGCAGTGGGTAGAAATGGAGCAAATATGATTAAAAAAAAGTTATTTTTTTAAGTAAGTAAAGCTTTATTTATATAACACCTTTTAAAATTTGCTGTTACAAAGTGCATCACACACAAATGAAACATCGAACAATAATAGAAACAAAGAATAATAACAATTAAAGCCTCAAGCAGCGATGAACCGGCCCAGTATCCCCTTCCCGCATGTCGGGGATACTGGCGGGACACTGGTTGACACACCCGTACATTTCAGTGACCATCGGTCACTGCACGCACAAGTTAGACGTTATTTCCTGCGTGGATTGAGTGGCACAGGAAATTACGTATTGCAATTTTTTCACCACTTCTTGTGTCCACTATGTGACGCTAGAGAAAACGCGGTAAACATGCATTATGTTGCTCATTATCAAGTGTAGATCACATAATGTAAATTTCTTGTGAATCGGATTATGTTTGTCACATAACGCCGACTTCCTGTTGCCAGTAGGTGGCGCTATGACTATGAGTCAATATTGCCATGCAGATGTCCTCAGGCCTGAACTCTTATGAAGTAGGTCAAGTTTGGGGCAGATTAGAACAAGTACAGTCGAGTTACAACAGTTTGTCTTTCAATGGCAAATCATGTAAATTCTCTGCCACACCACGTCAACGTCGTTTTAAAAAAACTCATGATTTGAACAGCTCTTCATCACAATGGTCTTAAGATTGTACTGACCAAATCTGAATCGGGGTTAAATCTTTAGGAGGAGTTCGTTAAAGTACAGAGCCTGGAAATAGCCAAAAATACACGAAAAAAAAATCACACAAAATTCAGAATGGCCGACTTCCTGTTGGGTTTAGAGCATAGCCCCAGAAGACTTTTTTTTAAGTCTATATGTGATACATGTGCGTAACACATTTCGTACATCTAGGTGAAACGTACTGCGAGGGCTGTTTCGTGGAAATTTTGTAGGGGGCAGGGAGCTCCCTTGCCACACCAAAGCACAAAAAACATATCTGTTAACACATTTTAGCACTTTTAATGAGTCTGCCAAGTTATGTTCGTTTACAAGCATATCTAGCCCTTGAAAAACAACTTCCTGTTTCATGGCGAATGATGCGTCGCCACTGCAAGTACGTTCAACGAAAGCTAAAAAGCTTTGCAGTCTGGCATCAGGAACTTCTTAACACCACGCTGACCAAATTTGAAGCGGATCTGGTTGACCTGCTAAGGATAGTACGCCAAAATATTGCGACTCTAACTTCCTGATGCCACTAGGTGGCGCTATGAATGTGATTCAATATGGGCCTGGAGATGTCTTCAGGCCTGGACGCTCATCAAAAGTTAGAAATTTGGAAAAGATCTGACTATCTGGAGTCGAGTTACAACAGTTCCTTTTGTGATGGCGAGTCATCAAAATTTGCCATGCCGCCACGGCGCCACCATTTGACGAAACCTCACAATCTTTACAAGGAAGCATCATCAGGGTCTTAAGGCTTTCCTGACCTAATTTGTCAATCACTCGCAAACTCCGACCAAACCGTCAAACTAGGCCGCGCTGATCATATATGAATCAGTTATGTTACGTTAATGCCTATTTCTCGCCTCAAATGTTTCCAGAATCATCTTGTAGTTACTGTTTAGCTGTAAAATTAGAAAGTTTGTGACGCCGCAGCCATTTTAAAATCTGGTAAAGGAACGCCAAGTTCCGCTCACATGACCGGAGCACAGCCAATAGGAACGTTCTCTCTCTCTGAAATGACCTGTGATTGGTCAAAGTCTCCCGTCACGGGCTAGATTTTCTAAAGCCTGAAAACAGAGCCATGATGAGGTGCAGAAGTCTAGTTATCTCTCAGAACACTTGAATTACAATATGCTGAAAGATTATTATGGAATTTTTGCCCAATGATGCCAAAAATATACTGCCTACTGCCACTTTAAGACTGTACTGACCAAATTACAAGTCGATCGGGTTAAATCTCTTGGAGGAGTTCGTTAAAGTATAGTGCCTGGAAATGGCAAAAAAAAACTAAAATAAAACATTCAATTAAAAATGTCCGACTTCCTGTTGGGTTTACGGTATACCTCCAAGAGGCTTTTTTTGTAATGTCATACTTCTAGGTGAAACCACAATGAGGGGCTCAATTTTAGCAATTTTTTAGGGGGCACTATCGAGCCATTTTGTCACATCCGACCAAGAGACCCAGAAAATATCAAATTTTTCACCAGTCCTGATACATGTGCAAAATTTGTTCAGTTTCCGAGCACCTTTAGCCCCTCAAAAATGCGATTCATTTGCGTAAATAATAATAGTAATTAGAAGAAACGGACCAATTACAATAGGGCCTTCGCCCGACCTTCAATCAGTGCTCGGGCCCTAATTATATGAAACACAGAAACAACGAGAGACAGACCAAACTAAAACAGACAAACACATACTGTATGTGGATGAGGCCTATAAAAAGGGTTTTTAGAAGCTGCTTAAAGCCGTCCAAAGATTCAGCTGCTCTGATATATTGGGGGAGGTAATTCCAGAGGGTTGGGGCTAAGACAGAAAAGGCCCGATCACTTTCTGTTTTGCAGTTGGAGCGGGGAATGGATAAAAGGCCGAGATTTCTGTCGACAGCAGATTAAGGAACTAGGAGATCAGAAATGTAACTGGAGGCGAGATCATGCCTTATAATTAGCAAGATCTTATAGTTTATTCTGAATTTTACAGGAAGCCTTGCCAGAACAAAGGTAATGTGAGACCAACGGCTAGTTCTGGTTAATAAACCTGGCAGCTGCATTTTGAACCAACTGTAGGCGATTTAAAGCAGTTTGACTGAGGCAGCTGTACAGGGAATTACAATAGTCTAGACGGGAGAATATGAAAGTGTGAATTAATAGTTCAAGATCCGTGGAAGACAAGATGCATCTGATTTTTGCAATGTTTCTTAGCTGGAGAAAACAGGACTGGACAAGTTTAGTAACATGATGGTCAAAAGTCTATATGACTTCAAAGATGATACCAAGATTCTTCGCAGTAGGACTGATATTAGATTATTATAAAACGGTCACTATATCCTGACAGTAGTGCATGAGTCAGGTAATCTGAAAAAAATCATGTGCCTCTGTGTCCTCCAGTGTCTTTTCACAGACCGGAGGAAAACAACTAATCAGAGCCGAGCTGGAGCCTGCCGTCTCTGAGCAGCTGTCAATCACTCGCGAACTCCGATCAAACGGTCAAGCTAGGCAGCGCTGATCAAATAGGAATCAATATTCTGTTACTGTAATGCCTATTTCTCGCCTCAAATGTTTCAGAAACATCTTGTAGTGTACTGTTTAGCAGTTTGTGACCCGGCAGCCATGTTGAGATAAGTTGAGGAAATACCAAGCACCACCCACCAGCCGGAGCAAACTTTCTCATTTTACAGCTAAACGCAACTTGCGATATTTAGGTTGTAGCGGGCTCAGTTTTAAAGTTAGAGTGAACTGGCATGGCCATTTTCAAAGGGGTCCCTTGACCTCTGACCTGAAGATATGTGAATGAAAATGGGTTCTATGGGTACCCACGAGTCTCCCCTTAACAGACACGCCCGCTTTATGATAATCACATGCAGTTTGGGGGCAAGTCCTAGTCAAGTCAGCACACTGACACACTGACAGCTGTTGTTGCCTGTTGGGCTGCAGTTTGCCATGTTATGATTTGAGCATATTGTTTTATGCTAAATGCAGTACCTGTGACGGTTTCTGGACAACATTTGTCATTGTTTTGTGTTGTTAATTGATTTCCAATAATAAATATATACATTCATTTGCATAAAGCAGGCATATTTTCCTGCTCCCATGTTGATAAGAGTATTAAATACTTGACAAATCTCCCTTTAAGGTACATTTTGAACAGACAGAAAATGTGAGAATAATTTGCAATTAATCGCGATCAACTATGGACAATCATGCGATTAATTAATTAAATTAAATATTTTAATCGATTGACAGCCCTAATTATTCAATATTAATAAGAACTTCTACATCATGATTTTTTACACGTTTGCATGGCCACTAATGATATAATGAAAAATAAAACATTATTTATGCTATTATTTCAACATTTATTATACAATGTATAGTGTATGGCAGGAAATAAGTAAAAGAGTGATTGTACTTTATTTAAATTCTCATCCTTCTGCTAATTTGAGCTCAGGTTGTGATGTCGTCACGCGGAGGACACACCTCCCCCACCCTCTCCCTACTCCATCCCATAATATATATTGTTTTAATATGGACAGATATATTAGAGTAGAATATTAGAATAAGAATACATGGCTTAGCCCAAGACTAATTTTCAATACATAATAATAATCAATCATCATCAATACTCCCCAGTCAAAATTAGCAGACATTGACCATGTCTAATCACTTTTGTTAAAAAGCTGCACAGTTGCACACTTCTATTGTTTTTCAAGAACTGTGGTATTGTTTCTTGATTTAGTTATATTTGCATATAGTACTTAGATTTAAACTAGAGAAAAACACCAGCCTTCAGCTCCCTAGTGTGGACTCTGTCCTGTAAATGGTCTCGGCGTGTTAACCATTTAGGCCACCTCGAGCAGCTCTCAGCACATTTAACGGGCTGTGTCATAGGCTGTGCTCTTTCAGCTGAGCATTTAAAGCCACCGTAAAAAGTCCAAGCTCCAGCTAGTACTCTGCTCCAAGGACTTCATTCAGAAAATGACATTCCACTGAATAGACATATTAGGTTATATTAGTAGGCGTATAAATCACATGCAGAAGTGGTCATTGTGCTCTGACTTGGGGATATATGCACACATGCATACCTGTGTTTCAGCTAGGAGAATCACCAGTTGTATTATATCTCAAACTATTTAAAAGCCCAAATCATCCACTGCTGATACTTTGCCTACTTTCACTACATCTTAATGTTTCACACTACAGTGGGGGACTCAACAAGGATGTCCTATTACCCTCTGTTTATTTGCCATTTTCATTTAATCACCTACTGCTTCAATTCATCAGAAATATAAAACGCAACTATTGAAGCTCCAATTCAAGATCAGCCTTTATGCAGACGAGATATTACTTTACTTTAGTACCTCCAGCTGGTTTTACTGGAAAAATAATCCCTATCCTCAGAGTCAGTTTGATACAGCATGTTCAGTACATCAGGATGTTGTGTCCCCAGCATACTTGCAGTTCATTCAAGGATAGTGAGAACAGATTAGCTTTGCTTTTGACTATGTCCCTTATCTGGTTATATTAGCAAAGGTCAATGGTTCGATAACAATCCCATCACATTAGCAAAGCCAGTGAAAGTGCAAAAGAATAAACCCTCTCCCAACACACCCACACACATACAGGTACGCACCAGTGCAAATAGTAGCGTTTTGGCTAAACTCGACTCAAACATTACCAACTTTAGCGCAAGTTTGTAGCATTATTTAACCTCCTTCCCGACAAGCTAGTTTGACACGACTGGTACCAATGGATTCCTTAGGTTTTTCTAGTTTCATATGATGCCAGTATCTTCACTCCAGCTTTAAAACGGAGCCTGATACAACTTAAAAATCTACTAACTAACTAATGTCGACAGCCCTACAAACTTCACATTGATTCCCAAAAACACAGTCAATTTGTACCACTGGACACAGCCAACTAGCACCAAACTTTATGTAGGGCCTATGTATTGTTAAATGAACTCTCTTGAACCATTTTTGTGTACAAATTAAACAGATTGCAACAATTTTAAAATTTAGATTTCCTTGTTAAAATATTTAAACCTGTATTAAAATGATTGTATATTCTGACTGCGGAAAGTAATAAACTGCACAAATCCACAATGATACCTTGTAACACTGACATCCATAAAGCTTAAAAAGATTTACTTAGTTGTTAAAATTACACCATTTCAATGTAGCTTAAGTAAACAATTCAGTGCCTATATGAATTTATGTCACAATTTACTTTCCCTCATTAGTAGAGTATATTCCCCAAAAATCTAAAAGTTAAAGGTCAAGAGTCAGGAAGTGGTAAAAAGTCTTGCAATCATATACAATGCGCAAATTCCACAACTACACATGTGCACTCCACTCACATGCACACGCAGCTTGCATGTCCTCTCTCCAAATGCAGTCTCTGCTTTGCTTCCCAGGGTTCAAATAAAATCCCAGTGTTAAGGGCCCTTCAACAGTCGCCATTGTTCTGCCCTGACAAACCTGTAGCCCCCCCGTAAATGTGGTGCCACGGTGTGTAACTCAGACCAGGCATAGCCGTACACAATTTATGCATGCTTTATGGCTGCTTTTATTGGTGTCTGGCATCCAGGGCAAGGGCACTGGGTCACTGATATACAGTGGTACGCATTGTGAAACTCTTCAAGCCTGCGTCTAGGCTGTTTTATTACATCTGCTCTGAGTTCTTCCTATGAACTCTATATACCCAGTTACTGTGCAAAACGCTGAGTTGGCAAGCAAGAAAATGCCTTGTGTAGTTTAATTGCGTCATGTAAAAGGAATTGTGGGTACTGAAGTCCTTAAGCTACAAGCGACTGGTATTATTTTGTAACATGATATTTAGATAAAATGAAGAATCCACGTAATTAATGAAATGGAAATGCAGATGAAGTTTGACAAAGGGTTCAATGAGTGAAATAATGATCCAATGTTACTTGACAGGTCTTTTACCCCCTTGAGAGAGGTCAGGGTCTGAACAGCGCAGCTACCCTGCAGCTGACTTGCTCAAAAGCACCTCAACAGTGCGAATGTTTGACAACACAATCTCTTTGATTATAGTCTGCAAACTATCAGACCAGAAAGGGGATTTTAATTCAATATTTGGAGGATAATTCATGTGTTTTTATGCACTCAGACCAGAAATATTAATCTGCTGCCTCAACCCTCAGGTCAAACACACACTGTAGGAATGTCTTCTTGCCTCGTTTGAACCCTTTGAAAGAAGAGGTCCTGATGTGGTCAACATCAGGCCTCTAACTCCTTACCTCCTTCCCATGTCCTAAATAGGTAAACATTCCTGTGGCTTAACCCCCTTCCTCTTCAACCTATGTGAAAAACACACCTTGTAAAAGAGGAGTCTTTAAAATGTAACCTCTGGCCTTATGTCCACACTGTACAGGGCTCCCCCGAGGATTGTGGTAGGCCAGATATTCGGTGCTGATAATCTTTCCTGGAGATTTTATGGGAATGTTTTGTGGGGCAATTCCCTACATGAGTCTTTTAACCGCAGTGGTTAGTCCCATGATGTGTTAGTGCTGCTTTCAGAGATTTGTGGAGCTTCACTGGAAATTTAAGGTAATTTATCTAAATCTTAGTAGGCTACATGCTGTTTTTTTGTTTTGTCATAATTCTTATTTTTTATTCCTGCTTTCTTCATTGATGGTCACCTGGAAATATCCAAATCCCTACTATCACATGATTAAACAGCAAGCCCTTCTCCGGTCAATAAGCTTATGTACTGAATGGACTGTTTTATTCATTTTGTACAGTTAACTTGTTTGTGGAAACGCACGCTAACAATTACAAGGAAAATAGTGCAAATCAGATAAGTCATCTACCACCTAATATAAGCCTAGTGACTACATAGTTTTGCTTGGTTAGCTTAGCTTTGCATAAAGACTGGAAGCAGTAGGAGACAGCTAGCTTGGCTCTGTCCAGAGCTAATACAATCCGACTGACACCTCTAAAGCTTACTAATTAACAAGTTTTATCGTATTATTTTTAGCCGTACAAAACTGAAATGTAAAGGTGTTTTCAAAGTTTACGCGTCAATAACGCGGTAATACTGTAACATGTTAACACAAATGTGTGTTAACGGCACTCATTTCTTTAACACGTTAACGCAACTTGTGATTTTTAGGTTGTAGTGGGCTCAGTTTTAAAGCTAGAGGGAAGATACTGGTATCATATGAAACTAGAAAACCTCAGGAATCCATTGGTACCAATCAAAGTAGCTTGTCTCTAAATAACACTCTAAACTTACGCAAAATTTTGGTGAGGAAAAACTGGCATGGTCATTTTCAAAGGGGTCCCTTGACCTGAAAATGGGTGTTGATAAGAGTATTAAATACTTGACAAATCTCGCTTTAAGGTACCTTTTGAATAGATAAAAAATGTGTGATTATTTGGGATTAATCGCGATTAACTATGGACAATCATGCAATTAATCGCGATTAACTATTTTAATCGATTGACAGCCGTAGTGATTTTTAATTACCTTTGGACAGAGCCAGGCTAGCTGTTCCAATCTTTATGCTAAGCTAACTGGCTCCAGTTGCATAGTTAGCGTACAGACTAGAGTGGTATCGATCTTCTCATCTAACTCACGGCAAGAAAGCAAATGAGCATATTTCCCAATATTCTTAATTTTTAGCAAACACATTCTCCAACCCATCACCCATGCAAAGGAGGGCAAAACCTACAGGACAGAGCATCATATCATGCTTGAACCAACATCCGAAACCAAAACAAACAAAATACACCAATAATTCGATTTATAAAAACAGTCTGACAATCCCGCTCCTCTCTGCATGCTGAATTCAGCACATTCAATGGATCCAGATTTTGGTGGTTTCATTTGTATCATAATCAAGAAACCAACTGCCTGTAAGCACAGTGCATAAAGTAACTATGTGAAATCTTTACTCCAGATCAGACTAGTTGGATTTGAAGACCTTCCTTCCTGGGATGGCCAATTAATCAGTCATAGGGTTTGAAATGAGCCTCCACTTGTGTCTAGGCAATAATGCACAAAGTTGTTATGATCACGCATTATAGTTAGACAAATTATTGGGTTAAGTATTAGATAAAATCATGTAAAAAGAATGATACACCAACATATTTTGAGAATCTGAGACTCAGTATTAAGCCTATCCTGATGCTGAACTTACCTTGGTTAATGTGGATTCTCACTATCAATGTAGCGCCTCAATGAGATGGATTAATTAAGACCCTGTTCGTCCGATCATTTAACAGTAAAGTGAGAACACCCTGCCTCTCCCTCACCCGTCCAGCCTTTTCATGTGATGAAACGGGCTCTCTGGGAAATTTAGGCAAGCTAAATCCAACCCGGATTCCTGTTGCTTACTGAGCCTGAAGCTTGGGGCTAAAGGATCATGGGAATCTTGGTCTCATATCACTTTTTATGTAGCATTATCCCTTAAGCCAGTTATTCTCAAAGTGGGGTCCAGGGACCACCAGGGGTCTGTGGCACTCTGTCAGGGGGTCCATGAAATAATTTGCTATAAATTATAAGATTGTGCTGTATCTTTAAAAAGTGCATATCTATAGATGGGGACCATTTGTGCCAACAAAACAAAGCAGTGTCCATTACTGCCACCCACGTTAGCTCTGGGCCAATAGAAACTCTGATGTGATTGTGACACACAGCAATAAGTTCATTATTTTTATGTTGAAGCACTTACTGAAAATCAGCTCTTGCCAGTCTTGCTACTATTCATTTTCCTGAAAGCTTTTAAGATCAAGGACTTGAAAATAGGGCAGTCAATCGATTAAAATATTTAATTGGGATTAATCGCATGATTGTCCATAGTTAATTGTGATTAATCGCAAATTAATAGCACACTTTTTATCTGTTCAATATGTTACTTAAAGGGAAATTTGTCAAGTATTTAATGCTCTTATCACCATGGGAGTGGGAAAATATGCTGCTTCATGCAAATGTATGTTTATATTTATTATTGGAAATCAATTAACAACACAACACAGAAACCCTCACAGGTACTGCATTTAGCATAAAAAATATGCTCAAATCATAACATGACAAATGATGATGCAAAACTTTTGGTTTAATAATCAATAATGATGTGTGATGTTTATATCAGTAATCAATAATGATATGTACTGTTTCTATTCTTATCTGTTGATCAGTAAGTATAAAATAAGGGTCCTATAATCATGTTTGAAGTATATATTTAGTATTGAAACTCTCTATATCTGTTTTAGGCCTCACCCTGATAATAGAAAACATGTTTCACTGACAGCAGGTATAACAAAAACATGTTCCCATGACAGCATGTTTTACATACCATGTCACCATGCTAGACACAAACTTGGAAGAGAGTTATGCCAACACATCCTCATGTAGGTAATGAGTCACTACACTGTTTTGATAAAGATGGTTAATAAATTGTTGAAGCACTTCCTGAAAATCAGCTCTTGCCAGTCTTGCTACTATTCATTTTCCTGAAAGCTTTTAAGATCAAGGACTTGAAAATAGGGCAGTCAATCGATTAAAATATTTAATTGGGATTAATCGCATGATTGTCCATAGTTAATTGTGATTAATCGCAAATTAATAGCACACTTTTTATCTGTTCAATATGTTACTTAAAGGGAAATTTGTCAAGTATTTAATGCTCTTATCACCATGGGAGTGGGAAAATATGCTGCTTCATGCAAATGTATTTTTATATTTATTATTGGAAATCAATTAACAACACAACACAGAAACCCTCACAGGTACTGCATTTAGCATAAAAAATATGCTCAAATCATAACATGACAAATGATGATGCAAAACTTTTGGTTTAATAATCAATAATGATGTGTGATGTTTATATCAGTAATCAATAATGATATGTACTGTTTCTATTCTTATCTGTTGATCAGTAAGTATAAAATAAGGGTCCTATAATCATGTTTGAAGTATATATTTAGTATTGAAACTCTCTATATCTGTTTTAGGCCTCACCCTGATAATAGAAAACATGTTTCACTGACAGCAGGTATAACAAAAACATGTTCCCATGACAGCATGTTTTACATACCATGTCACCATGCTAGACACAAACTTGGAAGAGAGTTATGCCAACACATCCTCATGTAGGTAATGAGTCACTACACTGTTTTGATAAAGATGGTTAATAAATTGTTGAAGCACCTACTGAAAATCAGCTCTTGCCAGTCTTGCTACTATTCATTTTCCTGAAAGCTTTTAAGATCAAGGACTTGAAAATAGGGCAGTCAATCGATTAAAATATTTAATTGGGATTAATCGCATGATTGTCCATAGTTAATTGTGATTAATCGCAAATTAATAGCACACTTTTTATCTGTTCAATATGTTACTTAAAGGGAAATTTGTCAAGTATTTAATGCTCTTATCACCATGGGAGTGGGAAAATATGCTGCTTCATGCAAATGTATTTTTATATTTATTATTGGAAATCAATTAACAACACAACACAGAAACCCTCACAGGTACTGCATTTAGCATAAAAAATATGCTCAAATCATAACATGACAAATGATGATGCAAAACTTTTGGTTTAATAATCAATAATGATGTGTGATGTTTATATCAGTAATCAATAATGATATGTACTGTTTCTATTCTTATCTGTTGATCAGTAAGTATAAAATAAGGGTCCTATAATCATGTTTGAAGTATATATTTAGTATTGAAACTCTCTATATCTGTTTTAGGCCTCACCCTGATAATAGAAAACATGTTTCACTGACAGCAGGTATAACAAAAACATGTTCCCATGACAGCATGTTTTACATACCATGTCACCATGCTAGACACAAACTTGGAAGAGAGTTATGCCAACACATCCTCATGTAGGTAATGAGTCACTACACTGTTTTGATAAAGATGGTTAATAAATTGTTGAAGCACTTCCTGAAAATCAGCTCTTGCCAGTCTTGCTACTATTCATTTTCCTGAAAGCTTTTAAGATCAAGGACTTGAAAATAGGGCAGTCAATCGATTAAAATATTTAATTGGGATTAATCGCATGATTGTCCATAGTTAATTGTGATTATTCGCAAATTAATAGCACACTTTTTATCTGTTCAATATGTTACTTAAAGGGAAATTTGTCAAGTATTTAATGCTCTTATCACCATGGGAGTGGGAAAATATGCTGCTTCATGCAAATGTATTTTTATATTTATTATTGGAAATCAATTAACAACACAACACAGAAACCCTCACAGGTACTGCATTTAGCATAAAAAATATGCTCAAATCATAACATGACAAATGATGATGCAAAACTTTTGGTTTAATAATCAATAATGATGTGTGATGTTTATATCAGTAATCAATAATGATATGTACTGTTTCTATTCTTATCTGTTGATCAGTAAGTATAAAATAAGGGTCCTATAATCATGTTTGAAGTATATATTTAGTATTGAAACTCTCTATATCTGTTTTAGGCCTCACCCTGATAATAGAAAACATGTTTCACTGACAGCAGGTATAACAAAAACATGTTCCCATGACAGCATGTTTTACATACCATGTCACCATGCTAGACACAAACTTGGAAGAGAGTTATGCCAACACATCCTCATGTAGGTAATGAGTCACTACACTGTTTTGATAAAGATGGTTAATAAATTGAAAATATGTCATGTACCAGCTGCAGCTGCACTGATATGGATCTGCAGCTAACATGATATGTTTTTAAAAAAGTACAGTCGGGATTCCCCGAACTTACCCGTGGCAAACGATCTCATGTTTGTAACCTTATAAGGAAATATGAAAACACTTGCCACCATTAAAATCGAACCAAGGTGATTTGTCAAACCATGGGAGGGGCCTTAGCCCCTCGGAAAAAGTATAAAGAAAGCACATTTTGCACTGTTTGAGTCAGTCTGTTACCGGAGCAGCTCGAGTTATGTTGTTTTGCTGCTTTTAAACAATAAACTCTGCTTATTGCAACTGACCTGATCATCTCCAGTGATTCTTTGGGCATCCTGTGTGGACATCTTTGATCAACTTTTGAACTACTTTTGAACCACTTATTGACCAACTTGAACCCGATTTTTATAAGAAGGAGAGCAGGTGTTTCTGGACTCATCTGGCACGAGACTAGAAAATCTGATTCTTCACAAACTCAAACCCAACAGGCAACAACAGCTGTCAGTGTGTAAGTGTGCTGACTTGACTATGACTTGCCACGAACTGCATGTGATTATCATAAAGTGGGTGTGTCTGTAAAGGGGAGACTCATGGGTACCCATAGAACCCATTTTCATTCACATATCTTGAGGTCAGAGGTAAAGGGACCCCTTTGAAAATGGCCATGCCAGTTTTTCCTTGCCAAAATTTAGCACAAGTTTGGATTGGTATTTAGCCTCCTTTGTGACAAGCTAGTATTGTTGGTACCGACGGATTCTTGAGGTTTTCTAGTTTCATATGATGTCAGTATCTTCACTTTAGCTTTAAAATTGAGCCCGCTACGACCTCTGGAAGATTGCTTGTGGCGTTTGCATTAACTTTGACAGCCCTGGTTTCTGTTTATCACTATGAAACAGGTCTGTAGTATTTAGGTTGAAAAGTTTCAGAATACAAATAGTTCCAATGGCATCCAAGAGTACAAATGGTAGTAAGCACAATCAGTGTTACTATTGAGAGGGGGTCCTTGGAAAATGTTCTCCCCTGTGAGGGGTCCCTGGCCCCAAAAAGTTTGAGAATCACTGCCTTGAGCAACAGGAACAGTGGTCATTTTGTGTAAACCGAACAATGTCAACAATGTTTAACATCCTGGTTTGCCAGTGTGCTGGCTTAATGTAACACTGCTGTAACAATTATATAATATGTTGCACAGAGTACCAGTATAATATTTGATACAGCTGAACTCAAGCGGTGCAAAAGGAGGACAAAAGTGAGTGTGGAAGTCAAGCCTCCAATCAGCAATTGAGCTGTACAGTGATTAAACCATCCAATGTGGTTGAGGCTCCCGGACCTTCCCACTCTGGGCTGAGGTTGTCCCAGGGAGGAATGCAGCGCTGGATTATCTCAAAACATCAAATAATAAGCCCACCATCCGCCACCACTGACAGAAAATTAAAGACATGAAGGAAACTCTGCGGGAGTCTAACTTTGAAGGAAAGTTGATGAATTAACTGGATGGTAGCTGCTCTTTTAAACCCACGAAAATAATAATTTGATTAATTTTCATTGACTAGTAGCCCACATATCTCCATTGTTGTGCACATGACAATGTTGTACGGTACCTGCAAGGTAATTATATCATTACAGGCCATTGCATCCATTATAACCTGATTTATATCATACCGCGTTCCATGCTGACTTGGCAGCTCTCATTGTTGAGGTTTTGCATTCCATAGCCAGCCGTTTCATACGCTTGAATGCCGGGGGACATAATTGAGGTTAAGCACCTCGGTCAAGGGGCTCCGAGGGCCACACGGCTCCACTGGGGATTTGTGCAGGGGCCCCTTGATTCTCTGACCAGCCAGGTTACGGGTAAACATGGAAGCATGAAATGTGGTCAGACGTTGAACATTATGTTGGTGTGATAAAACTATTTTGATACACTATCAGAGAGAAAACTGAAATGAGGGATGATAAAAAATCACGCACGTAGTTACCATTGAATACCAAGGTCACATCCTCAGTACTGTGTGAGGATGTGACCTTGAACCAGGATGCTGAATCACAAGCACGATGATGAAAGCTACAGTAGATAGCATCTTTGACACACGGAGTGACCACATACTATTTCCAATATGGGAGGATGACAATAGTAACAATAAATTCTCTGATACACAACTCTACACCCAGCTGTATTAGCTAATTTGTACACAGCTACGGTTCATAAACGCACCATAGCATCAGGTTACTTGTCCCATTACTTGTACAGTGGAACTATGAGGGTCTTGGCGACTGTTCAGTGCTGTTGGAGGGAAGCTGGGCCCATATTACTGGTTTCAGTTATTCTGTTAAATCCTCCTGCCAACAACCCATCAAAGGGGCAGATTGCTCAATGCAGGCCAAAATCCCGCTACACGGCGATGACAGAAAAGTGCATTTTGCCAAATCCAAGTAGCTGCCTCAGCACTGTGGTCGGATTGCAAGAAAGGGTTGGAAACATCTGTGGTCCACTTTGGCAGGCGTTACAAAGTCAATGCAGCTAAATAGGGGCCACAAATAAAACACACTTGCTGTAACGCAAATGACATCATGCTGTAGTAGTACAAAGAGGTGAAGCAGGTCTTTAGGGTGAATAACTTAGTGTATAGTACTCGGTTCCCGTTAAGAATGGGTTCTTACTTGTCCAGTTCCTTGGAATCTCATGCCGCTGTGACTATCGATTCCTCTGAATTGATGCTTTCCCACAGTCAACGCATGCACAACGACGCCTACGCACGCTGTATCATGTTCACATTGTTTGGCACCGGAGGCACGGTGAAGAGAAAAAAAAGCTGTTTATTTCCCTGATAAAGCTTCACTGTGAAAAACATACCTGTTTTGAAATCAGCAGGAGGAGAGTTAGTAACGTTACCTGTTAGCAGCCGGTGGGCAGCACAGTCCTGCTTGGATAAATAATGGAGCTACTAACGTTAACGGAGGTGCCATTGAGTTATTATTATGAGGCGTTCAAACGCTGCTCAGGAAAAATGATAATTGGGCAAAGGTAAATTACAACGTTATCATAATGTGTTCAAATGTAATCTCGTAAAATTAAGTTTTTGGCGAGAAACTTGAATAAATCCAGTTGTTTGAAGGAGATGTTTTCACAGTAATATAAAATAGATATTAGAGAGAGAATTAAGACCTGTTTAACTTCCTAATACTAGCTCTAAGCAGCTTGCCAAGATTTTTTTAATCAAAGCAAATATTTAAATAAACATAATCATTTGAATTGTGTGTTTTTATGCAAACAACCACTATAGATGACAATAACAAAGTACAGTACAGTACTGTGTACAGTACCCTCCCTGCCCCGGAAAATAGGGCTCCCCCAGAAGCCACGGTGTAATTCGAACACTGTAATTTACCATGCATATAATGTTTTTTTGTGTAAAATATATTGAACATTGAATGACATCAGATCTAAAATGTTATTAGTTCATTTAGCGCAGAGATTTCAAAAGTGGCAGATAAAATTTCTGAGTGGCAGACAAAAAAAAATACTTGCCTGCCACAGTGGCAGGAAGTGAAAAAAGTTAATTTCAGACCCTGATAGTACTGTAGAAACCATGTTATGGGCAAAACTGCACAACAACATAGCCGTCCATTCAATTGTCAAGCGAATTTTAAGCGACCTTTTGAAATGTCGCAAAAAAGAAATGCGAGTTAGGCGCGTTTGCGTCAACTGGTTTGGAGCAAATAGACTCTGCTTCATCAGAAGTTGGCGGTATAGGCTACGCTTTACGCATGGCTGTAATCCGCCAATAAACAGAGTAGAAGAAGAAATAGATGTTGCGAACCGGAAACAAAACAAGTCGCTTTGCCCGATCTAATTGTTCTTTCATGTCAGCTAATAATGGCCATGTGTCATGTTGTCTGGAGACGAAGACAAATTAATTATTGTCCTAATGCACGAGCAAGGGCCGCCGACAGCGGAAACAGCTGATCAATCATGTGAGTTAAATGTTCGCTATTGCAGAATTTATTCGGCAAGGCGATTCCATATCCCATTTAGCGCATGAATTCTTTTTCGCCAAAGGCAAAAACCACCAAAAACCTTTTTACGCAATTGAGGAAGTTTCATTGAATTTTGCCATTTCCACAGCTTTTCTAATGTAATACTTCAAAATCTCCACACACGCGTTTAAGTGCATGTTCGTGCATGTGAGCGTGCCCCACTGGCTTGCTCACGGTTGTCGCACTGCACTGCGCTCATACGGCGGTTACAGCCAATAACACCGTCCCGACCAATGGCATCGTTGCGGAAGCATAGCGCCCACTCTCCAGTCCCCCTCCAGGTAAACACTATTAGCTCTGTCCAACCCGATCTCACGGGAAGGCAAATAAATAGCACGACATTACACAGACATTCCACGTTCATGAGGACGCATTTTAGGCTTTTAATTTGTCAATTTGTACGCCAGGCAACAAAACTACGGTAATGTCCGCAGTTAGGTTTAGGTAACAAAACCACTCATTTAGGTTCAGGTAACAAAACCATTTAGTTAGGGTTAGGCAACAAAACCACTTAGTTAGGTTTAGGTAACAAAACCACTTAGTTAGGTTTAGGTAACAAAACCACTCACTTAGGTTTAGGTAACAAAACCACTTACATAGGTTTAGGTAACAAAACCACTTAGTTAGGTTTAGGTAACAAAACCACTTAGTTAGGTTTAGGTAACAAAACCACTTAGTTAGGTTTACGTAACAAAACCTCTTAGTTAGGTTTAAATAACAAAACCACTCACTTAGGTTTAGGCAACAAAACCACTCACTTAGGTTTAGGCAACAAAACCACTTAGTTAGGTTTAGGAAAAACATCATGGTTTGGCTTAATAAGTACGTAAACTAAGTAAAATACATTCGGAAACAATGTAACTGTATAAGTATGGAAAACACGTCACAAATGTCACTAAAAAACGTGACAAACACGTGACAAACTAACGTAACTTACAAAACACCGGTCTCCTGCTTGAGATGCTGGAGATTCAATTATTTAAAACAAGACTATGTAACTTTTGAAAGCAGAAATAACACGTCTTAAAAGACTCTCGAGGTGCATGTCTGATCTTTGAACTCATGGGGTACATGAGTGCTTATCATTAATGAATGTCTCGTCAAGGTTTAATATTTGCATTCATTAACCCAGTGCCTACAGCTTGTGGTTAAAGATTCAGCCTTGGTCAACATAGCCAGGTGTTAACATCGAATAAATAACACCATCAAGAGTGGTGGAAAGTGAGTAAGTACATTTACTAAAGTATTGTGCTCCAGTATAATGTTTTATAATTTATACTTCTACTCCACTGCATTTCAGAGAGAAATGTTGTACTTTTCACTTCACTACATTTATTTGAGAGCTTCAGTTACTTTTCAAATTAAATTTTTGAATACAAAACATATAATCATAATCATAGTTAGCTTATAAAATATGGTCCATTGTTAAAGAGTAAACTACTAAAACTATCTGAAGCAGTTGAAATTATCTCTACCTGGACCAACTACAACGTAAAGGACACTTACATATTAAACATATATCTTGCATATACTATATTGTGAAATTATCTTACATGACAAACAGAGGTCCGCAAACATGACTCATGGCATTGTGTAAACACATTATGTCCTTGTCATTATAAGGAAATAATGTGTCATTACATTTCCATCACATATTTAAAGTTTATACTTAAATAAAGACACTTACACACACCTGCACACATACACACACACACACACACACACACACACACACACACATATATATGTATATATATATATATATATATATATATATATATATATATATATAAATAGCTTGCACCTACCAGTGGAAACTTGACTCTCTGTTGTCCGCTCAGATGTTGGATCATAGTCGGTGTAGGAGCGGCAATAAAATACATACAAGTCAGGAAGGAGGAGGAGATAAGCATGAAACATTCAGGTGTGCTGTTTTTTTTTTTTTGTTGTATTTGGTTATGAGCCAGACTATGACTGTTGTATGATGTCCTGAAGGAGAGTTGAACTGAAGTACACTGAGGATACTGAGGACATCACAGGTGAAGCACCGCACATATCTTCATTGTTGCGCACATGACAACGTTGTGGGTAACTGCACGGTAATTATATCATTACAGGACATCGCGTCCTTTATAAACTGATCTGATTATAGAATTTCTGCATTCTTTTTAGACTTGGCAGCTCTCACTGGCGAGGTCTTGCATTCCATAGCCAACGGTTTTGTACGCTTGGATGCCGGGAGACTTAATTGAGGTTTTTCAAGGGGCTCTGAGGGCCACACTGCTCCACTGGGGATTGGTGCAGGGGCCCCTTGATTCTCTGGTATCAGGTAAACATGGAAGCATGAAAAGTGGTCAGACGTGGAACATTTGGAAAGCAGGATGTGTTGGTGTAATGAAACTATTTTGATGTAATCAGAGAGAAACTGAGCAACAACTGAAGTGAGGGATGATAAAATCACAGCTGATTATGTTTACTGGCCCGACATTTGTTGGTTCCTGTATCATTTTGGCGGCTTTCAGTGTTACAACAACCAAAATAAACTGTATGAAATTAGTTTACAGGTTCCATAAACTGTATGAAGTGAATTGTGAATATTAATATGAATGAATTGTTTACCGTAAGAGTTTTTTTTTTAAATGAAATAAGCATGTGACCTGTTTTGACCCCCTTAAAGAATCAAAATGGTTAAGAATCTTTAAGAATCAAATACCCAATATCATGCTTTTATTTTTACATGTACCTGTATCACATCGCTGTTGTTGATGATCGGACTCCTAGTAAACATTTTGCAGTGTCATGGGGAGGAAAAGCCGGAGCACAAGGAAGTCATGCGGCCATAACACTAGCAGACAGCCAGTGACACACGGAAGCTGGATGTGCAGGAGAACGAACCTGCTTAACAACATCAAGTTAACCGGTGCATGAAATACTTTTTTATGAGCGATGATTATAATTAATACGTGTAAGTGATTCATTTAATGCTAAATTAGCCGATGATAAATTAGAGGAATATGATGAGAACTCAATTTCACAAGGTAAAGGCTCTCAGGATACAAGAAATTGGTTTTAAATATAACAAACAAGCTTCTTGCATCTGGACTGTTAACCATGCCTATAACCATCAACAGTGGTGGAAAGTAACTAAGTACATTTACTCAAGTACTGTACTATCACATGAAACTACAAAACCTAAGGAATCCATTGGTACCAATGAGATTGGTGTCAACCGATGTCATATAGCTTGTTGGGAAAGAGGCTAAATAGCGATCCGAAGTTAGGCTAAATTTGGCGAGGGGAAACTGGCATGCCGATTTTCACAGGGGTCGCTTGACCTCTGACCTCAAGATATGCAAATGGGTTCTATGGGTGCTCACAAGTCTCCCCTTAACATGGCTTTTGCTATGGTGTTCCTCAAGGTCTTGGTGTCTTAATGTGGTATTTTGGAGGGATTATTGATCATTTTAATTAATTCGTGGTAAAAAATAGTTAAATTTAGCACCAAATCTGTGTAACAAATGGTATCAACCCCAAAATTGCTGCAACAACTTATGAGACATAACAGAGCATGGGAATGAACATCATATACCTCCATCATAATGGTCTAAAACCTTATAAACTTTCACAATTTATATTGATTAGTTAAGTAATTAGGATTTTTTTTTAAATATCTGATTTATGACTAGAACAGCTTGACACACAGTGCTGAGCTGCATCTCAAATTAATCTCCAGGTTCCCAGCTTTCAGATGATGTACACCACTTCTATGTGACATCTATGTACCCCCTACATTTATTTGAGGGCTTTAGTTACTTTTCAAATTAAGATTTTAAATACAAAACATGGTCCATTGTCACAGAGTAAACTATAAAAAGTATCTGATATAATTGAAATTATCTCTACCTTGACCAGCTACAACGTAAAGAACTGCTTACATATTAAGCATATAACTTGCATATGTTGTATTGTGAAATTATCTTACATATATTACATGACAGAGGTCCGCAAACATGACTCATGGCATTGTGTAAACACGTTATTTCATTGACCTGTTTTGAAAGTCATTACATGTCATATTGAAAGTTTATTCTTAAATACAGACACACTTACACACACATAAAAAAATGTAGCACTTACCAGTGGAAACTTGACTCTGTAGTCCTGCAGGAGCAGCAATAAAATACACACAAGTCAGGGGGGAGCAGCAGATAAGCTTCAAACATTCAGGTGCAACATACTGATGATATTGAGGACATCACAGGTGTATTTCATGAAGGAGGAGGAGCTGATAAGAGACACGAGGCAGTACATGTGGAGGCAGGATGGTTAATTTTTTACAGTCAGATCTGACATGACATGATATACATATGGATACCTATGGAGAGGGTGCTGTTCCAGCAGGTCAGGGGAGAGAAAAAGTCACATCAAAAATCCACAGTGCCTGGAGCACATTGGACAACGCCTTGGTGCTAGCTGTTGAAATTAAACAAAATTTTCATCACAAACGTACAAAAAGCAATATTTATTTACATTCATTTATTAATCAGTGCATTCACAATAATCACTCAAAATCAGCAGGGGGAGGCGCATAGAAACAGCTGTTTCTGTCCTATGTGCATGCACAACGTTCGTAGCTATATATACTAAAAGTAATGCACTGTAATTCGTAAACACAGTATATCCCACTAAATCAATTCATATTATATCCACCTAATCGTGAACCAAGAAGTATAAAAAGCAACAAACGCCGTGTAGAGAGAAGTTTGGGGTGGACGGGTGGGTCAAAAAACATGGACTTTTTGCCCAGATGACCGTGTGAAACCAGAAGTCAACGTTGATTTATTTGTCATGTAACTTCCGTACTTAAGTTACGCCACTTCCGGTGTTATTTTAACCCAAACCACGATCTTTTCCTAAACCTAAGTAGTTTTGTTGCCTAAACCTAACTAAGTAGTTTTGTTACCTAAACCTAACTAAGTAGTTTTGTTGCCTAAATCTAACAAAGTTGTTTCCTGTGAAGACGGAAGTTTATTTTAAAAAGACTGTGTGTCACGAGTTGCTGGACAATCGTAGGAAAAACGCACAAAAAATGAGGAATAACTTTTTGTAAGATATTAACCACCAAATGAGTGCTAACGTTACCTTATCACAAACCATGTACCTGTACGTGACCCAAATTGTTAATAATACAGTTTAAATTAATGAAAACAACTCACCCTAAATCTCAAGTAATGCACTAATTTGCCTCCTACTGTTGATGTTTTCTGTTCAGATCATGGTAACTACGGTTGGTAAACTGATAAACAGTAGCTTTGTGTATCCAGCAACAGCCTCCAGGCCTGCTGTTTTCTGTTCAGATCATGATAACTACAGTTGGTAAAGTCATATAGCTCCTGGTATCTTGCAAAAGCCATCACAATGAGAAAAAATGCTAATGATGTCGGGCACGAAGGAGGGCTGAGGTTGTATGTGGTTCCTAATCGCATACCCTTACACGCTCAATCTACACTGAATACGTTGTACAGCTTTTTTTACATGGAATGGTATCACATTACTGTTGTTGTTGCTGTGTCGTGCGGGTGTTGAAAAGCCGTTGCCAGTGTGCTGGGAAGGAGGCTCTGACCGATTGTTGAACCTCAGATCCAGGAGGAGCGGAGTGGATTCGAGACATAGAACTAGAGACACGGCCGGGCGGAGGACAGTGTCCAATTTGGGGACCATCATCATCATCATCTTTGCAGATGATGTGATTCTCTTGGCTTCATCAGACCCACAAAGTTGACATGTTTTCAGAAAGAGTACCTTTGTGACGTCAGGAGGGTGTCTTTTACTGCTCTACTCGAGTCTTGTTTTGTCGGGAACACAAGACTTAATGCAGGGCAGGAGGGAGTGGCAGGATATGTAAGAGTTGGCAAGGGAGGAGAGCAGTTAGAAAATGTGAGAAAAAATATTTCCTGGACTACCCTGAACAAATATAAAAGGCTCTGTGAACATCTAATATGACAGGTGCAAACACATCCACTCCAAGCACAAGTAAACATAGACATGACATCTACATAAAAGGCGGAACATTTTCCCTTATAGGTTCATATTTAGGTTGTGCACTAGGAAGATTTAGGAGTGTCACCGATAAATGTTCAGTATTTAGTGAATCGAGCTAAGAGATATATGTTACCACCAGTGCATTAATACGTTTTTGCTTATATGGTTAGATTGCATGCTTTTGAAAAGGATAGAGCTAAAGGGTAAGGGGAGCGAGGTTAATCGATGCTTCACTTGTGTTAAACCAGCCGTAACTGCACACAAGGTTCATAGGAAGGTAGCATGAAACACCTGTCATTTATTGACATGTTTGTGAATTTTCTTTGAATACATGACTAAGACCTTGAAAAGAACCGCAAACTGCATGGAGCGGGGCTGGGTGCTTAACCAGGTGATCAAATGTACAGTAGTTAAGGGAAAATGTGGACTCTTTCTCTCTCTCAAAGACAGTAGCCCACATGAAGCTATCACGACGTGAGATACGAATTGCCCCTTCCCTCTCACAGTCAAACAGCTAACTAGATAGCTGACTAGCTAGCCCTACCACATCTACCGGCAAAGACATGAGTGTTTGAGATTGCTCTCAAAATCTGTGTGCTGGATTTTTCTAGCATTTACGTCCATCGTTCACTTTATGCTTCGCTGGGAAGCGGCCGGGCAAGAAGTTTAATAAATAAATATATAGATAAGTAAGTAAGTAGTTATAACTGTATGCATATTTATAATATGCATACAGTTATGCTGGGCCCTGATGTTGCAATGGAACGACCAATTGGCTTTCACTTCTTATCAATATAGGAAGGAAGTGGTAAAGTAGTAAAAACCGCCTCTTGGTTGATTTGATTGGCTGCCTGGGCCAAGTGTGACATTGATGAGCGGTGCGACTCCGCGCCTGGCACTGAAAATTGGAGAATATTTTAACTTTTGTGCGCTTCTAAAAACAGCTAAAAAAAAGTGACGCGCGGCGCCAGAGAGGAGCGCACAGCATGCGTGCCGTACCATAGCAAAGCAATGGTTTTGCTGGTGACGCGACTGCTCTGTGACGCTGTACACAAGGCACAGCAGTGCTTTGCGCAAAATGCTGCTGACATGCTCACAGTGACGATGCTTACATGCTGATGATTAGTTTTGTTGACCATGTTTACCATCTTAGTTTAGCGTGTTAGCATGGTTACATTGGCTATTTGGGAGGTCAATCGATTCAAATATTTAATCGCGATTAAAGCTGAAGTATGCGAGATTGGAGCAAATATGATTAAAAAAAAAAGAAGCTATTTTTATAAAACGGTCGCTATATCGTGACAGTAGTACATGAAACAGGTAACCTGACAAAAATCATGTTCCTCTGTGTCCTCCGGTGCTCCTAACGGTATCTGCAAGATTTCACAGACCAGAGGATAACAAGCAGTAAGAGCTGATCTGAGGTCTGCTGTCCAGCTGCTGTCTATGAGAGCCGGCTGTCAATCACTCGCTAACTCCGACCAAACGGTCAAACTAGGCAACGCTGATCAAATATGAATCAATATCCTGTTACTGTAATGCCTATTTCTTGCCTCAAATGTTCTCAGAATAATCTTGTAGTGTACTGTTTAGCTGTGAAATGAGAAAGTTTGTGATGCGACCGCCATTGTAAAATCTGTTGAAGGAACGCCAAGTTCCGGTGTCATGACCGGAGCACAGCCAATAGGAACGCTCTCTCAATGAAATGAGCTGTGATTGGTCAACGTCTTCCGTCACAGGCTAGATTTTTTAAAGTCTGAAAACAGAGCCATGATGAGGAGCAGAAGTCTAGTTATCTCTCAGAACACTTGAATTACAATATGCTGAAAGGTTATTATGGAATTTTTGCCCAATGATGCCAAAAATATACTGCCTACTGCCACTTTCATTTCATGATTGTCCATGATTAATTGGGATTAATCGCAAATTAATCAAATTTTTTTTATCTGGTCAAATGTACCTTAAAGGGAGATGTATCAAGTATTTTAATACTCTTATCAACATGGAAGTGGACAGATATGCTTGCTGCATGCAAATGTTTATACAGTATTTATTATTGGAAATCAATTAACAACACAAAACAATGACAAATATTGTCCAGAAACCCTCACAGGTACTGCATTTAGCATAACAAATATGCTCAAATCATAACATGGCAAACACAAACCCAGCAGGCAACAACAGCTGTCAGTGTGTCAGTGTGCTGACTTGACTATGACTTGCCTCAAACTGCATGTGATTATCATAAAGTGGGCATGTCTGTAAAGGGGAGACTCGTGGGTACCCATAGAACCCATTTACATTCACATATCTTGAGGTCAGAGGTCAAGGGACCCCTGTGAAAATGGTCATGCCAGTTTTTCCTCGCCAAAATTTAGCATAAGTTTGGAGCGTTATTTAGCCCCCTTCGCAACAAGCTAGTATGACATGGTTACCATGGTCGCAATATGGTACCAATGCATTCCTTAGGTTTTTTTCTAGTTTCATATGATACCAGTATCCTCACTCTGTAGCATAGGTATAACCCCAAGATATCCAAAATAATAGTTGGGCGCCAGACAGGAGAATAATCAGAATTTCTACCATGTCACTTTAAAGTAAAATATTGGAAATCATTGAGATTTATCCCGGATAGCCCATTACCTTTGCTACAAAAGACACAAGATAAACAAAATACAACCCATCAATTAATTTTTATCAACTTAAATCTGGTTGTATTTAACCAAAAAATATGTAATCAAATAAAAAAATATGGGTCACACTCAAAACACATTTTATAAACAAATTTCCTATTAAAGCAAGAAACTCATATAATGACTCCGACAAGAAAGCAATTATCCTTCAAATCATTAATTCATCTCATAAATCATAAACCATCCTTCATTTAAAGAAGACATCAGATAAAAGTCAGTCTTTTTACCAAAAAGATATGGGGTGAGGGTGAATGTGTGTGTGTGGTGTACTGTAGGAGAGGAGAAGTCAAATCTGCATGTGTGTGAGAATGAAGGCAGTTCAGTTCAGTTCAGTTCAGTTCAGTTCAGTTCAATGTGAGTGTGTGTGCATGTGGGTGTGTTTGTGTGTATGTGGGTCTGCATGAAGGTAGCTCAGTTCCATTTAGTCCAGTTCAGTTCAAGGTGTGAGGGTTTAGGTGCTGTAAAAGTGTAAAAACTTATCTCAATGGCCCAACAAAGGCAAAGAGACCTCAGTAGCATTGTGTTTTGCCTAGTCATCAAAATTCACATGCTATTCTGCCAAGAGTCTGTAAATGCAATCATCTCTCATATAGGTCAGTTGGCCAGGCTACGCCAAAACTAGCGCCCGCGGACATACAGTATGCGTCATGTTAATGTGCTGCTGTCTGGCATTCAGAGAGGAAACCTGTCATCTCAGGAGATAATAGTGTCTCGGAGGGACAGAGACAAGTTTAAAAGAGTGAAACACAAAGTGAGGTCTAATGGGAGCTACACACCACATTCCATAGTCTCTCTTTATCAGGACATCCACATTAGCCTGTGAGCTTGGTCCTCTGTCATTTATTGGCCTGTCATCCCAGACTATTGTGGCATGTTGATGATCCCCCTAGAGCTTTATAATCTCAACACACACAGGCTGTCTGTGCCTCATGTAAACACAGGCTTGCGACATTTCTGTGTGCGTCTACAGCTTGGAGTGTAACAACAGAAGGCACATAAATATTGGAATCCGGTAGAGATGATATAAGTGTTTCCTGTAATGTAACTTACCACTCAAGTGTGGAAAAAAAAAAGTCTCCTGATCCTGGATTATTGGTTTTATTGGCACTACAGGCAGTCCTCAAACATAAATCAGCTTGATTGATGAAACAAGTGTTGGGAGATGTACCTGTCTGTCAGCCAATGCTGCCTAAAAACCTTTTGGCTTCTCGAGCTGGAGTGTGGTGTGTAGCCCCGTGTATACTGCACACTGTGTACGTGATTGTAAAACCCCAATTAGGCCTGTATCTGTTTCACCTCAGTGAGTTTCTGGGAAAACCAGAGAGTGAGAGAGAGAGAGAGAGAGAGAGAGATAGAGATAGAGAGAGATAGAGAGCGAGAGAGAGAGAGAGAGAGAGAGAGAGAGAGAGAAGCCAAAGCAGTCTGTCATTAAGAGTGCGGGGCCCCATCAAAACAAGACCAACATGCTCTAATAACCAGCTTTCCACTGCACTCTGTCTCCTTTCGGTCCCTCTGCATCTCTCTCTGGTTGTGTATCTTATTTTCCACTGTCTTAATTCTTCTATTTTTAATTCAATTTATAAGATTTCTTCCACAGGTGCTATTAAAGTGCAATGGCAGTTACAGGCGTTTAAATTCAATCCCACACCAAACCAAACCTCTGTAAGTTTTTCTTCACTTCTGCATTATGAGAATATTTTCTTGCGTCAAACTTTTTCAGGTTCTCTCACCAAGCATGATCACATGACCAACACATTAGTAGAGTTAAATATCAATTATGTCAAGTATACAATGTCAGCATAAAGACATATCAAAAACAATTTGCGGTAGAGGCGATCTAGACAGTTAGAATTAAGAAAATAATTGTATTTAAAAAAAATAAATAAGAATGTATGTGTGCATTAATGAACAATAATGTCAGTGAAGGCCATGAGAATGTCTATGTAACATTAAATATAGTGCAGAGAAACCAGTATTTCATGTAGTTGGATATTAAAGAGGACCTATTATGCTTTTGTGCTTTTTCCCTTTCCTTTAGTGTGTTATATAGTGTGTTGTGCATGTAAAAGGTCCGCAAAGTTACAAAGCTCAAAGTCCAGGCCAAAGGGAGAAACACTGCTCCTGAACTGCCTGAACCGCCTTGCTTGAAGTCCCGCCTTGCTTGAAGTCCCGCCTTGCTTGAAGTCCTGCCTTTTCTTTCGTAACGTCGTGATGTCACCAAGTAACACATTTGCATAATACCTGTCTAGCGGTTAGTTTGGCACGCCCTCAAATAAAGCTAGTTAGAGTGAAGCTGGAGCGGAGTCCGAAGAGTTTGGCTCGGTTGGCCAATCACAACAGAGTGGGCCAGCTTACCAAACAGAGCAGACTTTTCAGGAGGGCGGGACTCAAACAGAGTGTTTCAGAGAGAGGGTGAAAAGAGGTGCTGCAGCACAGCCGTTATGAGAAAAATAAAGCGTTTTTTTAACATTAAAGCATGTAAACATGTTCTAGTAGAAACCCAAAATACACGTATGCGCCTGGAAATAAGCATAATAGGTCCTCTTTAATATCTAAACTCACCACAAATGACAAAGGGGTACATACTAGCTAAAGAGAAAAGAACAAGAGTAAGAGTCTACCGTCACGCTAGCTGTTGTGTGAGGCTGTACTGAGGCACAGTGGTGCTTTGAGCTACATGCTAATATCAGTATGCTAACATGCTTGTGACAATGCCTCCAATTTCGCAATTATGGCTACTGAAGGACAGACTGCTTGAAGATGCTTCTGAAATGCTTCTAGTGGACATTGGACAACATCATATAACCTCTGCTCAGACTTGGTATCTTTGTTGTCTGGCTATGTTGTCTCAACATTGAATTATTTGGGATTTTCCCAGGCACCAAACCAGAGGTTAGACATTTGACCAACGCAGACATGTCATTTCCTTGAGGAAGGCATTTCCTAAACTTGCCCAAAGAGCTAAAATTCTTCACATGACGACAGTTTCTTGCTAAACGGCTGCAGCTGGAATAACTTGTTAAAATATGCAACAGATAATTGCTCTAATCTGTCTATTCTGTGATATTTGAGGCTGCAATTTGTGGTTGCGTTGGACTGTCTTGTTTAACAGCTGTTATTTTGCACACCCATTGTGTGTTGCTAGTAGTAACGTGGATTTTTTTAGTTTT
Organism: Sebastolobus alascanus; assembly: GCA_916701645.2. Taxonomy (NCBI): domain Eukaryota; kingdom Metazoa; phylum Chordata; class Actinopteri; order Perciformes; family Sebastidae; genus Sebastolobus; species Sebastolobus alascanus. The sequence continues at coordinate 161,243 of CAKAOJ020000349.1, forward strand.
TTCAGGCAAGGAAATAACCAAGGGTGATGCTTATTTGAGTGCCATACATTCATACTTACTGTAGGGTGCCTAGTTCCAAATTCTATTAACAAATTACCCATTTTTGGAAGGCCCTTAAAATAAAAATCATTAATGCTTAAAGTTTGGGCCTTTTGGTTCCACTGTAGCCCCCAAAAATACGAAAACCGATATTGTACTGCGCCAGCCTCCTGTTCCATCCTGTCTGGTCTTTTACGGTCGCAGAGTTGGAATGAGGATGGACAGACAGTGATGCAGAAACCTATTTGGCACAGCGCTCTGGTCATAGAGGCAAAGGGGAAGGGAAAATATCCAGAGAAACTGGGTTGGTCAATAAAAAAGGCAAAGAGGAGGCAAGAAAAGGGGAAAACCAGGCAATTAGTATGTGGTTAAATTGTTTGCTTCATACAATGGCCTTCAATACCGTCAAGTATGTATTGCACAGCCTGCTTAACATCTCGTCTGTCCCGAACAATGCAATGTCGAGTCTTGCCACGCCACAACGAGCAACTGCCAAACTAGATCTTGAGGCCCGACATTCTGATTAATTGTTCCTGTTTAGTTTGATTTCGCTGCTTACTGTTTTCAGATGTCAAGGTTTTTCGGAAAGCCAAACATGTGGGCCTCTTGTGCTCTTCCTTCGTCTAATAAATAACTTCCATCTCCGATACCTCATTTGACGCTTGGACATGTGAAACCAATTATCAGCAAAGTCCTGCCTTGAAACAGAGTGTGTAATTTTGACAGCACAATCAGTGATGTTCCTCTAGGTGTTGATGATGTCATGCAAGATGGATGGACAGCTAAAACGGATCCCGCGATTTCACCGGCGCCAATAAACTAGTTGTATTTTCCATTTCTATGAGTGAGATTTAAAAAAAAAAGAGATGGCTAAAAAAAGAAACTACGTAACTGTCAGCTGTAATTACCGTATTATTAGAGTGAGATCCAGAGTCATTTTTGGTGTAATTATACCCACAACCTTTCCCCCTCTGACAGGGGGGGGAAATGCATTCCAGGCATCGTTGCTCCAAGCGTTTACTACAGTCTGACATGGTGTCACAATTTTTCTTTATCTGATGGCTTAGTCTGACACTGTCGGCCAGAGTGAGGGGCAAACAGGAACCTGAGGGCTTACAGCTGCTTCCTTGAGTTACGGCTTAGTCCAACAAACACACAAACACATACACACAAATGTAATAGAACAATACACAAAGTATAGACACATTTTAAATGGCTGTGGGATGTCTTGCATTTAGTTAGCATCAATGTGGCTGAGAATCATTATTCCAGCAGCCAAAGAATTTGCAGCACATTCTGCATGGATAAAGTTTAGATGGTATTTATACTGTACATGACTTTATCTGTATAACTTCTACACCAAATGCGAGCACAGAAAGCTCAGTTTAGCTTTTATTTGCTTGAAATCCGTTGGATTACTAGCTTGCTAGCTAATCACAAGCTAATTATGCTAAACTAGTGCCGATTACTTGGCTCTAAGTATTCGGGGGGGCGTGCCCCATTGAACGTGTGCCATAGACTGTATATAAGAAGTGGACGTAGTCACCAGGATGTTACCCGTTGGTTTGTGGACTGCCGTTTTGAAGCCTTGAGTTCGGCATTTTGGCTGTCGCCATCTTGGTTTTTGGCCGTCGCCATCTTGGTCTTTTGCAACCAGAAGTGACGCAAGAGGGTGGAGCTAAGTATAACCGAACGTTGAATAAGACATAACCAAAAAAAAAGTATATTTAACTTTAATGAACTGAAAAAACACTGTGAAAGGGTTAAAAGTCTAAGAACGGACAACGCCGTGGCAGCGACCTGTCAATCACAAGGTAGCCACGGCCTAATCAAAGCATGCCCTGTCTTATGGTCTATTTGACTCTAAATGGGTCCATAATTTACTAAATGAACATCATGCTGTATTGAAGAAGACCTGAAACTAGCGATTGAGATCATAAACTCATGCTTACAATGTTTACTGAGGTAATAAATCAAGTGAGAAGTAGGCTCATTTTCTCATTAACTTCTATACAATCAGACTTCTTTTTGCAACCAGAGGAGTCGCCCCTCTGTTGGATATTAGAAAGAATGCAAGTTTAAGGCACTTCCACATTGGCTTCACTTCTCAAGCTTCGGTTATACTTTCCGCGAGGACGGCCGCACGGATGAGCTGACGTGGAATCGTGACGAAGAAACGTTTGTATCTTTTATACTCTGTGCGGGTTTGTCCTCGCGGCAAACAGACATTCCCAAAGCTCCTCACAGTTCTCCATTTTGTCCGCCCATCCGCATAGAAAAATTTGAAAAGGTGTGGATGAAGCGAAAACCCACCGCACAGAACCCCCCTGATGGTGTGACGTCACATTGGCCTTGCGGACACTCGCGGCCCTCACAGCAAAACCCATTTTGATACAATTACATGGCTGCCATTTGCCCACTTAGTTACTGTTGCAACAACTTTTTAAACTTTCTGTTCTTGCACAGATCTCAGTGATGATGGTGGCAGATGTACAACTTGAAATTCATAGTCATTTTTTAAACAATGGGTCCCTGATTTCAGACCGTGGTAATGAAGATAAAAGCCGGCCTCTCATTTCTAGTCGGCAACCATCAATTTTTTCCGTTGAAACTGTTGCTGGCAGATTTTTTTTAGCTCTTGCTAGCTAATTGTTGCTTAAGTTGTTTTTTAATGTTTCCAACTGACTAGTTTTCAAACAAGAACCTTGTAAAAGGGTCTTAAATGTGCACTTGATGGCTACATACATGAAATTGTGCTAAACGACTGAAGCTAAAATTGCATGTTCCAGGCAAAAAGTCCAGACCAAATTGATGATCCGCGTAGAAGACATGGAAATAAAGAAACGGCGTGCAGGCCCTCATGTCATATAAGTATAAGCAAAAAAAATGCAACACACACTTTAACCTTTTTTCTGTCCGATCCATGTAATACTTATGACAGGTATTATGACAACGAGAAGGGCATATATCATCTTGCATCTGTTAAAACACAACCCTCACTGTGTGCACTCCTGTAATCTGGCTTCATGGTGAAATATTTACAAGCGCTCATCCGAAGGAACAAGAGCTGAGATTCCTCTATTACACCCGTCGCCTTTCAGCAACTACTTATTTAATGGAGGAATCTGACAGGGTTCCTGTGTCTCCTAATGACACATTTGGATTCCTGTAGAGTAAACAAAAGGGGCTGTGCTCAACAACTGCAGTCCTCCAGTCTGTTAACATTCTTTTGGAAAAAAAAAATCTGCGGATTGTAAGGAGAGCTGAGAAGATGGGCGGGTAGTGGTGTAATGGAATGAGGCATGTGTTTATGGGTTTTTGGCAAGGGCAACGCTGACTTTTTACACTGTATGTCGGACATTTTTAATCCCCTGCATATTTTATTGACTCTGTGCGTGCAAAAGTTCTGTCAAGACTTAGCTGAACAGAAGAAGAAAAATAGGATTTGTGACCTACAATGTGTTCATATGTCAGAGCGGCAAAACAGTCAGAGGAAACATTTCTGAGGACTGGAGGGAGGGTCCACTTCTCTGGTCCAAATCTAGGCTTATAACCTATAACTAAACTCTACTGGGACCTCATTTATAAAAGCCTTTGTGTGGTTTCTGTCCTTTTGCCCTAATCCAAGCCAGAGTTGTGATTCATGAAAAGCCCAAGTGTTTCATTTCAAGAAGAGCTACGTAATAAAACGGTAACCTGCTGCACACTGTCCGCATTATAAAGCTCTTTGTTGCTGGAGCGACTTCTCACTGATTCTCATCAGCCATCAAGGAAGCAATATAGAAAGTGACAATACTCTCTATGGTCAGACACTTCATCATCATCGTACAACGGAAACACCTGCAAATAAACCAATACACAGGAGTCCAAACCTCAAACCCACAGGGTAATCATTCAATGTGGAGGATCAAATTGATTAAGAGTAACGAACTGAGAACTGAGGGGGAAAAGAGGAAGCATGGAAAATGTTGAAAATATGGCAAAATAACATGTTATTACAGCTGACGAAGGGACATGAAAAGACACACAAACACTTCATAACACAACAGCAGAAGTGACTCATTTAGGCTCTTTCAGGGAAGAAACCCTTACGCTGGTCAAGAGAGCTCAACGCACTGCAACTTAAAGGCACCCTGTGTATTTTTTGGACACTTGTAGCACTATTGAGCAATGTTTTTACAACTGGGTCCCCCTCATAGGCTGTATAAAAGAAGACCGTGACATCACCCATTGGTTTGTGGACTCAAGTTCGGCATTTTGGCCATCGCCATCTTGGTTTTTGGCCATCGCCATCTTGGTTTTTGGTCGTCGCCATCTTGGTTTTTGGCCATCACCTTCTTGGTTTTTAGCCGTTGCAATCTTGGTTTTTGGTCGTCGCCATCTTGGTTTTTTGAAACCAGAAGTGACACGAGAGGGTGGAGCTAAGTACAACCGAACGCTGAACGAGAGTTTTTAAGGCTACTAAAATGTTGCATTTAACTTTCCTGAACTGAAAACACACTGTGAAAGGGTTAAAGTTCTAAGACGAAAACACGGACAACACCCAGACCACGCGACCCGTCAATCCCAAGGTAGCCCCGCCCTAAAGCATACCCTGCTTTATCGTCTATTTGACTATAAATGAGACCATCATTTTCTAAATGAACATCAGGCTGTATTGAAGAAGACTTGAAACTAGCGATTGAGACCATAAACTCATGTTTACAATGTTTACTGAGGTAATAAATCAAGTGAGAAGTAGGCTCATTTTCTCATAGACTTCTATACAATCAGACTTCGTTTTGCAACTAGAGGAGTCGCCCCCTGCTGGATATTAGAAAGAAGTTTAAGGCACTTCAGCATTAGCTTCAGTTTTCAGACCCGGATTTTGCGCACTGGTCCCCATTTTCTTTCATTTTGTATCATGCACATGCATAAATGGGGCCACACAGGAGAAACGATACACATTCCTGCTGCCGTTTTTTGCGCTATTTCCCTGACCTAAAGTTGACGGCGGTAATGTGCCAAGAAACGTAGGAATGTGCCAACAAAGGCAAAGAGTAAGAGGGCCGCAAGATAGTAAACCAAACAGGATTTTAAATATTCAAAAATCAACTTTCCGAATGTTTTATGTAAAGGAAACGCATTCAACACGCTTGTCAGGCCTTGTTTGTTGTAGTGCCTAATTGGAATTAACGGTAATAAGAGAAAGACTAAGGCTCTAGAAGTGAAAACACACACACACACACACACACACTCCGTCACACTTTGACACACAGGCACATCCATGCTGACTTAGTGCTTTGGCCTGCAGCTCATTGCGGCTCGGCTAAGATTTACAGTCGCCCCTCATGTCCCCTCCAGGCTTTTCATTACCCTTCCTCTTGTGATGAATTGCCCTCAGACACAATAGGCACCCGCTGTCGTCTGACGCGCTTCTCTCGCCAAAGCGATGGCGCTCTTCGAGGCCAGGAAAACTGGAACTTTTTGGGAAGTTCAACTATATTTGGCAGTCTCTTGAGCAAACGAATTCTTCTTCACAGATTCTTCTTCTAGATTCCCTGGGACCATAAATCTATCAAACAACAGTGCGAAATGTCCCTGTGCGGCTGCTTCGTCTTGCTTTTCTTGATAAAAACCAGTGCTGATTGCCTTTACCGAAAGGAATGCCCTCAAAATAAAGCAATACATCAAGAGAATGAACTTGACCCCTTGAGAGGTCAGATGAATTTGGCTTTTCATCCAGTAATCCGGCGATATTCTATCTCATAGTTTAAACTTGACCTCGCACGACATCCCGCTGCTCTACGAAAGATTGTTTTTTTTTGTTTTCCTGAACTTAAGGGCCTCTTTCCTATCTAAGCCCTTAATAGCCAGCTGAATAGCATTCCTCGACATTAGCACGTCATAAAACCAAAAACGGCTTTCCTCGTGAATCTGTGGATCCCTTGTGCTCGGTGGTGTTAGCGCTGCAGCCTGCATATTAAGAGTTTTACACCAAATGATGCTTCTAATTACAGTAATCATGCTGTGAGTGGAGGTTTGAGATGATGGACGTCTTTATTCTTTCCTCCCATAAAACATGAAGAGTAGAGTCGAGAGTTGAATATGTACTGTTTAAACATGATTTTCAAACAAGTTACTTTATCTATTTGTGGCAAGCAGTGGTATGCTGCCCTCGGAGACAAAAAGACAGGAAAGGAAGATAGAGAGACGGGGAAAAAAAACGACAAATGTGTGGTTGTAAGGAGATCCGTCTGGAATGCCGTGTGAGAGAATGCATGACCGAAAAACCACGGAGGCAAACTCTGCTCTGCGTCTCGCCTGGCCCGCGCCCAAAAGACATGAGTTTAGGAGACAGAGACCCAGACAGTGGTAGGAGATAGCGGAGCGTGCCCCACAAATATGCTGTTTAGCACCGGCAGAAACAAATGCAGATTCCCTCCCCCCTCCCAAGAAAACACGCAGAGACGCCTCGGGTTATCAGTAATGAGAATTTGTGGTGTAATATTATCTGATAAGTGGAATATGAGCCCTTGAAAAATACAGTAGACCTCCAACAGAGTGTTTTAGAAAACAACAGTTACATAAAAACAATATCTGAACTAAAGGGTTAGTTCACCCAGTTTTGTCTTGAACGCCGTGGAGCTCCCTTCCTCTGGGAGGATGTTTGACAGGAAATGGAACTGGCCGGCATCCCTCTCGAGGCTTCAGGCAGCCATTTCCTGTGCCAACCTATACCGAGCCGTGCCAGCTTACGGCTCGGCCCAGACCACCGTGAGAAAAACAGCCTTCAACATCCTCTGGGAAATGAGGACCTTCCCTTCCCCTGCCCCAGAAAAAAATTACCACCATTAGTACACCTCCCAGATCCCAGCGTTGCAGGGTGGATGCATCATAAAAAAAGCCAGATCAAACGTTGGTGGGAGTGTCAGGCAAAAGTTTATATGGACATTGAGGTCAGAAGGCGCAGAAAGTTGGAAAAGGAAGCAGGACAGCGAGATTAAAGACGTGCTAAACAGAAAGAAGTTGATGTTCTGTGACTTTTATTTAACATTTGTTGAAAGACAAAAGTGCTAGAAATTTGACCAGCGAGACAGCAAAGGACTGATACAAAATTGGGGAGAAGCAGAAAGTTGATAGTGCGGAGGCGAGGGGGGAAACAGATGGAGGATCGCAGGGGAAAAGAGCCAGTTGGAAAACAGCGGTGGAGGAGGAAGAAAGGGAGGTTTGGCGGCGAGGGTTTCCCTGATGAAGCACAGCTGACGGCGCAAACCTACAGCGCTCTCATGACAGGCCTCACCACATCAACCCGTTGACATTATTATTCAGCCGTCCAGGGCCCACACACACACTCCTGACCCGCTGCACTGCGCTGCACCGCCAGTGTATGTGTGTGCGATCTCCAATTCACAGGCACGCACACGGTGAAGCACATGCAATGCTTATTCATGCTCCTGCAATCAGGTATACACACCAACACACTCTCTCCACACAGTCTATGTACTTTGGCTACTGGTTGGGCTTCTTTTGGATCGAACTCACTCCAGCAGCAAGCGAATGATTCAGGTGCAAATTTTGCATGTGTGTACATCCCTGTAGGCACGCTTCTTCTACCTTAAGCTTAGCTTCATGCTGCGAAGGGAAAGCTTTTGCCATTAGCTTGGTTGCCAGGTGTGCAGCCCTCCCATCCACTCAATCCTCTTTTCCAAATTGCCACCCTGAGTGTTTTAAATTCTGTCAAACTTGAGTTGAAATGCAGATTTTCTTCAGTTTTTACAGCAGCTTGGATATTTACAAGAGAACCACACAGCGCCCTATCAACTAACTTCTCCAATTTCATCAGCAGTGGGGGTCAAAGCAGCCCTGGGGCCACTACCATGAAAGTAGACCTAGCCTTTGTCTTAAATATAACTTTATGTCAGACACTTAAATGTACCTGTTGCATGAAGCTTCCCTATGAGTGACTGACCTAGATAGCCTGTCACACAATGCATTATGGGTGAAATAAGACACGAGAGAAAAAATGGTGGATGCAACAGCGACACCACACCAAGTGTGGGGGGAAATAACAGAAAAGGTAGCATACAGTATATCCAACTGTTGAACCGTTAAAGATGTTCAGAAACAATTCAAGAATATGGTACTAGAATCCCCAACAGTAATGGATAAACAGTTGAAATAGTTGGCTAAAATTAGCTTAAAATAATGGATAAATAGCTGAAATTGTTAGCTAAAAATTAGCTTAAAGTAATTGATAAACAGCTGAAATAGTTATCTAAAAATTTGCTAAAAGTAATGGATAAACAGTTGAAATAGTTAGCTAAAAGTTAGCTAAAAGTAATGGATAAACAGTGGAAATTGTTAGCTAAAGATTTTTTAAAAGTAATGGATAAACAGCTGAAATAGGTAGCTAAAAGTTAGCTAAAAGTAATGGATAAACAGTTGAAATAGTTAGCAAAAAGTTAGCTAAAAGTAATGTATAAACATTTGAAAAGGTTAGCTAAAAGTTAGCTTAAAGTAATAGATAACAGTTGAAATAGTTAGCTAAAAGTAATGGATAAACAGTTGAAATAGTTAGCTAAAAGTTAGCTAAAAGTAATGGATAAACATTTGAAAAGGTTAGCTAAAAGTTAGCTTAAAGTAATAGATAACAGTTGAAATAGTTAGCTAAAAGTTGGCTAAGTGTAATAGATAACAGTTGGAATAGTTAGCTAAAGGTTAGATAAAAGTAATGGATAAGCAGTTGAAATAATTAGCTAAAGGTAATGGATAAACAGTTGAAACCTTGGCCGGACCTTCTAACATATTGTTGCCATCGAAACAAAGCTCTCACCGCAGGCTTAGGGGTGGCAAACTTTCCTACCTCAAATTAAGTCAGTCTTAATATTTATGCAACAGAGGCTTAATTAGACTAGTCTAACCTGACTATCTAAGACCAGTCGAAGGTCAAGTCTTAAACTAAGTTTATGCAACTGACCCCTGGTGTCACTCAAAATAACCTTCTCCATATTGTTCTCCCTCACGATGCTCATATTTGCTCACAAATATCTATTGCCATCTCTTTACACACGCTTTTTCAGCAAGCTATGATACACATGTATGTCCTGATGTATTGACAGTGAAGTGGAAACTACAAAACCACAGCATACTGTAACTTTCGTCACTTGCACATAGCCAAGCAGAAACTCCAAAAGGTTTACCTTAAATACAACTCAAAAATTCGGTGTCATAAAATGGCAACAAAAAAAAAAAGAAGTTTGAAGATTTATATTTTTGTTTTATGACTTCAGTGACAGAGAAAGACGTGGTGGGAATATGACTGCCTGCCTGACTGTCAAATTCCATATATCTACTACATCATTTGGCAAATTAAAGAGTTTCTATATATGATTCAGATGTGTGTGTGTGTGTGTGTATTTTAGTTTCTTGGGTTTATTCCCACTCGCCAATATGAGTTTGTGTTTTTACCTCGGATCCTGAGGCCAGAACTCCACTCCAAAACAGTCTGCAGCTGCACCGCAGGTAGCCCGGCAACATACATCACCTGACGAGCCATGTGACCAGTCAGCCCCCCTAGTAAACACTGCAGACACACACACACACACACACACACACACACATAGAGATCACTCATCAGTCCTGTTATCAAAAGACAAGATGGTCAATGGGGAAGTTTTGTTTAAAGTCGGTGGGGGATTTACCCAGTTTTTCCGCCTTGTGTTATTATGGATGAAGAGTGCATGTGTGTGATGATGTGTGTGCGCTTGACCCTTGACCCCTGTCTGTCTTTGTGGATAGCACTCAGCAGACCGTTGGGTTGGAGGGCTGATAGAAAGATGGATGGATGGAGGGAGGGAGGCTGTTTTCTTGTTTTGCTAGTTTAATGAAGCACAGATGCACTTACACATTAAAAATAATTGATAAAATCTACTGTTCCTAGTTAGGAATTGGAAACTGCCTCTGGATATGACACATTACTTTTTTCTGGGCTCTTTTCTGCATACTGGAACAAAAACGTAATTAATACATTTAACGAGCTTTTTAAATTATATATGTTTGACTTAGCTTCACTTGACTTTACGTAAGTGTCCGATGTGTGTGGTGTACGTAAAGCAGAGAGAAAATAAAGTTTGTCCTTGGTTTCCATGGGCGTGAGAGGTGGGATGTTAAGCGGCTGTTTTTCCCAGACACACACACACACACACACACACACAAAGTTGCACATATGTTGTAGGGAGCAGAGGTGAAGGTCTCACAGTGCCTCTATTTCCCTTTACGTTTTTTTCTGAAAAATACACACAGTATGTTGAATTCATGCAGCCACCTACATCGCTGCCCCAACCGAGACCTGCATCAGTCAATGGGAAAGCAAAGTAAATGTGTAAATGTCTTAGTTCAAATTTAAGTTAACTAGTTCTATCTTTTTGCTGCTATTACTGTTTTTATCACTGCTTTTATGTATTTGTTTTTATTGTTAACAACAACGACATGAAGCCTGCGAAATTTCATTGTACCCGAGTATAATGACAATAAAGATCATTCTGATTCTGATTCTAAAGAGAAAAGCATGCGGAAAAATCTTAATTTTGTTAATTATGTAGGTGCAAAGTGCAAATCTAAGCTTTTGTTTCAAGGAAAAAACTTGCAAATAATGCCTACCATACACTAGAAGACTTTGAAAAGACTTTGAAAAGTCTGACACCCTCTCACATCTAAAGACAATGTGTTTTAAGTCACAGACTATAATATTTCGCAAAGACAAGGGATCTTGCAGGGTCACTATTTACAAGACCATAGACATATATACGTAGACGCCACATTGGACGCTTCAGCCCGTTGCAGCGATACGTCAACGTGGGCGCCATATTGGACAGGGCAAGACTGGCCTGCAACCCTATACTAGTTAACGGGGAAGCTGCACACAGACAAGCGTGAAAAAAATGAAATGCACTGAGTTGATAGAAGATGTCCCGCCCCAAGGGAGGACAGAGGGTGCTCGACCTCATAATTTCTAAATGATACTGAGATTTGGTATTGGTTTATTTCAACCAATTACTCTTTTATATTTTGATCTCCCTCTTTCCTCTCAAAAAATAGAGGAGGAGCAACCTCCTCTGCCTCTATGGACCAGCCTCTACTGGTCGGCATAAGGGAAGAAAAAGGAGATTTCACAGTTGAAAATGAGAACAAGAAAGCTGAAAATGTATTGAACGAGTCAGCAATGATGCACACACATAATGAAGTCATGCCCATATCCGATTTCTGCAAAGAAAAACACATCTTTGTAGATGAGTGTGAACAATAGGTAGGGCCAAGGGTTGATGAATGTGCACACATTGTGACGTTCATCTTGTCGTCCTCTTCCTGTCAGCGGGCACTAATGGAAGTCGACACACCCTCACACGCTGCACATACAAGCGCACACAGGGTCACATCATCGATACATCCTCCTCTCGGAGGAAGAACTGTGACGGAATAACACAGGCGAGCGATCGGCGAGCTCTGCCCCGGAACGGATGGCCGTCCCTGGGCGACAGAAGCAGCGAGGCCTGGGTTGAGGTCTGGAGGGTGTGGGGCGAGGAAGCGGAAAGCTTGGAAGGGAGGGTCCCCCGCTGCCTTTTAGCTGCAGCCAGGGAGATCCTTCTGCGGTCACACACACACACACACACACACACACACACATATGGAAACATACTGTGCACATTGCTCCTCTCCCCCGGTGACAGGAGCAGCTTCCTCTTTCACACACACACACTGGGCCAATATCAATACGCCCACATTGTGTTTGATCTGCGTCGGGTCCATATTCATGGAAGCTTTGAATCCTCCATCTTTCAGTTGGTTAGAAACACCGCTGGATGTCCGGCCTCATTGACGAACGACTCCCTTAGCTCCAGCGCTACAAGCTAATTTCTTATGTTTCACTTCAACTTTTAGATTGAAACTAAAACACGAATAAATCTGGTTAACCAGGACCGCTTGGGGAAGTCGACGTTTTAGTCACAGGATTCCCATGCCATTCAACATTAGTATTTTTGAATGAATTAGCAGGGCTCATGCATGAGACATAAGGACGTTACGGCATTTAATATGACCATTCATCAGTTAAAACCACCCAGAATGGCTCTCAAGCTGGTGTTTTACCTAATTACATACTATGTCAATAAATGCTACATTACACCTATATGACATTTACAGGCATGTTTGAGCTCACAGTGAAAAATGTAGGTGTTTTTTTGGAATGTCATTCCAAACCTTCCACCGGGTAGTTCTTAGAAAAATACCACCATGTGGTTCTGGTTTTGACTTCTGGGAAGTCGCTGAAAAATATGTTCAATGGTTCAGACCGTCTTGAATGCTTGAAGAATGTCTCTCTGCCTTCGGATAGATGCCAGTGATGACGGCACGGTACGGTTTCACGGTTAGCGATTGGTCACAGAGTTCGGTCATCGGAGCAGAGATGTAAGATGGTGTGACTGATGTGATTAGGAACAGGTGGAAGGTGGAAAGGACTGGTTTTCAATACTGACAGTTGTATAGAGACCGACGCAGAGGCAACAGAAGATTATAGGCAAAATAGCTAGTTGGATAATGTTAATCAGGAAAATTAATTGACAGTATTAATGATAAATAGAGTGAAAAATTGAATTTCCCCTCGGGGATTAATAAAGTGCCTTTCTTCTTCTTCTTCTTCTTCTTCTAAAGAAGTTATTATTTTTTATAATTCCTTAAAGGTATAGTTCAACATTGTGGGGAAATACTCTTGGTATTTGCTTTCTTGCCGAGAATTAGATGAGATCAGCCAGCAGCTGGTTGGTTTAGCTTAGCATAAAGACTGGAAACAGTGGGAAACAGCTAGCCTGGGCCTGTCAAATGAAGATAAAGCTGACCTACGAACACATTATATCTCATTTGTTTGATCTGTACAAACACCAAAGTGTAAACAGTAAAAACGACAATACATAAAATTAACTTCAAACAATGCCAGGCTTCCCCGTTTCCAGTATTTACGCTAAGATAAGCTTAGCGGATGTTGGCTGTAGCTTCGTACTTAATGCACGAGTGGTATCAATCTTCTCATGCAACTCCCAGCAAGAAAGCGAATAAGCATATTGCCAAAATGCCGAACTATACCTTTAAGACTGTATCTGGCGCTGTCATGTATGGCCTATAGACTGTATGTGAAAAGTCGACGTAGTCACCGTGACGTCACCGACCGGTTTGTGTTTTGAAGCCTTGAGTTCCGTAATTCAGCCATCTTGGTTTGTGGCCGTCGCCATCTTTGTTTTTTGGCCGTTGCCCTCTTGGTTTTTGGCCTTCACCATCTTGGTTTTTGGCCTTCGCCTTCTTAGTTTTTGGCCGTCGCTATATTGGTTTTGGGCGTCGCCATCTTGGTTTTTGGGCATCGCTATCTTGGTTTGTGTCTGTTGCCATCTTGGTTTTTGTCTGTACCTGTCTTGGTTTTTTGTCCGTCGCTATCTTGGTTTTTGGCTGTCGCCATCTTGGTTTTTGGTCGTCGCCATCTTGTTTTCTTGGAACCAGAAGTGAAGCGAGAGGGTGGAGCTAAGTACAACCGAACGCTGAATAAGACATTTTTAGGGCGACCAAAATGTTACAATTAACTTTCATGAAAAGTATGAACTATACAATCAGACTTCTTTTTTCAACCAGAGGAGTCGCCCCCTGCTGACTATTAGAAAGAATGCATGTTGAAGTCACTTCCACATTGGCTTCACTTTTCAGACCCGGAGGTAGCCCATTGGTATGACCTTGAAACGGAAAATCTTTAAAATAATCAGCAGTTCTGCTAGTTGCTGCTTTGCTATTGCCTACTCTCAGGAAACAGGAAGAATACCATCATATTTACAGTACATATCATGTCCTTTGTAAGTGTGAGTAGAGCGGAAAGCTGTACCACTAATAAGCCTCTCCCACCACGGCACCTGTTATCAATAAACGGAGGATTAAAAGGGGGTCCCTGCTTTGGAACGCCAACCGAGCTACTCTCACTTAAGAGGCCACGGTGGTCACAGGAATGCTTTTCATTCCCGTCCATGGAGGGATAATGGTGAGACATACAGCGATATTTGATAGCGGTCTGTTCTCTCCTCTTTTTTATCTCATCGTTCTTTCTCCATATCCTGTCCTTCTATCTCCTCCTCTCCTCTCCTCTTCCCAAACCAGACACCCCATCTGTCGAGGTGGGACAAAACGTTTTCCAGATGACATTCAGCTGGCAGCTTGTCTGTCCTCTCATCTCTCTCACTCGTCTCGCCATGTCAGGAAACAAAGGAAGAGGGCTATCTTTATCCGTCCTCAACTTTTTGTGTCTTTCTTTCTCTCCGTCTGCCTGTCAGAAAACACACTGCTCTCATTATTCAAGGCCTCTTTTTTTCGTTTCATTCATCCATCATTTCTTCCCACTGTCACATCTCCTGTCTGTTTTTTCACCAACTTGACCCACATTTAAAAAGCATGGGATGGCATGTTGTCGAGCGTTGCGTGAAAACACGTCAGTCAGAATTGAGCCGATAGGGAAACACAGCTGGAGCATGTTACAACAGTTGATTTAGAATGTTGTTTCTGACTGATAGCCAACCCTCGTTAACCGATCATTAACTTTTAACAGACAAGATTAGTGAATAAATACTACAACTCCTCAAGACATAGCAAAGTTCCCGTGTCTTGTTTCCTATCTGCTGATTAAAGTGAAGGGGGGTTAGCCCTGATGTTGGCGCCAATTTTCGGCTCAGGCTCACTTAAAGGGATAGTTTAGGTGTTTTGAAGCCCCCAGTTTGGAGAAACAGAACGGAAGCAAAGCAATGTACTGCTGTGGACGGCGCCGGCAGCAAAACGTATATTTTAGCCAACTTAAAGAAAGGCCCAGCTAAAAAAATCTATATCAGTTTACACTATATTAAGAACATTATTGCCGCTTTACCTTGCCGTGAGACAGCTATACAGTCTATGTTTCCAATGGGGAACTGAGACCGTTGTCTATGCTCTCGCCAAAGCAACCAGGCTCCTTTGAAAAAAGTAGTAATTTTACCTCGCAGAACACGGGAGTTGCTGGTCTACCGCTGCCCCGATCGGTTAGTTTGTTTGTGTTATTGTGCGACTTTGGTTAGTTCGAATTCGCCAAAGTCACATAATAGCACAACAAACTAACCGATTGAGGCAGCGGTAGACCAGCAACTCCCGTGTTCTGCGAGGTAAAATTACAGTTTTATCCCAATGGAGTCTGGGGACTTTGGCGAGCATAGGTTATTACAACGGCTTCGGTTCCCCGCCGGAAACGTCTGTCTGACGGCAAGGTAAACTGGCGAAAATATTAAATATGGCATAAACTATATTGATTTTTTTAGATGGGCCTTTCCTTTTTAGGTGGCTAAAATCCATTTTGCTGCCGGCCCCCGTAAACAGCAGTACATTGCTTTTACTTCTGTGCGGTAACTCCTGTCTGCTTCTCCAAACTGGGGGCGTGCCGACTGTCATTATTCTGCAGCTATCAACTCACCAAGATCAACATCACGTCCCGCTGGAAAAGCGCTGAGCTGTGAGGTGATTTTGGCATTTTCTAAGCATTGCATACACTCTGAAATAACTTTTTATTACATCTTGTAATGTAAGCAAATGCGTACACTGGTAAAAGCCTCCATTAAGATCAGTTTTAAAGCACACAGAAAGTTTTTCCTATCATTAAGACAATTTATCCAACTATTTGTGTGAGTTTAGCTAAAATTTATATGACCAAAAGAATGAAGGATGGGGTCTTTAAAATGCTATTTATTGCAAATTTAAAATAATTAGTGATGCAAACCATTGGATTACACATCTATACCTAAGTATGGTACTAAAATTGCTTTAAATTCCACAATTTTCAGTCTTGCTCTACAGAAAAATTTTACCAAATGTTTCCTGTCCATTAAAAAAAGACCCAACTGTGCATCGGTAGACTCAGTCCTCCAGCCAGTGTGGTTTTGTCTGGCAGGTTGTTTTCATAGAAATTTGAATGGGGTGATGAGGTCTCTGGGAGGAGGCCTTTAAAAGCAGCAACCATTTTGTAATCACATTTAATAGGGGGGAGTCTGACATGGGCAGAGAAAGTCCAGCCATGTTGGTCTTTAATGGGGAGCACTGGGAGAGTTCATTGTCTCCCATCGAGATAGGATCTGTGAGAACCTTCCTGCGACGTTAGCCGGCTGGTTGCAGAGATAACCCTTCACACTGACCCCAACGTGATCTTCAACATCTCCCACACACAAACTGTGTTTGCAGATACAGTATGGATGAGGATCTACTTTTAAAGGCCCTAAAAAATATATTCTCAATGAGCTTCTCACTACAAGCAATCTTGTTGTAAATACACAAAAAACATTCCTGCCAAAGTTAGAAAAGTGTTGGTTATATCACCAGAGAAATGTCTATTTGTGCTGTTTTTGCATCACTGAGACTCCGTTGGAAAAACATGACATCATGTAGGTCTACCGTTGAGCACCAATCAGGATTTAGCAACATTTGAATCAGTATCTGATGACAGTTGGTGCGGCTGTACATAATAATTTCTATTCTACAGGACTTTTAACCTCTTCATTCCATATATTAGGCCCCAATATATTTTTCCGAACACATGTTTTTGTCATGAGTACTTTCACACCAGCCCTGTCTCCCAAAAATTACATTCCCAAACAACTAAACTGTATTCTCGTTTATCTTTGACGTATCACAAATATGTTTGTAAGTCCACAACAAGTAACGTAGTATATCGAGCAACCGTTAATGACAGTTGCATAGAATATTAACGTTATTGAAAGTGGTATAATAATGAGTATAACAAGAGAAAGTCCAGTACGGATGGGCGGGAGTGGTGGTGGTGAGTCCAACAAACACCAGACTTTCTACCAGGAGGCCGCTGTTCTATCCCGTGTGAAACGTAGCCAACGTTAACCGCGTGCTTAAAACTGCGACCGGAATCCGGAGGAAAATATTGTCCCCTCGAAACGTAATTGAGAATACAGTTTAGTTGTATGGGAACAGAATTTCGTAGGAGACAGGGTTGTTTGCACAGAGCATGAATACTACGCGTTGAAAAAGCGGCGTGATTTTTTCCGAACAATTTTTCTGAGCTTTCGCGCCGCGAATAAAGGCATCGACCAATCACATCGTGCAGAGCGGACATATTCAGTCCGAACCAAGACGGCAAACTTTATTATTCCTTTCATCCTTGACAAAGGCAGCGCAGACCAGATCCACTCCTGCTGTTCTTACCTTTCACAATAAAAGCCTTAGACATATACACTGCGTAATTTGTTAACCAGAGGCAAATTCACCCAGAGCATTTCGCGAACGCATCGCTAATGGTATGAATCGTTTTGATGCCAATTTTCATGTCGTTTATTCATCACGCCCCCAGTGTGTAAAAGGCCCTGATACTGAATTCAATAGTAACGCAACAAGCGGTGTTTCTACTGGACTATTTCCAGGATGAGATTACCTCCGACACCACTGACTGCATAAAAATTACAGGACTCAAGCAAATCAAAGTACACAATGAGCGTGTGCGTGCATTTGTATGAGCGTGTGTGTGTGTAATCCATTCAGACAGACAGCCACGAGCCTCTCATCTGATTCAGCTTGACTTTGGGACTCCCCCCCCTTCGCCATTGTTACCCTATTTATGTCTCTCTCCACAATTAGACATCTGGAGACGATCTGCGTGTTTGTGTGTGTGCGCGTGTGTGTTTCAAAATGCTGACGGTTGAGTTTTCAGGGGGGGTTGAAAAGCGGGCGAGAGAACGACAGAGATCTCCAGCTTTAGCGGTCGTACGATGAGTCAGGTCGGTCGCGTTTGAAGAGAGCGATGAAAGATGTTTGAATGACTTTGATAGTTAGTTTTCCCCATAATAAGCTCCTCTTTTTGATGTGTGCGCGCAATTTCCAGTCGACAGCACACTTGCTTAATCACACACACGTGAATTATTCTTCATAGCATTAGCGTGTGGCAATGTCAGCTGGGGGTGCCAAATCGTTGGGATTGTGTAAGCGCTGCTGCAGCGGGCGGCCGAGGGCCAGAGGACGAGATCAGCGGCCGCAGCTGTTCGCAAGGATGTCCTCATCCTGGAAGCAACCATGACTTCACCGCTGGTTCCGCCTCGCTTCAGGAATGAACTTTGCACCCTGCAGTTTAACACTCAGTGGTCCTCAGAGATCTGTTGTCCCATGTTATGTTATCTTATTCTCCTAGACGGTGCCTGTTGAATGCATTTCTTTGGCACGGCACGGCTTGGATATAAATGACCTGGAGCACTTGCCTCGCTCTGCCAGATGGGTGGTTCCATTCCTCCACACATGTTCCAACTGACTTCAAAATATTATTGAATTCCTCCTCCAGCAGTAGCCAAATCGCACTCTGCTCTGAATACCTCTCACAAATCCATTTTAACCGCCAATGCATCTCTTAAATATCACATATCCTCTCCTGTGTGCAGCATATCATGGAGGATACATCCCAACATAACCTCTCCTTCCTCCCCTCCCTTCCCTTCGCTTCCTCCACCCTGGTGATACAGTCCAGAGGCTGCGCTCTGTTTTTCCTCACCTCCCTTTTAATGGCTTCTGATGCTCCCCAGCTTCCAGGATCGCGTTCCCACCCCGCTAATACCCCCCCGGACGAATGGCAGAATTAGCCAAACACACACCCGTTTGGATTCCTTCTTGGACGGCCACGCCAAGCACGCTGGATTTTCCCTTGTTGTCACCGCATCAGCCTTGAAATTTGATATATTTTTTTTGGAAAAAAATATTGGATAGGGATGTTTGGGTGCTTTCTGTCGCTATGTGCTCACTGGCCGGCTGTCTATCAGCGTGTCAACCCTTGACTCTGACTCAGTTAAGTGGGAATTCCTCTTACGGACTTGGCCTCTCCGAATGAAAGACTGTTTTTGGACTTGCAGGTCAAAAAGTTGATTTTGTCATATGTGGCGGAACTCTGTGAGGGTTGTATTTACTCAAGCATTTGAAGGGCTAAAACATGATACAGACAAAAAACATGTGGGCAACTGAGATAGATACAATCATAGGCCTTTTTGTCCTTCTGACCAAATGGTTTGTGTTTTCCCGTGGCCAGCTTGCGGTTAAGGTTTGTGCCTCTGCACACACAAGTGTGTGCCGGATCAGCGTCTGTTGGCCTGAAGCCTCTTTGCAGATCCTCTTTAGCGGAGAGGGGAAAAAAAAGAGCACTTCCTGTTGTTGCGTGTCTGGGTCTCACGGTCAATGACCTCGGGGTCAAAGGTCGAGTTCCGTCTGGCTTCAGTTTACAGTACAGTAGACTGCAGACTTGAACGAAGGGGAGCTCTCTTTGTTGCGCCTATCAACGCGCTCTTAAGTGCGTGTCGGACAAAGGTTGATGACAGGAAGTCGGGAACAACATTGTGTCACCCGGTGCACTCTGACACACTGACACACTGACACACTCGTGCAGAAAACCCACCAACCCACACACACACACACACACGCTGGTCACAGATGAGTCATTGTGAGCGGCCTAAAAGTGCAGCAGCGAGCTTTCGGAGAAGTAGGTCAGTGCCCAGGGGCAGTGGCCAGCCTTGCCAACGTAGCGCCACAATTAACAGAAGAGCCAAAACATCCAATTTGATAAATCTGGGTGCGTTTAAAGGGAGATTACAGCTTAAAACGGTGTTGAACACAGCCTCAAAATCACACGTTATGGGGCCCATCAGAAAAGTAAATACAGAAATTACCTCAAATAAAGTGTGTCACTTCTGATTACTCTGAGGCTATGCCTGGAGCAGCACTTCTAATCGAAATGGCACGAAAACACACCAGCGTCCTGTCTTCACTCAAATGGGTTTATTGAATATCCGGTGTCAGCTGTTATGACTTTCAGCTTTACTCAGTGTCATCCTCTGACCTTGTTGTGCTGAGTAACCGATCTCCGGAAAAAAAGCACGGCACTGCTTTGTGTCAAAGAGCGGGAGCTGTATGTCACACACACTCACACACACAATCTCTGTGTCAGGAGGTGCCGTGCAGGAGTACAAAAGCACACCCTGACATGTAATCACTATCTCATTACATACGGTACAAACCAAACATCGTGGTTCATGTCACCAAGACATTTAACATCAACAATGCCACCGGCTGTGTGTGCATGTGCAGGTCATGCGGACGTGTCTTTATCAGCTCTCTGTTATGCATCAGCTGAGAGTCTCGTACACTCCGAAACCTGTCAGAACGCATTTGTGGATGAAGTCGTGACAAAGTTTGATGCATAGCAGCAGCATTGCAACTCTACCACCAAGAGGAACTTCATTCTGCAAAAATAAAGGGAAAACGCTAGAACATCTTTAATTGATATTACTACTTACTATTAATGAATTATTAAATTATGTGACTGTTTTTTTTAATGAGTAAAATCAGGTGGCGACCTCCTTAAACCTGCATTCTATCTAATAGCCAGCAGGGGGCAACTCCTCTGGTTGCGAAAAGAAGTCTGATTGTATAGAAGTCTATGAGAAAATGACCCTACTTCTCACTTGATTCATTACTTGCTTTAGGGCGGGTCTACCTTGTGATTGATAGGTCGAAACGTAGGCGTTGTCCGTGTTTTCACCTTAGAACTTTAACCCTTTCACTTTTCATGAAATTGAATTGTAACATTTTGGTCTCCTAAAAATGTCTTATTCAGCATTCAGTTGTACTTAGCTCCACCCTCTCGTGTCACTTCTGGTTCTAAAAAACCAAGATGGCGACGACCAAAAACCAAGATGGCGACGGCCAAAAACCAAGGTGGCGACGGCCAAAAACCAAGGTGGCGACGGCCAAGAGACAAGATGGCGACAGCCGAAATCCAAGATGGCATCGACCAAAAACCAAGGTGGTGACGGCCAAGAGCCAAGATGACATCAGCCGAAAACCAAGATGGCGACGACCAAAAACCAAGGTGGTGACGGCCAAGAGCCAAGATGGCGACAGCCGAAATCCAAGATGGCGACGACCAAAAGCCAAGGTGGTGACGGCCAAAAACCAAGATGGCGACGACCAAAAACCAAGTTGGCAACAGCCGAAAACCAAGATGGCAATGGCTAAAAACCAAGATGGCGACGGCCAAAAGCCAAGATGGCGACGGCCAAAAACCAAAATGGTGACTGCCAAAAGCAAAAATGGTGACGGCCAAAAACCAAGATGGCGACGGCCAAAATGCCGAACTCAAGGCTTCAAAACCGTAGTCCACAAACCAATGGGTTACGTCATGGTGACTACATCCACTTCTCATACACAGTCTATGAGTAAAATGAACAAAAATTGCCCATAATGATGAGACAAGATCTATATATCTATAATTTACACTGAAGGTTTTATAAAGTGTGTTTTAGGATGCTACTCTTGACTACAAGTGAATGTGAGGACACAGACATGAGATATTTGCAACAGAATGAACTCAAAACAAAAACACCACTGGTTTGCGAATGAAGTCACATGTATACATATACATATAAATAAATCATACATATAGTATTATGTATGAATATTTTTCCAGGAAGGCTGAAAAAGCAACATGTGTTTAGAGTGTCTGGTGTACAGTTAAGTTCAACAACACACATACACTGCTGGTGGAAAAACTGAGAATTCACCACACGCTGTTGAATCCGAACTATTTAAATGCCAGGAGGAA
Organism: Sebastolobus alascanus; assembly: GCA_916701645.2. Taxonomy (NCBI): domain Eukaryota; kingdom Metazoa; phylum Chordata; class Actinopteri; order Perciformes; family Sebastidae; genus Sebastolobus; species Sebastolobus alascanus. Next base: position 182,958 of record CAKAOJ020000349.1, read on the forward strand.
AAAAAAAAAGAGATGTTGTGAAATCGGTCATCCATCATGGGAGTCAAATCCTTCATGTGTGGATGCTCTGAAGCGATACGCTGTGAACCGGAGTGAGCTGCTTTAAAAGCAGCAGGAGTCCATATCACTTCTGCTCAGGATCCTGACTCTCCATGGGAGTCAGGTAGAATTTATCTAAGGATTATAGTATCTGCCAGAGTGTATACTATTGCTCAAAATCAGGATCCAAATCCTCTTTTTAATGATTTACCATCTCCCTTTCTTCCTTAATCTTTGCCTGTCTGACCGTCTTTCTCTCCTCTTCCTCTCCCCCCCTTTATTTCATGCTTTTTGACTAAAGTGCTCTTACTTTCCTCTCCTCTGCTTTCACAGAGATCGCATGAATGTTTGAAGGTTGGAATGTGACGAGCAAAGAGGGCAAAGCTGCCCACGCCCTGCGTTGTGTGCGCTCACACTCTTTTCCAAAACTCTCCTCCGCCCTCCTCCTCCTTACTTTCCCTTCCATCTCTCTCTCCCTCTATACCTTCTCGTCCATCCTTTTGACCTGCACTTTTCCAAAATCATATTTCTGTCAATTTCCCCACGCAGCAGGAAATCTAATCAAGCAGGGAGTGTCCTAACAGATTGTTGAGGTTGAGAGGTTCGTCGAGGCCGGCACTGGTAAAACTTCACAAGACTGAATGTGTTTAGGAGGTGTGGATGTGTACATTGGACAGACGCACAAAGACCACAATTTATATTTCCCAGCAACGTCCTCCTGCTGCACAGTTGGCTACTGGGGCATATGGGTGTTAAAAAAGCATTCTGTTGTTTTCTCTTCCGTTTTATTACAGTTTGGGTCATATTTTCGTTACTTTCGCCATCACTTATGACTGCATTTTACCAACTAATCTTCATTGCCAAGGTTTGGGGACGATGTGAGTCAACAATTTGTTAAAAAATTTATATTATTTTGAAAAGAAAAGAAAGGCCAGTGTTAAAATTGTTACCCAGTTTGTTGGCTAAAAACCTCCTTTAGATTTTGCCAACCTCAATTTCCTGGTTTTCTATCTAATGAGCCATTACAAACCAACATTCTGAATTTTCAAATTTTTGGTTTCCCTCTTAATAAGAGGTTTAGATCGAGGATTGTGGGTCAGGACTCTGCCAAGGGGTTGGAGAAAAAAAAAGGTTTTCGAACACTAAGCTTCTCCTAAATTTTTTTCTTGTGAAATACTGGATAATCTTTTACCTCTTCGTGCCTCTTAAATGTATTCCAATGAAACTACTCGCAAACCTAAAGACATTGGCTGCACAGACTGCTGTTTTAAAAGGGGAACTCCACCAGTTTTACACATAAAAGTCACAAGAAGTACCACAGTTGTAGGGGCGTCACGAGACCCGATACTTTGGTACCAAGTCCTTGCTAGGCTTGGGCGATATAACGAGATTATCGTTAGACACGATATTGACTGGCCACGATAATGGTCCTCACGTGTCCACGATAACAGAACGATATTCAATTATGTTGAATACAGGGATTCCGCCAGTATATTGCAAAATGGCAGGCCTGAGATGACTCTGGTTTTAAAACAAACGAAAAAGGAGAGCCAGAGAACATGAACAAAGTGATTTGTAAACTGCGCGATAAACAAGTCGGGACTAAAGACAGAAACGCCACAGATCTCCGCTCCCGTCTTAAAACTCACCATCCAGAATACGCAAGTCTGCCACCGACTCCCTCCACAAAGAGCAGCCGGGACCAAAACTCCTCCCACGGTGAGCAATCAGCCCTCAATCAAAGGTAACAAAATATAAACGGTGGGGAGACTGTACGAGGGCAGTTACTAGTCACCAGCTGATTGATCTGATTTATTGATCTCAGCATGTCATTGTGTAAAATAGGCTAACTGTCTACATTGTGGCAACTTATGTATTGCAATGTATGTGTCTCCAGTCCATAGACATTTATATCTACGTGCGTCTCTCTTCAGCTTTTTTTGGACGATAATATCGTATATCATCTTTTTTCTTAAAGCAATATTGTCAGTAGGGAAATTTCAATATCGCCCAACCCTAGTCGATGCCAAAATTCTGAAAAACGTGACGGTACTCGTTTTCCTATAGTTACCGTAGGTACCCGTGTTGAAATCGGCAGGAGATTCATAATGAAGCTAACAGCTAACGTACGGAGGTTGCATTGAGTTACATTAGGATGTGTTCAGTCGGTCAGTAAAAATGAGTATGGGCAAAGGTAGATTATAACGTTATCATGAGGTGTTCAAATGCAATCTTGTAAAATGTAGTTTTTGGCGAGAAACTTGAGGTGGATCGTCGGGAATTAATAATAAATTTGCAAAAAAACAGCATGCAAACGGTAATAAAGAAGTGTATGTTGAAGTATGGGATTTATTGTTTTTTTTGTTTGTTTTTTTACAGTGGTATCGAGAATCGTGGAATTTCACTGGTATTGGTATCGACTACTAAATGTCTGGTATCGTGACATCCCTACGCGCTGATGTCATAGTGATGTCATCTGGGTTATTTTTGGTTTTAGCTTGAGACAAATTGTTAAAAGAAAGCCTGCGTGACGAACTGGTGGCATGGAGTTTGAAAGAATGGATATTTACCAGGCCGACACTACCAAATTGCATTATGGGATGTGTAGGATCCAACGTTTTTGGAGTTTGACCCATAGGGCCTTAGATTTTGGCAATGTATATATTGTTATCTTATATGTATATACTGTTATCTTACACTTTTATATTTGCACTCTTCCCATATTGTATTGCAACGGCTGCACAGCAATTTCCCTCAGGATGAATAATGTTTCATCTCATCTTATCTTAAATATGTGCAACTATAAATCACTTGAGTTCCTTTATAACAAGTCACAAGGTTTAAATAATCTTGCTAAGCTCAAAGTTTATTTGCAATCTGTATGATCGCCTGAACGCTTGTGTCCTGTTGCACTCTAGCTCTAGAGATGAACGCTTGAGATCAGGTTCCTCAGAATTTAGTTGGCGAGCACCTTGTTATTGCAGCCAATAGATAAAAAAACTATGAAAATAAGACCAGGAATTCAGCTGCCTTGCTCACGTGCACCTCAATAGTAGATGATGAAAGATAACAGACATCAGTCATGACCGTGTCTAATGCATGTGTGTATTTATAAAAGGTCTCCATCTGTGTCCATCTTGTTTTTCTAATGTGGTGTTTTTAGTCTCTATCCTCCTCCTCCTTCCCATTCAGGCCCTGACAGATATTCCTCCCCGTCTGTCAGCAAAGCCCCATTAATGGTTACGACTTACGACTCCTACACACACACACACACACACACACACGCACACAAAAACTCCTCTGTCAGCACTTTTGATTAAGCCTTACATGTTTGGGGGCGGACATAGATTTTAAATTCCTAGAAGTACATGCAACACAAACAAGAGCTTCAATGGATCTTTCCTGATAAACAAGCCGCAAAGTGAAGTTGAAACATGGCTATATCCTGGTTAAAATTATGTCAGTTTATACTGCTTATTCACTTGTGATCTACGTCTCTCCATTCTACGTTCGATCTGATCCGTCCGGCCGGTCCCAACCAAAACAAAAAATGCTGAGCCAGACAGTCAGTCAGAAGGGTCAGTTCACACAGTTTGAAAGGTTGCAGCCAGAAACTGTATATCTCCCCGAAGGAGTAGCCACTATATGAGGTAGGTCCGATGTTTGCGTTAAGGGATAGAAAATATGGGGAGAGCAATAAGAGAAGAAGACGGGAAAAGTTCAAAGATACGCACACACGTGTGACCTCTTTTCATTGGCCCTGCTCTCGGCCTCTAATCTGTTCTCCAGACATGAGAAAAAGACAAAGGAAAAGACAAAAACAGACAGATGGAGAGAGGAAAAGTTAGACTGGAGGGATTGATTACAATTCTGAAAAGAAAATGTGTCATCACTGAGAATCATGGGAGAGCATAAATACATAATCTAAGCCCGAGGGACACAGGAAAAACTGGTGACAAAACGCCGGAAAAATAAGATAAAATATTTTCTGGCTCTGAATTAGCTGTACAATCAACACACGTCGGTAGCATTAAAGATTCAGTTGCTCAAATTACAAAAAAACACATTTTCTCGTCACCCACAGTGGTATCGAGCCAGATGTTTTGACATATACACTACTGAGATTTCAGTTTCAAGTCCTGTCAAAAGTTTTCTTTGGAGCTACTTTCTACCAAAGAAATAGTCCCCATGAAAACTGTTAGCGGGAAAGTTCATTCGTGACCTTTGAAAAAAGTAGTCTAGCAAAAATGTAATAAAGATTTGGCAGCATCTCGTGGTGAGGTTGCAGATTGCAACCAACTGAAACTTCTCCCATGTGCCAAGCGTGTAGGAGAACTACGGTGGCCGACGCAAAAATGTGAAAACGCAAATGGCTCTATCTAGAGCCAGTGTTTGGTTTGTATGTTCTGGGCTGCCGGCTCCATGAAGAGGACCCGCTCCTTTTGTAGATATAAACGGCTCATTCTAAGGTAACGAAAACTCGATTCTTATATTCAGGTGATTATACACTAAAGAAAACATACTAAATATTATATCCCATTTCTGCCAATAGATCCCACTAAATGCTACACACTTTTCCTTTAAAATGAATTCATTTAAATGATGAAAAAAATATTAATACGAGGTACATTTACTATTTTTTCCAGAGCTTTCAACCGCATCTCACGTTCTTCCTCGGTGGATGGATTTGCTTAGTTGTCGTGGAGATAGCTCAGTTGTCATCACGCTCCATACTTAGGTCAACATGATGGCAACTGACTTGAAGATCGCTGTTGAAAGCCCCAGAAAAAAGCTAGTGAGCCTTGAGTTAAGGCTTTTTTTTTCAGTGTGTTCTGTGGATTATGTGTTTTACTGAATTCAACTTATCATCTGTAAAATAAAGATTGTGTTATTGCCTCCTCAACGTATCGTTCAACATATCCTCATACAATGGTTCGTATGATATTTTAACGAAAAGTTATTCTTCAATTTTTGTGTGTTTCCTTCGAATGTCCAGCAACACGTGACACACGTGACAATTTCCGCCCCGGTCTTTTCAAAATAAACTTCACAGGAAACAACTTCGTTAGGATTAGGCAACAAAAGTACTTAGTTAGGTTTAGGCAACAAAAGTGATTAGTTAGGTTTAGGCAACAAAAGTACCTAGTTAGATTAAGGCAAGAAAAGTACTTAGATAGGTTTAGACAACAAAAGTACTTAGTTAGGTTTAGGCAACAAAAGTACTTAGTTAGGTTTAGGCAACAAAACTACTTTGATAGGTTTAGGCAACAAAACTACATAGTTAGGTTTAGGAAAAGATCGTGGTTCGGGTTAAAATAACGCTGGAAGTGGCGTAACTTAAGTACGGACGTTACTTGACAGATAAATCAACGTTGACTTCTGGTTTCACACGGCACACAAACACCAGTCTCATGGGTGAAAGTCCAGTGTGTTTTGACCCACCCATCCACTTCGACATCCTCCCTACACAGCGTTTGTCGCTCTTTATACTTCCTGGTTCACAATTACGTGGATTACATACAAATTGATTTTGTGGGATATATATGAATTACAGTGCATTACTTTTAGTAGGTATAGCTAAGAGTGGTGTATGAGAACAACCTGTAAAGTTACACAGTGTCACTAACATTTCCAAGGGGAAAAACATCATTTTGAAGAACTTAAGATAAAAAAATCAGCAGAGATGTAAACAGAGATAATCACACAAAGGCAACAAATTGCTGTTGCTTTTTCTTTCCATTTCTCTTATTTTTCACACCACGAGGATCCAAACAGCTGCAGTCTTGTCTGGTTATAAGCACTTTTCCATTTGGACACACAACCAGGTATTTTAGGTGCTCAACGCTGCTGTGACTCACAGCACCAGCAACCTTTCCACTTACAGGTGGCCTCACTGACCTTCTCCCTGATGAGAAAACCAACATGAATATGCACAAAAAAGTACCCCACAGGCCTACAGACACGTCTACACACAGACATAAAGTTTATATACCGTGGCCATGCCTGGCACCAGATGATGTCAGTGTGTCAGCGTGTGTGTGTGTTGGGGAAACACCAGACTAATCCTGTGGGACGAGCTGTCTGTCTCAATGTGAAACATGAGTGATGTCAGGCTACTGCTGTATTCCCAGTAAAGGCTTGGAAAAGTGTGTGTGCCAAGTACAAAAATGTGTGTTTTCTTGTCTGTGTGTGTGTGTTCAGGGTGGTGTGGGATTTGAGAATAGCTCTCATCAGGACGTCTGCCGGCTGGCTGCAAGGGAATGGCTTCTCACAGTCGGGGGAGTCAAAAGACACAACAAAGGTTCAGACTGAGAACTCGCTGACGGTGCTTTTGCTCCAGTGTGTGTACCAATGTCTCTGACGGTCTTTATCTATTTGTGTCTGTGTTTCTCTATGAATGCACTGACTGATATTAAGTTCAGAATGCTCTCTGTCTGATCTAATCTCTCAAGCAAAACAGGTCTTTATCTATTTGTGTCTGTGTTTCTCTATGAATGCACTGACTGATATTAAGTTCAGAATGCTCTCTGTCTGATCTAATCTCTCAAGCAAAACATGTCTCCTACAAATGATGTTTATAACCTAGTACCATAAATGTAAATGGATGAAGTCTGATGGACACCACCCGTTCCTTGCCGAGAGTTAGATGAGATCGATACCACTCTCATATCTGTCCAGTAAATATAAGGCTAAATCCAGCAGCTTGTTAGATTAGCTTAGCTTAGCATAAAGACGGGAAAGAGGGGGAACGACTAGGCAAAACGCTGGCAAACCTGCACCTTTACAGCTCACAAATTAACATGCAGAAGTTGTGGTGAGATTGCCAGGCAACCAGCGGAAATTATTGCTTCTGGCCAAGAAACAGTCCAACACGTAAACCTGCTATTTGTCATTTTTACACCTTGTTTTTTGCACGTAATTTTATATGCGTGTTAATTAATAAGCTTTAGAGGTCCTGGTAGGATTTTGTTACTTTCAGACAGAGCCAGGCTAGCTGTTTCCCCCTGTTTCCAGTCTTTATACTAAGCTAAGCTAAGCTAAGCTAACAGGCTGCTCGCTGTAGCCTTGTATTTACCAGACAGACATGAGAGTGGTACCGATCTTCTCATCGAACTCTCGTCTAACTTGCGTGGTGCAATAGTAGCATAACTCGCACACTATGTTCACATTACGCTACATCTGAATCGGTGGGCAACCTCTGGTTCTGAAAAGTGAAGCCAATGTAGAAGGGCCATAAACTTGCATTCTTTCTAATAGCCAGCAGGAGGCGACTCCTCTGGTTGCAAAAAGAAATCAGATTGTATAGAAGTCTATGAGAAAATGAGCCTACTTCTCACTTGATTTATTACCTCAGTAAACATTGTAAACATGAGTTTATGGTCTCACTTGCTAGTTTCAAGTCTTCCTCAATACAGCATGAAGTATGAATAGACCATAAAGCAGGGTATGCTTTAGGGCGTGGCTACTTTGTGATTGACAGGTCGCTACAGGTCGTGTTGTCTGGTCTAGGTGTTGTCCGTGTTTTCGTCTTACAACTTTAACCCTTTCACAGTGAGTTTTCAGTTCATCAAAGTTAATTGTAACATTTTGGTCGCCTAAAAATGTCTTATTCGGCGTTCGGTTGTACTTAGCCTCTGGTATCACTTCTGGTTGCAAAAAAACAAGATGGTGACTGCCATAAAACCAAGAATCTCTCTCTCATCCACGCCTTCATCACTTCCAGAATCGACTACTGCAACAGCATCCTTTACGGCTCACCATCCAAAGTCCTCAATAAACTCCAGTACATTCAAAACTCTGCCGCCCGTCTGCTCACCCATTCCCGGTCCCGTGACCACATCACCCCTGTCCTCCAGAACCTTCACTGGCTCCCTTTCCCTCAACGCATCCAGTTCAAACTCCTTCTCCTCACTCACAAAGCCCTCCATAACCAGGCCCCCCCCCCTACCTCACAGATCTGCTCAACCATCACACTCCTTCCCGCTCCCTCCGTTCCTCTGATGCCAACCTCCTGTCCACACCACTCAGAACCAAGCACCGGACCTGGGGCGACAGAGCATTTGCCATTGCCAGCCCCTCCCTCTGGAACTCACTCCCCAAACCCATCAGAGACTGCACCAACCTATCCACCTTCAAATCTCAAATCAAAACTCACCTTTTTAGAACTCCTTTTAATGTGTGATTAATACTGTGTTTTATATTTTTATGATGTCCTTGTTTTTATGATCTTTTATCTGTGTAAAGTGTCTTTGAGTTCCCAGAAAAGCGCTATATAAATAAAATGTATTATTATTATTATTATTATTAAGATGGCGACAGCCAAAAACCAAGATGGTGACTGCCATAAACTAAGATGGCGATGGCCAAAAACCAAGATGCTGACTGCCGTAAACTAAGATGGCGATGGCCAAAAACCAAGATGCTGACTGCCGTAAACTAAGATGGCGATGGCCAAAAACCAAGATGCTGACTGCCGTAAACTAAGATGGCGATGACCAAAAACCAAGATGGTGACGGCCATAAAGTAAGATGGCGATGGCCAAAAAACAAGATGGTGACTGCCATTAACTAAGATGGCGATGGCCAAAAACCAAGATGGTGACTGCCATTAACTAAGATGGCAATGGCCAAAAACCAAGATGGTGACTGCAATTAACTAAGATGGCGACGGCCAAAAACCAAGATGGTGACTGCCATAAACTAAGATGGCGACAGCCAAAAACCAAGATGGTGACTTCCATAAACTAAGATGGCGACGGCCAAAAACTAAGATGGTGACGGCCATAAACTAAGATGGCAATGGCCAAAAGCCAAGATGGTGACGGCCAAAAACCAAGATGGTGACTGCCATTAACTAAGATGGCGACGGCCAAAAACCAAGATGGTGACTGCCATAAACTAAGATGGCGACGGCCAAAAACCAAGATGGTGACGGCCATAAACTAAGATGGCAACGACCAAAATGCCGACCTCGAAGCTTCAAAACGGCAGTCCACAAACCAATGGGTGTGGCATAGTGACTATGCCCACTTCTTATATACAGTCTATGATCTGAACATAGACATAGCTGGTAGTGCAACAGGGTGCATGGTTCACGACCTGCGTCCCACATGTTGTTAGCATTAGGCTAAGAAATCACTTTAAAAACATAATTGGCTGAATTATGTTTCATATAAAACATATTTGCTAATGCAGGTTAGTAGTATACGAATGAGATTTTAAGTGGACTGAGGTTATTATGTGCACATTGTATTTTGTTCCAAATTGTTGGATGTGATTACCCTTACAGCTTCCTCTGGCGTCTCTCCAGTCTAGAAACCCTGATTGTCTGATTGACAGCCACGGTATTAATCAGCAGAAGGATATTATTCTAAAGTTTTAAGTGACTTCTTACGTTCCTCGCCCAGTGTGATGGACTCCTTGTAGGCCAGGAGTGAGCTGAGAGCTAACTGCAGTGTTAATGTTAGTTGGAGGAGTTTGGGGGATTCCATGGGAGTAGCTGGCTTTATATCCTTCCTATTGCAGCTGCTCGCTTACTTAACTGGCCTCCCGGTGGAACTGCAAACCTAGAAGTACTGCTTTCTCCCAGCTCTTTGGCTAACTTAACTTCAACTCTTTGTACAGTATCTCCTTCGTATTTGTGTGTAATTTATAAACTTTAGTGGTTTTGTCTCTTTTAGCTAAGTTTTTACTCTCAGCAGCACTAACTTGTCAAATAAAAGCCAAGTAAATACAAATTTCTCTCTGTTCTCTATTTCTGTCATCTCTATTTTTCACTCTTTTTCTGTCTTTACTTCAGTCTCCATTGCTTCCGACATATCTCGGCTCCAAACCACAAAGCCATATGTCTATTCTGCTGGGTGTTGAGCTGCAAATCCCCAACGATGTGGATGAGTTGAGATTCCAACTTTCCCAGAGCTCACTGAACTGTATGTTTTTCCCTTGCTGGCAGCAGCCAAAAGCTTATTGTTCTATATACAACATACGCACACATTGTTTATTTTGTATGTCTAGAATGGAGTCATGGTAGTGACATGTTTTTTTTTAGCTGTAATCTTTTAAACATATGATTATAAACTGAACTCAAATTGGCAATGTTACAGCGCATGGATTGAATTTCTCTGTGCACCTCCGTTAGATAGCCAGGACAGAAGCGGGGGTCTATGTCCGAGGCAGAGAGCCAGCAGCTGGATAAACAGCACATAACAGCCGTGGTCTGTGGAGCGAGAGTAGGAGTGATCCTGAGTCTGATTGATGGCTCCCCTGCTAGCAGATCCCTTAATCAGCACGCGGCTGAGTCACTCGCCTGCGTAGGACTGACTGTCAGTGTCTTCATTAGCTGCACCCACACAGCCAAAACAAAATGCAACCTGCACATCAACTTGTTTGAGTAAGTAACTCAAACTTGATGGAGTTTCCTGGCAGACTAATGTTTTAGATTGGTTTTGAAGTGACATGCATTGCTGCTGCTGTTACGCTATTCTTGTCAATGGTTGGAAGTGGCGCCGTATGGAAAAAATGTCTAAATAAAGTTGGAGGAACTGTGTTTCAAGCATCACTTTATTACTTTTAGGGTGCTTTCCGAACCCAACATTTAGTCTGTTTTAATCAAACTCTGGTGCGGTTCGTTTGGGCAGTTGTGAACGCAGTAATCGTGCTCTGGTGAGGACCAAAACAACCGGTCCTCGGACTGTTTCCAAGAGAACCCTAATGCGGGACGATTGTTCAGACAGATGAGTGGGAGAGGACTGACTTTGCTTGACATCTGGGCCGAAAGAAAACATACAGAATATGCTAAATAAAGTCTACAAAAATGGTTACGTTTATAAAGTTATTCGAGATAAACTGGAGGAGAAGGAATTCGTACGCACAGTACGATCAGTGCCGAGTGGTAATTTTAGTGATTGTAATGTGCATTTGTACCAAACTTATCGCCAGACAGGAATGGGGCTATTGGACAATTCTGCAAAACCCTGGATTTCGTTCAATGACTATGTTTTTTTTTTATTGTCCAATGCCAACATTTTTTAAATCCTTGCTTTCTACAATGTATGGTTATGGTAAAGGTATGGTCATAGTAGGGCTGTATATTGGCAATACGATATGTATCATGATACAGTGATAAGGATTCAATATATTGCGCTATATTGCGATACTGTAAGCAATATCACAATACATTGTGATTTTTTAAATCTAATGCAAAAAACTGCATGGTTTTTGCCCCAAACTGCATGGGATTATCATAAAGTTGGCACGTCTGTAAAGGGGAGACTCAGGGTAGCCATTTTCATTCGCATATCTTGAGGTGAGAGGTCAAGGGACCCCTTTGAAAAAGGCCTTGCCAGTTTTTCCTCGCCAAATTTTGCGCAATTTTGGAGCATTAATTAGCCTCCCTCGCGACGAGCTAGTATGACATTGTTGATACCAATGGATTCCTTAGGTTTTTTCTAGTTTCATATGATGCCCGCTACAACCTCAGACAGATCAAATAGCATCATTTTTAAGAGGTTAATTAAAAATCAATACAGTGTTTTGGAGAATCGATACAATATCACAACACATAACATCGTGATACTCATGTGCATCAATACTTTCTTACACCCTTAGGTAATGGTATGGTTAAGGTTAGGGGAATATCCTGGTTATGGCGAATAAACAGTGGTTAAGATTCACACCTTCCTGCATGGGCATTAAATGTTTGCATTGTATGTAAATCGTGAGGTGCCAAATCGTCCAATGTGGACATAATTCCTAGAATACAGGGGTATTTTTTTTACCCAACTTGTCTTGTAGAGTTTCTCAGTCTCAAAATCTAGTTTTGCCTTTATTATTTCTACAGCTGGCTATCAAACCTCAATACTTTTTTGTGTCCATTTCAGAATATCAAGTACTAAAAGTTGGCATTGAAAAACACACTGAGGACAAGAAACCAGGCAGGTAGATCAACTGGTAGGAAAAACTGGCTACAAAGACAATCTGGCAGATGACTATGGTGAGTGGGGGGTATAAATACAAGCAGACTGGTTAGGGGGATGAGAGACAGGTGTGCTGGTAGATGATGATCAAGCGGAGACTGAGGGCTCACCTGGGGAACACAACTTATTTCTGCCCTGGGGCCACATAGCAGGTTCATCTGGCTCTTAAGGCACATCAACTATTTATGATTATAGCATATTTACATTTTGCAGTGGAGATATCCAAAATGTCAATTCTGCGAAATGCTCTACCCCAGGGATTTTATTTATTATGCAAGTCTGCAGGAAAAAAGATGGTTGAAGTTCATCAGGATAATTCCATTTCAATTCCACTGACACTAATAAACTTAACCTGGGACACAGATGGCATCTTCAAACCGCGCCAGACCTCATTCTAAACTACACAAATCTGCACATTAAAAAACGCCTATTTGGCTTTACGTGAATCGCCCCACTGTTAACCGTTTTTCACTTTTTCCTCCCAGAACCGGCTCGCCCTTTGCCCTCCCTGAAACGTTGGGAAATATTTCCAAAAGGGTGTAAATTCACTCATGATTGCCTAACTTTCCACGGCCTGCCCTAAACCATTTGTTTGAGCAGATGCCCTTAAAAAAAAGGAGTCAAAATGAATGAAAGTATCTCATTCTTTGATCTTCATTTGGAGTTGGTCTTGAACAGGCTTTTATAGACACCAGTGTGTACTTTTATTTTAAAAGCCTCACTCCTTTCTCCTATATACAAGGCAGACATCCTCCTGAGGTGTGAAAGCGCAGGTCTCCTTTCTTTACTAGCGAGACAGAATCCTTGAATCATCGGCAAAGTTTACATGGCGGCGATTTGCTGCAGACCACCAACATGAAGAGCTCAAATGCAACTGAAATTTGGCTTGGCATCTAATGAGCATTTTCTGATAATTTTTACAACCTGTTTACAGCGGGAATCCTCTGGCTGCTGAGGAATGAAAAGCCAGGAGCTTCCATATGTGAAAGTTAGCTACCGCTGTATTTGCATGTGTGTGTTAAAATGTGGTCGACACTGGCATTACACAACCTTTACACTGCTCTCTGTCACACACATGCTGAAGGCGCCACCAGCACCCACACACGCTAATATGCTGTTTCCATTCTCTCACCCTGGTATTACTGGGAGTTAGCGGGACCTCGAAAGTAGCAATGTAGGCACTACACATTGTGGCAAGAAATCCCATTAAACATGCACTTTAGTAACTTCATACACTGTTGAACTAATCTCTAGATATTTCCTTATTGCACTCAGGTGCCTGCGTGTACATTACACACTTCCATACAGTATAGTATTTAGTAGGCATGTAGAGATTTCCTGACATTTAAGGGCTGGGGGGAGTTTGCAGCCTCTGCTCACTGAGTCTCTGGTGCCCGTGACCCTCTTAAGCCACATCCTGTGAGACAGGACGTCCACTCTCTGACAGGAAATGACCCTGATTGATTGTTCCCTGTTAACAGAGAGCGGAGCGGTCGGAGGTTGGAGGAAGAGGCGGGTGAAAACGAGGCAATTTGCACAAAGGGCGTTAGTGTGTGAGGTGCACGCTGTGCAGTACTCACAGGAATGTGTGCGTTTGAATCATCCATGTGCTTTTCTACTGTTTTTTTGTCCCATTTGTTCATTAGAAGAATAGATAAAAACAACTTAAATGTCAATGATTGCCCCTATATTCCTTCCTGGATTCTGCAGCCCCGTGTTTCCATTGACTTTGTATGCACTCGTCTGAAATAAGCTTTGCGTTCAGTCTGAAGATAGTAGGCTATAAATCTTTAACACGTTGTGCGGTTGTTAAAAAAATGTAGATATATCAACTCAAAGGGATCCAGCAAAGTTTGATAGCATTGTACTTGCTCGTATAATATTCCTGGGATTTACATATTCTCCAAAACTCTTGATTGTCTCCAGTGGGCAACTCTGGGGTCTGAAAAGTGAAGCCAATACGGAAGTGCCCTAAACATGCATTCTTTCTAACAGCCAGCAGGGGGGCGACTGCTTTAGTTGCAAAAATAAGTCTGATTGTATAGAAGTCTATGAGAAAATGAGCCTACTTCTCACTTGACTTATTACCTCAGTAAACACTGTAAACATGAGTTTATGGTCTCAATCGCTAGTTTCAAGTCTTCTTCAATACAGCATGATGTTCATTTAGTAAATTATGGTCACATTTAGAGTCCTTGTGATTGACAGGTCGCTACCACGGCATTGTCTGGTCTGGGAGTTGTCCGTGTTTTCGTCTTACAACTTTAACATGAACTGATGTTTTGATCACCTAAAAATGTCTTATTCAGCGTTCAGTTGTACTTAGCTCCACCCTCTCGTTTCACTTCTGGTTGCAAAAAATAAGATGGCGACGTCCTACAGACAAGATGGCGACGTCCAATAACCAAGATGGCGACGGCCAAAAACCAAGATAGCGATGGCCAAAAACCAAGATGGTGACGGCTAAAAACCAAGATGGCGATGGCCAAAAACCAAGATAGCGATGGCCAAAAACCAAGATGGTGACGGCTAAAAACCAAGATGGCGATGGCCAAAAACCAAGATGGCGACGGCTAAAAAACCAAGATTGTGACATCTAAAAACCAAGATGGCGACAGACAAAAACCAAGATGGTGACAGCTAAAAACCAAGATGGCGACAGACAAAAACCAACATGGAAACGGCCAAAAACCAACATGGCGATGGCCAAAAACCAACATGGCGACGGCCAAAAACCAAGATGGCGACGGCCAAAAACCAAGATGGCGACGGTCCAAAACCAAGGTGGCGACGGCCAACAACCAAGATGAAAACAGTCAAAAACCAAGATGGCGACAGCTGAATACCAAGATGGTGAAGACCAAATGCCGAATGTCCACTTCATATATACAGTCTCTGATTGTCTCTCACTATATTGATGCAGATCAGATGCAGAAAACACTAACAACCAAGTTCTCTTATTAAGATAGCAAACGTTGGGGACTATATAGCCTTGGCAGTCTCATAGTGCTAGTTCTCTTTTTGATGGTCCAGTTGGATTCATGGCTGTTGCTATGGAATTCAATTCTAAACTCTCCTGCAGTATCATCCACCTCTTCATTGTTCATCCATATGCTAACATGTCATATATTCGTACCGTCTTTAAACAGTTCTGCAACTGTCACCATTTCTCAGATTTCCTCCACATGGGATTAAAACAGGGAGCTTCTGTTTTGTCCCAAACAATTTTCCACTTTCCCTTGCTGGGCCCGGAAGTGTCCAGAACCACTCTGAGAAAAATTATACTACAGCAACTAATGACTGAAGTTCACAAGTGTGAGCGCATGTGTGTGTGTATGAGTGTGTGTAATCTAATCTGGTCTAATGGACAGCCTCCCACAGGACAAAGCCAAAACCAGCAGGTGCGTACAACAGAAATGTTTATCCCGTTAGACCCTGACGGCTGAGCGACTCTGAATGCACAGAGGAAGCAATTAATGATAAAAAAAAAAAAAGTAGGAAGATCTTGTTACACTACTTCATTGTTCTCTCTGAGCTTTCCAAGTGCTTTTATTTCTGCCACTAGATGCAAAAGATTTCACATTTTCTTTACTTCTTGATCTTCTTTTTTATACTGTTACTGGGTAGAAACTGATTGTTGGTTGGTTTCAACATCTGGGCTAAATTCACACTTCAACACTCGATAAAACTGATGTCGAGCTCAGCTTAAGCCAAGGAAAATGTTGACTTAACCCCAGCCTTCACACCGCATGGTGTCTGATCTTGACATTAACCCCGACATTGACATTTGACCTTTGATCTTTAGTGTTAGGCTGGAGCCGGGCTGGGCAGCATCCTGGCCGCGTGACGTGAGTTTGCTTTTCAAAGTCGTTTGTTGGCGGGGACGGGTGTCATTAACGGCAGGAAGCCAATAGGAACAAAGCAGAGTGATTGGACACGGTCTGCTGTCGCCCGTCATAAAGAAATACCTCAGCGAGGCCTCTTTAAAGGGACAGTTCATCAAAATCTGATGCACATTGTGTCCACGTAATTCCACACTAAATAAACTTCAGCATATTAACATAATTATGTGTGAATTGTATGCATGAGTTTGAATCTGACATCTAGTGGGTGAAGAATATCGACCTTGCTTTTGCATATCTCCTGGGACGCCCACACACTGGGGACACAGCATTAATCTTGTGGCCCACACATGTGGACACAAGCTTGTCCCGCCGCCGCTGTAAGAGCAGAAACTGCAGGATGATCTCACTCTCGGTGCATGGCTTTGAAACACCCAGCTAAAAGCTGGCGCTGAAATACCAAGGTGATGTGGAAAAACCCTGAGGTGTCAGGGCCTTTAAGGTTTCACTTTATGTCCTGACACCAATTAAATGGGTACGAACTGAAATGTCAACAGAAAGAGCTTCTCTCAGGATTAACTTCAGGTTGTTGTGAAATGTAAAAGTTAGCATCGACTCACACGCTGTTTTTCTCTATTAGTGTCACCTGAATAGCTGTGTTTAAGTCAAGTAAACTGTAAGGGCATAGGGGAAAAAATTGATACAGTATAGTATCGCGATATTTTGCGTGGCAATATTGTATCGATACACAGACGTCAAGCACCGATTTTTTATTATATTAACTATTCACCTCTTAACAATCCGACTATTCTGTATTCAGGTTGTAGCGGGCTCAGTCTTAAAGCTATAGTGAAGATATATAGTATCATCTGAAACTAGAAAACCTAAGCAATCGATTGGTACTAACCATGTCATGTTAGCTTGTTGGGAAGAGTGCTAAATAATGCTCCAAAGATATGCTAAATTTTGGCGAGGAAAACTGGCACAGATGTTGACAAACTGCATTATTTGCAGTTGGAAAGAAAGGTAATAAATCGCAATATATTTTATCGCAATACTCAGCATATTGCAAAATGTTTAAAATCGCAATAATATCATATTGTGGGGCCTCTGGTGATTCCCACCCCTAGTAAACTGGTACAGTGAACACATACAGTCCAAGCTTTCATGTGGCATTAAAGGAACAAGCTCATGGTCTTTGTGACACTAGATTTCAGTTGAAATGAGCAAACAATGAGCATAAAGTATTGCCAATAAAATGTTATATGTTGATTGTGCTGTGGCGCCCGTTTCCGCCAGAACAAGAAAAAAACAAAAATCATTATGGTATGTCAAAATTTGTACTTACTAGGGCTGTCAATCGAATTAAAATATTTAATTGTGATTAATCACATATGTACAGTATATCATGTATATATTTATTATTGGAAATCAATTAACAACCCAACAAGCCCAACAGGCAACAACAGCTGTCAGTATGTCAGTGTGCTGACTTGACTAGGACTTGCCCCAAACTGCATGTGATTATCATAAAGTGGGCATGTCTGTAAAGGGGACATGTAACCCATAGAACCCATTTTCATTCACATATCTAGAGGTCAGAGGTCAAGGGACCCCCTTGAAAATAGCTATGCCAGTTTTTCCTCGCTAAAATTGAGCGTAAGTTTGAAGGGGTTATTTATCCTTCGCGACAAGCTAGTATGACATGGTTGGTACCAATGGATTTCTTAGGTTTTCTAGTTTCATATACCAGTATCTTCACTCTAGCTTTAAAACTGAGCCTGCTACAACCTAAAAAACGGAAATTGCGCTAAAGAAATGTGTGGCGTTAAAATGAGTTTGCATTAACGCGTTATTATCGCGTTACTTTTGACAGCCCTAATACTTACTAAGTAGAACTTATGAAGTCAAATTATGAAATTCTCAATATTGTTAAATACTAAGTCACAAATCATTCGATATGTAATTCACTATTTTAAAATAGTAATACAAAATGACGATGTCCCAAGTCAAAACGTGAGATAATAATTAAAAATTCTAACCTTGTAAGTAAAAAATTTGAGTTGTGTCATAATCTTCATTCATAGTTTCGACTTTATAAATCAAAGTTTTGACCTATTTTCTCTTTCTCACCATTGGTTGATCGAGTGTTTGAGTTCCCCCATTGGCCGTTGCTCTTTCAAATTGAATAGGCTTGTACAGTCCTCTATTATGTCCTCAGGAGGCTTTTACAGCGGTTCCACTCATTGACCGCCACTCATTCCAAATCTATCGCACGCCATACACGGTCCAGCCATATACTAGGTTTCGACCTCAACTTGTTTTTGAGTGGATTCAATGATTTTTTTTTAAATTTTCATCTTTCCTATCTTTTCATCCATTTTTCTTTTCTGGGCTTCTATAACTGTTTATGAGGCATGGAGTTAATAATAATCCAAATCAACCTCAATTCTATGCTGTTTCTGCTTGCTGAACATTCAGCTATCAATTGTTTCAGAATTTATCTTTGCTGCATACATCAAAAAAACTTAACATTACTTAGAAAAAACATTCCATTTTCCTCTTTCCTATTTTATTGCTCTTTCTAAGTACTCTCAAAGTTGAAGCCTGTGGTTTGAGATATTCGCTCGTGTTTTTCCATCTACATTTTCCTTTCTAGGAACTATGGGACAATACCTTCTGGGCATCTGCAAACGGGTGGAGTGCTGATAGCCCGTGATGTATTACAAAAATAGAGCCATTAGTCAACGTCCCAACTTGCTGAAAACATATCCTGGTGTAGAACACATATTTCTAATGAAAACCTAAATCTTTCCCAGGGGGCTTCCGCGTAAAGAATACTCCACCAGCCCCCCCTTCAACTACATATGATGTACGAACGATAGCAGAGGAAGCAAAATACAAACCATGTGTTTGCGGTACATAGCTTGGTCCACATGAGGTCAAAGGTCACTGTACAGCTTAATAAAAGACAGACTGGCTCTACCATTCAATTCATCGGCGACTACTCACAGAGCCACTAGGCTTGGTTAAATGTTTTTCCTTCCATCTTTGGGTCATAAATTGTGTCCATAATCCTTAATTTTTGTAGTCCATATGCCCTAACACTACAATACCCTTGAGTATGATCTTGTGTAAGAGATAGACAGGTGTTTTGCATTGGGGCTCAAAACAGGAATGTCTATGTACAGTATACTGTAAATTTCTTACAGATTTCCCAATGCATTGTCTACAAACGGAATGTTTGTCTATATATTGTTATGCATTTGTAGGTGAAGGATAACCAAAAATGTTGAAGCAGAATCTAGATCTGGCTGAAGCGTATTTTCAAGTCTTGGTTTCAGGACAGTTAAGAAAGTCTTATCAAAAAAAAACCAACCAATTGAAAGTGAGTATCTTTCTCCCCAGCTCCTCTCTTAGCTCCATTACACATAAACTGATGCCGAAAGACCATCACCTGCAGCACAGTCTCAGAGCATTTCTGAGGTTTATTTCTGACATCCACAGGACATTCCCTGGCAGTGAGAAGCTGGCTCATCTGTGGGGAAATTACACCCAGCGGTTTGTTGTGTTAATAGATCTCGTAGCCCAGTTTCTCGGGGGCGCAAACTGTGTGGTCCGACGTTTCAGCTCCTCCTGTCAGGTGTGGGCTGTGGCGTTATTTGTTAACTTTTCTAACCCCTTCACTCTCATGTTTCCTAGAGGAATGTAGCGGGTTCCCTGTGATTTTCATCGAACAGGGAGTTTTTAACCGCGATTATTACCACTGATGAGCAATATTCCCATAATGACGATGCAAGTTGTAAAAGAAAAACAATTTTAAAGCGTAATTACTGCAATTGATGACGTCAGCCCCTCCCATGTTCTGTGAGAACAGCCATGTTGGAACTTACTCGACAGAATTTGATATGTAAAAATTACCCACAAGCTACTGCTGCTAACGAATTAATGCAACAGAGTAATGTCAGAGGTGCTAATGTTACCAGTCTACATGTAGGGCTCAGAGAAATTAATTAGATCATCGTTGCCTAATTAAGCAAAACAAATTTTCCTATCATAATGGTTCAAGATTGTACAAACTCCATCCTACTAGGTATTTATGTCCATTTAATTACAGATCTAATTATAACTATGGTGATCTCCTCACCTTTCATCTAGGACCACCAGCAGGTCAAATTTTTAAATTATTTAAAGGTACAGAGTGTAGGATTTGGCAGCATCTGGTGGTGTGGTTGCGCTTTGCAACCAGCTGAGTGCCCCTCCGCTCACTCCTCCCTTTCCAAGACGGCGGTAACGTGAGCTGCCGAGTGCAAAACCGTGGTAAAGCCGTTCGACTCACTCAGAGCCATCATTACCATAATAACACTACTTTAGGAGCAACGGAAGTCAGATAGCGGCTGGCGGTACCACGGTTTTGCACTCTGTGGCTCATGTTATCGCAGTTCCCCTAGCGTGTCGGAGAACTTCAGGTAACCTAAAAACATGAAAGGCTCTCTCTAGAGCCAGATTGTATGTTCTGGGCTTCTGTAGAAACATGGCGGAAACATGGTCGTGTCTTGAAAGTAACCCGCAAATTGCTAAATCTGATCTGAAATCATCAAAATTTGCAAAAACTGACCTATCCTACCATTAACTATTCAATTCAAGATACTATTCAAGATCATTGCCTAACCTTAACATCTTGCAAGACTTCTAGATCTTCTAGACACCAGCCTTAAACATGGCGGAGCAACATGGCGGACTCCGTGAAGAGGACCCGCTCCCTATGTAGATTAGGGCTCATTCTAAGCTCACGAAAACACAACGATTCTTAGTTATGAATATTATATTCCACTTCTGCTAATAGATCCCCCGAAATGTTACACACTCTTCCCTTAATCAATATATCCACATCTACTCAATGGGTTAGCATAAAATTTGGTACATATATTCCTGTTTCCCTCAGGATTGCAAGCATGTTAGCATGTTAACGTAGCATTTTGCCCAAGCGTGGCTGTGCCCAACTACAGCCTCACAAAAGGCGTGAGCAGGGCTGTAGACTCGAGCCAATAAATTTAAATGAGCGCCTTGTCTGCGTGTGAATTTTATGTGTTGTTTGGGAGATGTTATTCTTTTCAAATTTTCATCATATAAGCTGTTGAAGACAGAATGAATGACCGACAGAAAATGAAGCCGGCTGTTTGAATTTGGGGCAGAGGCTGTGTGAGCGTGTTTACACTCAGTCTGTGTTTTTTTTTCCCATTTTCAGTCCAGGAAACAAGGCTTGTTAACCTATTTGTAGGTCTCACCTCCGGCCACCTCAGAGGCATCACACATAAGTACATTTAAGTTCTAGTCAAGAGCTTGGAATGCAAGTTTTTAGATAACAGATAACTCATCAATGCAGCTTTTTTACTTCAGTATGAAGTATGATGTCGTGACAATGGTCCCCCTGTCCTTCGTTGGGTTCCTGTAGCATAAAGGTGGCTCTGTAAGTCAGGGTTGTTTTTAAGCCACTGCACTATGGCACTGGTGACACGTTTAACCCCCAGAGGATTCTGGAATAAACATCTCTTTTCATGGTGACATGTCAACCGTAACTGAAAGGGCTTTTTTTAGCAAATTACTTTCCTTCACGTTGGCCAAAAGCAGAGTCTAAACGCGCTGTTATGTCATTTTGCATATTTTATAGCCGAGTCACTGCGGCGAAGTTTCTGGACCTTGAGATCTATAAAGTTAATTATTGGTATTTGTGGCCTTGTGAGCTTAATGAAGGGATGATTCTCCGTGTTTAAACACTGGACGTGGCCCAACGCCGCGAATGAGCTGCATAAAAGTGCTGCGTAAAAATCCAAAGATTCCGGTGTCCGCGCCAGCAGCTACGACAAACTTATCTTTAAGCTGTTTCCATTTGGCCCTCTGGTGTGACAATTTAATATGTGTGTGTGTGTGATTGTTTGACAGGGGGGGGGGGGTCGCACGGAAGTACCAGGAGGAGCAATTAGCCTTTTATGAGAGGAACTGAATTTCCAGTCACCACATTATTATCGTAGAACATTTCATGGGAGCAGACTCTCAAGAGGACTAGAGGGACACAAGCAGAGAACAGGAGAGAGAGAGACAGGAAGAGCCCTCTTATGATTTAATGCCCCCCCCCGTAAATAATCGGAATAAATAGCCTGTTTACAGGGTCCAGGTTGGCCTCGGAGCGGCTGCAAAACTTTTCCACGGTGAGAAACAGACTGCTCGTAAACCGCAGCATCATTAACAAGCTAGCCCGCCAACATGGACGGCATTGTTGTCTGTTGGGTCGAGGGTATTTTTATCCTGGCAAAGTGTTCAGGCCTGCAAATACACTTGCAACCTGTCCGGGGTGTTTCCCTGCCTATTGCTCAATGCATGCTGGGATACAGTTAGTAAAGGAACTGGATACATGAGGCATGGATGGAAAGTATTTACTGATGGTGATAATACTTCCAGGAAGAAATGACTCCTCTGTTAATCACAGATACCGGCAACAGGGGGAGTGCCTTCGTGAGAACTCGGTGTGTTCCAAAGCATAAAGCCATATAAATGTAACACTTTGGAAGACGTAATCATGCAACCGATGAAGGCAACAACAGCATCTACCAACAAGTCCTCATGCCTAAACAACAAAATGGGTTGTTTGTCGTTCCCTTCCAAAGTGACCCATGTGGCTTTTGAGCATGAAAGTTCATTCTTGACCTTGGGAACAATACATGTAACAACTTAATCTAAGTTCAAATGCCACTACTAGCTTTAGGAGCTCTCAACTGCATCTCCACACAGCGAAAGGAGCTGGCTATGGCTAAGGCTAAGTCATCAAGTGTGGAACTTTGGTCACCTGATAATAAATGGTCATATGTAAGCCCTGTTTCAGATAGAGGAACGTCTTTGGCGTCAGATGTGAATGTTAAGGTAAGGGCAAGATGGTCGATATGGTTGTAAAACACTACGATAAACACGTACCCCCTTTACACCCGGCATTAAAATGCATTTTTGGTGATCGGATTGCAAATGAATACTGCTTGTACACCTGAAAGCGAAGGTGATCCGATCAGCCGAACCACTTCCAGAGGTGGTCAGGGATGCATTGTGACCACATTGGACACAAGTGTAAATGCAATTTTCAATCCACATACAACAACTACGTGGGCGGAAATACGTAATACGTGTGACTGTTCCAAACCAGCGAGTAAGCAGCCATTAGCCAGTTAGCGAGCTAAGCTACTAGCAAGAAAGCTCGCTAAACGGGTATTTCAGACACTCATGGATGGAGTCCAGACGAGACCAAGTGTCTGCTCTCAATTTGGTCCGATAATACAAGCAAAACTTGGCAATTCACATCGCAACCGAGCCATTTATGAAGCAACGGCTAAGCAAATGGTGGAGAACGGCTACAACCGGTCCTGGCTGCAATGTCAACGAAAATGAAACGCATGAAACTGGCATACGGGAAAGCCAAGGACAGTGATCAGCGATCGGATTTCGATCGGATCTCAATGTGGATACTGGAGACACATTAATACCAGGTGTAAATGTAATCCGGTTAAATCATATCTAACAACGCTGTAATGTTACGCAGCTTTCTGCCTGCAGTTAAGTTGTGAGTTCAGGGCGTTTCAGATTTGAACGGTACTTAAAATATAGTACAAACTAGTCCTTTACAAGCACTGTTTATAAGGCTAACTAGCTAAATAACTAGAGGTGGAATTTGCTCAGTCGAGTTCTCAGTTTTGTAGTCACTGAATATGTAGTTTTCATGTAGACATCTGCTGAGCATGCGAAAACGCAGCAGCGGGAGCAGAGTTCAGTGTTACAGCAGGAGGAGCTTTTCCCCCTCGCGGCACCCGGACCTTTCAGCCGACTCAGGCCTTTACCGCGGGCTTGTGTTTTCACGATTATGATCTTAAGCTGCGTTCATAAACATACCTCCCCAAAGTGTTTTCCCTCCTGCGCCTGGAACCGCTTTCATCTCCGTTTGATCTGCTTTCTTCTCTTTTTTCACCCCCTTTCTCTGCTCAACTATGGGGTGGTACATATTAATCACCCTCAGAGGATTACAAGCATAAAGCTGGGAGATGCTTAACTTTGTCTTAATTGTTCATGAAGATGGAACTACAGGTGTTAGAAGCATCTTGCTTTCAATTAAATGTTTGCTTGTGAAATTATCAGTATTTTGAATCTTAAAAGGACCTATTATGCTTTTGTGCTTTTTCCCGTTCCTTTAGTGTGTTATTTAGTTTTTTGTGCGTGGTAAAGGTCTGCAAAGTTACAAAACTCAAAGTCCAAGCCAAAGGGAGTTTCTCTCCCCCACAGTAACACTGCTCGCTGGAAGTCCCGTCTTTTCTGCCGTAAAGTGGTGATGTCACCAAGTAACACAATTGCATAACACCGGCCTAGTGGCTAGTTCGGCAACTTTTTTGAACATTAAAGCATCTAAAACATGTTCTAGTAGAAACCCAAAGTACAGTTATGAACCTGAAATAAAGCATAATAGATCCTCTTTAAAATAACAAGTGTGGAAATAAATATTGTTTATATACAAAATAAATAGCAGGGGACCTAATATTATTCCTTGTGGAACACCTTTAACAGCCATTGGTGGACTTGATTTCAAACTATTATCAACAACCAAGAAGATATGATCGATATATAATGAAAAACGTAATCACTGGCTGGATTATATTTAGAGGCAGTGAAGAAATCACTACATTTATGAAGCGCACTGAACTTTTTCCGTATTAAACACAATTTTTCCCTAACCTAAACCAAGTGCTACCAGTGCCTGAAAAGGTTTCATAATGCTGTAGTCACAGCAAGCAGATATTGCATTACAAGGTCAGATATTTTGTCGGAAAACGAATAAATGTCAGTGGACATTTTACTGGCACATACATTACGTTAGCTAAAAACATTTCCTCATTATGTTAAAGGGCGAGTCGATCTGCGTTCTTTTCCGTTGTTTTTTTTTTTCAAATTGAAACGCCCACTCAGCCGTTAGCAAAAAGGAGTGACGTAGGTTACCATAGTAAGCTAATAATGAAGCTAATCAATAAGATTATGAATCATGTGAACACTAGCACTAGCTGAGTCAATGTTAGCTTTGCTAAGTTTGAAAATATCTGAAAGGGTTAGTTTGGATTTTGAAGTGGGGTTGTATGTATACTCCCGCGAGATAAAATTATTATTTTAGTGAATGGTGGCTTTGAAGAGAGCGATATAACGGCCTCAGTTCCCTGTTGGAAAGGGCTGTCTGACGGTGAGGTAAAGTGACTGTGGTCAGGAGCAGCAGAAAAACATATTTTAGCCACCTAAAAAAAAGTCTGTTTAAGTGTACGCCATATTTAGGATATTTTCACAGCTTTACTTCGCCATCAGACATCATTTTCCAATGGGAAGCTGAAGCCGTTATATCGCTGTCTTCAAAGCCACCAGACTACATTCACAAAAACAGTAATTTTCCCTCGCAGAAAACGGGAGTTGCTGGTCTACCGCTGCATTGATCGGTTAGTTTGTTTCTGTTATTGTGTGACTTTCGGATCCCAACTAACGTTGCGCCCACACAGCAGTACATTGCTTAGCTTCCGTGCCAGTACTCCTGTCTCCAAACTGGAGTTACTGTATGTAACGTTAATATACTGACTATGAGGATGTATATATGTGTCATCATGCAGAAACCTACGTCAGGCTCACGTGGGAAAAAAGTTTTTAGAAGGGCTTGAAGGGAAAATAGCATTTTGATGCTAAAACATACTTTTTATTTGAATATTCGGATTTGAATACATGAGGAGCACCACTGGGAAGCTACAGAATGATATAAAAATGTAAAATAAAAACAAAAATAATGGACCCGCTGTTTAATAGAAAACATAATCAGGCTGTTGCAGATTAGTTGTGTATAAACATAAGGGAGCCAGGGGTTGGCTGGCTGTACGCATCAAAACATGGAAAGCAGCTTATTTATCAAAATATTGTGGTATCAAAATCCTTGGGCAGATTTCTTCACGGTCTACTGTGTAACTGGAACATGCTGTAGTTGTTGCAAACAGATTGCATTTACCATAAACTGTTGTGGTCTTGTGTCTTATTTCAAGCTTGAAACACAATTTTTGGAATAGGGAAATGAAACTCGGGTTAAATTCAGTTCAAACCAAACTGCTGCTTTTATTAATTCACCATGAGGCTTATGCATAAGTCAGAGCGAAACCAGAGGGTTTACTGGCTACTACTTGTTTATCATGACGTCATGAACCACTTCATGAACCAGAACCAGAAGAAGTTAGTGTAACCTTGGCTCCAGTGCTCCAAGGACAGAAAATATGTTTTACTGTTTCAAAATCAACATCACTTTCTATGCCGAGCTCCGCTGCAGAAGGAGGTTGATTCTCCAGAGTAGTGAAGTGTAAAATGTGAGTGAACTCACAAGGAGAGTAAAGTGAGGAGGGTTAGATGATGTCATTTCCTCGCGAAAAGTGAAAACATGTCACATTCAACTCGCAGCTGTACAGAAGAGGGACTATTTACAGTAAACCGAAGCTTTAACAAAATGCACCGTAGCTGCTAACTCCGAGTGCAGTCTTTGTGTGTCTCCACCACATATTGAATAGTTTCTCTGAACTGTGACCTTTCTGTCCTCCCGCGTGTACATCTACGCCGCGTTTGCGACCACCGTGACCTCAAATTACGACCACACTCAAGATTCGTACCCCGTGTTTATTTTTTGTTTAAGTGCCGCCGTAACCAAAGTAAACAGCACACTGTGTCCTCTGTTAGCTCTCAGGCTGCAGACCGGCGGGCCTCGGCCTCTCGGGGGTAACACTCTCCGCCGCTTTCCCGTCTCAACACGCCGGAGCCCAGCCATGTTTCGCCAAGACGAGACGCGAAGGCGAGGAGCTTTTTGGGAAACCCAGACACGGAGCGGACCACCGCAGGGCTGTGAACCGAGGCCAAGGCCAGATCCCAGGCTGCCAGATGTGGGGGTGTGGATCGGCGGCCGCGGTCATGCCTGTGGCTGGCTGCACTAGCTGACCCGGGCCTGTGCGTGTATATACCTATAAAGACAGTCTTTTTTTCTTGTATTGTGTTGAGAGAGAGAGGAGGCAGCTGCTGATTTATGTGTTTTCTAAAGGTGTGACACAATATGGCGGATGAGAAAATGTTTTTAGAGCGTATGGACGAGCATGCACATTAAGTGTATGTCTGTGTGTACACAGTCTAGCAGCTCCCTTCGGACTGCCAGACGGTGTTGTTGCAGCTGCGCGCAGCCCTCCTCCTCCTCCTCTTCCTCCCCTGACTCACACTTCAGGTGCTTTCCAGCTTCTTCTCTACTTCCTCCTCCTCCTCCTCCCATCCTCCTTCTTCTCCTTTTCCTTAATTTAGTTGTCTCAAGACTGTCCTCCCCTGTTCTACCCACATTCTTTGAATTCATGCCAACCCCGAGAATGACTGACAATCCCACTTGGCTAGACAGGCTACCGACTCCTTCATTAACCCCCCCGCTCCCATTGGTCGTTGCCCCGACAACGGTCAGATTGAGTGGGCTTTACCTACTTCCTGCGCGCTAAGCCAAACAGTAATTTGAGGGTGTGTTTTGTAGGTATGACCTTGAGTACACGCATGGGTGTGTGTGTGTGTGCATGCATAGTCCCATTTGTCTCTAAGGTATGTTTTCTGTGAATAAACTGGCCATCTTTTAGCCATTACACGCCTTCTCAACATAAATTACATTTTGTACTATCTGCGGATATACGAAAAGCTGCTTTTCCACAGTTTTAACCAAATAAGACATTCCTGCGTACTGGAATGCCGTTTTCTCTGGAATATATACAGTGAATTGTGCTTTGTTTCTGTTTCTTTGAATGCAAATTGGAAGAAAGGTAGACATGATAAGCACTTCTTATGGAAAACCAATTAGACATATTCTATTTTTTTTGTAATTTCTTAATATACCCCCTTATTTAACCCCTGATTAACCAGGAATGTTGACAAAGTGCATGCCTTTGAAAGAAAAGCGCTGATATCGAAGCCAAATTTCTTTCAGACAAAAGGCCAAAACCTCTACTTGGAAGCTTTTTAACTGAGGATTGAACTTTCGATAAAAACGTGAACTCACTAGGATTAACCTCGAGCCTTGTTCAATCAGGAACGGTCGAGATAAGAACGCAGAGCCTGATGGAGAGAGTGCATATGAAAAATTTGTTTTATGTTGTTCCCAAGAAGGTTTTGAAGTGCTCAATAAAATAGTAGCTGTTCTGGTTTTATCTCTTTCAGCTGCCAGGATAGCATCAAACCCCTTATGGTGCTTTGGGGTTTTGGGTAAGTTTTCCTTAGGTCTGTTTTGGATCAGGTCCAAAAGTTTGGGCATGTAAAGAATCCAATCATGTAGCTGAGATACAGCAGAAAATGAAGGGAAAAAATTAAACAAGAGATGCTCAGAGTTAAGCACCCCCCCCCCCAGCCCAATATTTTCTGACGTCATCACTCTAAAACAAAATTAAAAATCCTCGAACAAAATCCTCAATTTGAAGTGATTCCGTGTCTCAAATTAGTTAGTCTTTTTTTAATAAATCAACTTTCTTTAATGAACATAACTCGTCAGTGTGTGAGCAAAAACGTTTTTTGACCTCAGTGAAAATGTTGTTTTTGAAAGGCTAAACGCCAACAAATATGCATTGAAGCAGAATATTTCATTAGATAAATACTATTTGTGAATTTTGCAAATGACTACGTTTATCTTTTTTCAAAACATTTTGACTTTTGGACTTTACAACGCTTATGATTTTAGTGGGGCTGTCAATCGATTAAGATATTTAATTGCGATTAATCGCATGATTGTCCATGATTAATCGTGATTTATCACAAATTAATCGAACATTTTTCATCCGTTCATGTAATCATGTAATATATTTATTATTGGAAATCAATTATCAACGGAAAAAAATGACAAATATTGTCCAGAAACCCTCAAAGGTACTGCATTTAGCATAAAAATATGCTCAAATCTTAACATGGCAAACTCAAGACCAACAGGCAACAACAGCTGTCAGTGTGTCAGTGTGCTGACTTGACTATGACTTGCCCCAAAACTGCATGTGATTATCATAAAGTGGGCATGTCTGTAAAGGGGAGACTCGTGGGTACCCGTAGAACCCATTGTCATTCACATATCTTGAGGTCAGAGGTCAAGGGACCCCTTTGAAAATGGCCATGACAGTTTTTCCTCGCCAAAATTTAGCGCAAGTTTGGAGCGTTATTTAGCCTCCTTCGTGACAAGCTAGTGTGACATGGTTGGTACCAATGGATTTCTTAGGTTTTCTAGTTTCATATACCAGTAGTCTAGCTTTGAAACTGAGCCCGCTACAACCTCCGAAAGATTGATTGCATTAATGCATTAAAGAAATTAATGGCGTTAAAACAAATTTGTGTTAACGGGTTAACCATCGTGTTAACTTGTTAACTAACTCGGAGCAGACAAATCCTCACGCACCCCCTTTGATCTTTGGCGCCCCCTTAAGGGTGGCCCAGACCCTGGTTTGGGAACCACTGTTCTACTGGATCACATAGAGACGGGACAAAATTAGTCCATAACTTCCAACGAGCACTGCAGCCACTAACAAGCCTTTACATCATTGACCTCTAGCCTGCC
Organism: Sebastolobus alascanus; assembly: GCA_916701645.2. NCBI lineage: Eukaryota > Metazoa > Chordata > Actinopteri > Perciformes > Sebastidae > Sebastolobus > Sebastolobus alascanus. Next base: position 212,462 of record CAKAOJ020000349.1, read on the forward strand.
AAAAACCACATGGCACTGATTGACAAAACCAGAGCGGGAAAAAAGCTGCCGTGTGATGCCGCTTCTGCTGCATTCCTGGAATGGGCGAACGCATCCAAACTGGGATGAAACGCAGAGGGCAGATGGGTGGCAGCGACAAACCCAGTCTGACTGCACACATCCATATGGGCCCACTCATGCACACACATGTAATTAGTTTCATTTAACTGCATATCTGCATTGCCAAACAATTCCCATCTCAAGTCAGTCTAAAAACACATTCTTCTTTAAAGACATAAACCAAACATCTTTTCATGCATCAGTAATGAAATTACCGAAAACAAAGCCAATACTGAAATTCCATAAAACCCAATTAGGTAGATCATAGAAAGAAAAACACTGGCTTGAAACCAATTCATGAAACAAGATTTGTATTGGAACTAAGTACAACTATCTCACCCCATTCCCAGTGTTTCACATGCTTTAATAAGAAGTTCCAAACACTAAATATTAGATTATGTGACTTGTTAGGATGCCAGGTTCAATGCGTCTCTCTTTTTCCATCACTCTTTCCACTCACTCTGCAGCAGGTACAGGCCAGATTCCCAGGCTCGCTTTCCAGCTCTCCGGCTGTTTTTTTCCAGGCTTGGATGGACCCATTAAAGCCCTTGACCTGGGTGAGCTGACCTGCTGGTGACCAGAGCTGGTGGTGAGGCGCTCCAGGGAGGCCTAGCCCCGCGTTTACCCTGCTTGGGTGGGGCTCAGCGGGGGAATGAAGGGTGGGTTTTTGCCAAATGTCTTGCAAAAAAAGCATCCAAAAAGTCAAGTTTTTGGAAACTGGGGGCTGGAGGGAATTGTAGTGAGTATATAGACTACCATCTGATGCTAAAGTGTCCTTCCAGTCACTGAATTTGTATTGGCCACATGACCATTATATTATTATATTACCTATTTATTTACTGCGTCAGTGCAACCCTAACTCTATTCATTGTTCAATTACAACATTTAAATTTTTTTCTTCTTTAACAGTATCCACGCAAAGCAATTACAGTGTTTAATATATATTCAAAGGGGCACTCTAAATGCCTACGCTACGGACTGGGGGCATGGCGTTTGAAATACATGGGCTCTTTCTATAACTGTGCACGGCAGCTGGATTCTCGCGATGTCACAAGATCACATGAGAATCGCGGGATCAGGTCTCGCACAAAAATCCATCTTGTCAGGCTTCAAGGGATGCGTTTGTGGCCCGGCAAGCCAGAGCACGGACCAATCAGCGTCCTGTGATGAGCTACTGGCAGCTACGGGCGTGGCTTCGGTGTGTGTAGCGACTGTTCGTTCTAAGCAACAATGGCGGCTCCTGATGAGGTTAGCGTAGATGCTGCAATAGCATCAGCTATATCACAACTGGAGAGTATTTCTTCATTGAAAGAAGGGCAAAGAACGGCACTGACGGCTTTTCTCGACGGAAAAAGTGTTTTCGCTCTTCTCCTGTGTCCGACTGGCTGAGTTTGATTGACAGATAGATCATCCAATCACCTGCCAAGTATTTTTTTGAAAGTGCCTGCCCTTTTCCAAACAGTTTCCAATGGTGGCTTCTCAGATGGTTTTGTGTAACAAACCATCTGGTTACTCAGGTTATGTCAGGTTACTCTTTCTAGGTAGGGAGGGCGAAACGAAAGCACTGTTGTGTTGCATCATGGGAAATGTAGTATATAGTGTGTTTGGAACTTTGGCCCATGCTAGGAACTAAAAGTAAGTCTATCTCCCCCTCCGCTGCTTCCATTCTTTTTAAAACCTGTGTCGTGTGAGTTCCCCAACTTTCTGGAAATGAAATAGTAAATCACAGAGTGCCGCTTTAAGTTTAGGCAACCAAAACACTAGCATGTCCATCCACCATGCTGACTGCCACAACTTTAAAGGTCTGTCTTTAACAACCCTCACAGGCCCCACTATTGAAGGAGAACACAAGCAGAAATGCTTCTTAAGCATAAATATAAAATTATGATTTTGGACAGCAGAGTATTTAAGGTGAACATAAACAGCCTGTACTGAGCGGGACCTTTACGGGAATATGATATCGCGTGTGTAAAAACACAGCCAACGGGAGATACATAACATCTCTACCGGATAATAACAACATATTTTGACGAGATCTGCTGTCCAGCAAAAGTTGGAGCGCGACCAACGGCTGTGCAGCCAAGTCGCACTCCAGTAAAAAGCATCACGTGACGGAAAGTTTGTTTGAGGAACAGCCGTTTCTGTTCAGCACATCTGGAGGGCTCTATACTCGCAAACACATTTACGCACCTCTCTTGTGACAATTTGTAAGATATTGAACTGGGTCGTGTTTATATGGCTCGGTCAATCAGTCTTGAACATAAAAGTGTCAAGGAGGCAAAAGCCATTCTTCCATTGCCTCAGAGGAGGCTCCACGAGGAGTTGCTGTATCGTCTTGTGTCATATGCAGAAGAATGTCATTGGCTCAGGCTGTGTGTTGAAGTAACAACAAAGATCTTCAAGCCAGATTAGTTTATTTCACTTTGAGCAGCTGAACTGGGCTGTTTGTTTGCGGTTTTGGCATCTTATTTAGAGAGAGGAGACAGAGGTGGTTGAGTGCAGAGAAACAGAGAAAAAAAGAAAGCAGGCACGAGTCTGAAAAAGAAGCTCTATTTTTCCTCAATTTCTTCTTATTTCTGCCACCCCTTCCAATCCTCTCCCTCAGGTGAAAACTATCCAGCCAACATCCAAAATATCCCTTTTGGAACCTTCTCAAATGTATTTTCCTGATACAGAGAAAGGCAGTTAACCTTTGTGCATTAAAAAGTAGGCCACCGTGGATGGAAATCTCTCTGTGTATCTCCAACTTAAACTATGTGGATTTAGCAAACACACATAGGAAGTGTATTCCATAAGGGTTTAGACTGACTTGCCCTACAACTGTATGCACAGCCTTGCATGTCAGACTATGAGCTGGAAACAGCCTCGTTCATGCTAACACACACAGCGGGAATGTCATTCATGTTTCACAGCCCACTAACTGCAGAATAAACACATATGCTGGCACATGTACTTTACTGCCTAGAAGTATTTGCATGCGTTGATGAGCATGTATCCGGCCCCATGGTGTACTGGTAGACGCACTGAAGCTGGTTTACAGATTGCTGGGGGCTTTTATGGATTTATCATGTACCATGGGTATATGAAGGCCTCTGTGTATATTTAAATATACTAGCTATTATGGATATATCACTATAGACATTTCATGGCTGATATATATATATATATAAACTATATATATACAGTATACTGTATATCACAGCATTGAACCACTTTTTTAAGCCAAAAATCAAGATGGCGATGGACAAAAAGCAAGATGGTTATGGCCAAAATCCAAGATGGCGACGGACAAAAACCAAGATGGCGACGGCCAAAAACTAAGTTGGTTACGGCCAAAAACCAAAATGGCGAAGGACAAAAACCAAGATGGCAACGGCCAAAAACCAAGATGGTGACGGCCAAAAACCAAGATGGCGATGGCCAAAAACCAAGATGGCGACGGCCAAAAACCAAGATGCCGACAGACAAAAACCAAAATGGCAACAGACAAAAACCGAGATGGTGACGGCCAAAAACCAAGATGGCGGCGGTCAAAAACCAAGATGGCGACAGACAAAAACCAAAATGGCAACAGACAAAAACCGAGATGGTGACGGCCAAATACCAAGATGGCGACGGCCAAAACGGCGACCTGGAGGCTTCAAAACGGCAAACCAATGGGTGACGTCACGGTGACTACGTCCACTTCTTATATACAGACTATGGTAACAAGTAAAGAAGAGTCAAGAAGCAGGTCATACAAGTCCAACTAAGGCTGTAGCAGCAAAACTCAAGTATGTTGAATTGAGTAAGGGGTGAATTTGATCTCATATGAAATAAACTCTTTTTTGTGAAAGAGGAAGAATGTGTCTTTCAGAAGTTAAACAGTCTTGCTTTAAGTGTACCAGTATGAAAGTTTTTGTTGCTGCCAAAGGAGCTTGGAAGGCAGCCAGCCCCCAAACTTGCACCAGTGAAACCAAATAAACAAATGTTTTGGAAATTGCAAGATAAGCTAAACTAATCCAACCTCTCCCCTTGCTTACAAAACGTCTCCAATCAGCCTCACAACTCTACTGGTACTGTCTCCTTGACATGACCACTTCCTTATGTTTCAGTCTGGAGCCGATCCTGCGGCTCCATGGATCATTTCACGTACAGTACAGTGTTGAAGATAAACTGAATATGAGCAGCCTTGTGTAAATAAAAACGCATGCATCACACACACACTCACTCGTAATGGTTGCATATGGACGTCCATCCAGTGCTCTTTTATAGCTTTAAGGCACAGCAAATTTGGATAAAAACAACCGAGATGAATACAAGCAATGAAAGTAGCTCATTTCTGATTACTTATAAAGACATGACATTCAATTGGAGTTTGTAGAAAGGGAACAGAGGTCAGTTCTGACGCACGCGGATACACAAACACAGAAATGGTGTACGTACCCACCAGGCATTTATCAAGCTCTTTGTCAGCATCTTACGACGAAACGTTTTTTTGGCAAAGCTGCAGTGATTTATGCCCTTTCGAGCGTCAGCTTCCCTTTGTTGCCGTGTTAAGACAGGATTATTTTTCCAAAGTTATTTTCTTAAGAGAAGACACTGTGTTCTTAAAAGAGGACGTTCCCTGAAAGAGGACTCCTCAAAGAAAACATTATAAATGCAAAATAAGATATTATATTTCTTACTCTTTTTTTTCTAAAACAAGAAAAAGAGGACATTGCATGGTGGGGATTTCGTTATGGAAGATGATGATTCAGGGCAGTCACGTTTCCTCCCACATATATTTTCCCCAGACATGTGGCATTTAGTCAGTGACCGCAGGGGCAATAGAGTCGACCCACATCCCTCATCTCAAACTATTTCATCCATTGTCAATCTATGACTGATACACTGCCTCAACCGTGTCCGAATGGCATCTTATTCCGCGTACCTCATGGAAAGTTTCGCTGTAAATTAATACACTGGACAGTTGCCAAATCGGCACGTCGGTGTCGGTTTACTTGCCGATTCACTGCTGGGGCCTCAAATGTCCGAGAGTAAAACTCCGTGTCAAGATATATGTGATACTGCGTGGTTAAATGTGGAATGTACCTGAGAGGCTTTTGAGACAACGCGCCATAAAATGCAGATTAAAGCAGCTGGATATGATATACAGTATATAGTGGTCTAGGGATTTAAGTCAGTATGTGTGTGTATGTTTTTATGGATGCATGTTGAATAGTTTCTTTCTCTACTTCCTATCATGAAAAATCCCCATTAAAACCAACTGTGCAATCATCCATTCTGGATATCAGATCCCCAGTGGAGTTATGGATCAAAATAAACCCAGACAAACACACACACACACACAGCATTGTCCTACTGACCCACTCTGCAGGCTGGGGGAATGTGACGGCGCAACGCAGCAGACCCGGCTCCGAGTCGGGAGACCACGGTGAAAGACGCGGGCCAGACTCGCCACTGCGGGACCAGGTTCAACCACAACCTGAGTAACATAAAAGACACATTGCATCACTTTTTTATTTTTTTTGCTTGGCCGTATTTCACAAGTAAGTAATCCAGCTTGTTCCTCCTGCGGCGTTATTTTAATCAAATCAAGCCACTTCCATACAGTATGGCAAAGTTATTATTTAAAAAAAAATGGCATCTATCTAAAGCTACAGCTGTTATTCATCAGCTGAGATATATATGCACGTGAAGGCATTCCTGCCTTTTCTCCCCCCCCCTTAAACCCCATGTGTGTTGCTTCAGCAGAGCGTTGTGTGAACCAGGTCAGGCTGCTGAAAGATGGCAAATATTACAGGCATGGCATATTTACTCGCTCGCAGACCAAAACAAATGCCATTTAGTGGACAAAGTGCAGACCTAGGGATTAAAGCATAGTACAAAAGGGTTTGACACTTCAAGCCTGTTTCTCATTTACTCGCATACACTGCCTCTTCCTACGGCTCTGCCCCACACGTGTTTTTGTGATTATGCGGTGCCCGAGGTAGCGTATGTGCGATGGAGCTGTCAGGCTACGGGAGTCCACAGGTTGTCCGTGATTTCTGGAGACTCTGTTATACTCACTAGCTGTTGCGGTCAGGTTGGGAAACATAAGCGAGGAGATATAATAATATATATATGTAATATAGGTTAATGTATGAACAGTAGAAGTATTTTACTTAAAATGTGATCTTTCAAGTAAGAATACGCCTATTTTATTAGCACAAATCAGAAACAGGGAATGCCTCGAGCTCCGTGTCCCGTTCCCCTCAACTGACATGTCAGAGTTTTGTTTAAAACTTCTCCACCCAAAGTGACGATGATGTGATACAAATACAAACACTCCGTACGGACAACAGCTGGATTCGGGAACATTAGATCTTCCCTCATCTCTCTGGTATCCTTTGGTATAAAGTGATCGCAGACTGGCTGGAGTGGGTAAACACGAGCAGCACCCTAACATCACGTTATTGTGATTTATCGGTATTGAAGTTCAAACATTTTTTCAAATGGTTTACTGGCACCGCTGTCAAAAAAGAAACGCAAACATGCAAATTCACCTAGTGCCTCTTGAAAGTAATTATTTCAAGGGGGAATCCGGGAAGTCTTACGTTGCTTACATACTGGGTCTAAACTTTCAAGGTTTTTTTTTGAGTTTTTAAGTCTAAGGCTTTGAGCGCCTTTTAAGCCAAAAGAGTGCAGGGCATGCTGAAAGGAAGTTCTGGCATTGAGTGGAAGAAAATCAATTTATGTTTCTTTAACTAAAGCAATACTAACCAGCTGTAAACACACCATATACAGTATATCACCTTTAAAGTTGCCACGGAGCAACGTTAGCATTCATTTGGAGTCATGTACCTGACAAAAGTCAAATTTTCACTCTCTTTTTAGCTCTGTTTTGTTCTCCACCAAATCCTGGGGAAAATATCTGACTCTTTAGCAGCTAAATGCTCCACTATGTACACTGGCTAGTTGCTTAACTTTTCCTGTCTGACATTTGGTGCTGGGCAGGTAGCGTACAGTTGGTTTATCAGAGCTTTTTTTTGCTGGAAATGGGGTTGATGAGAGCCGTGAGACTGAAACAAAGCCAGCCCGTTTGCCAAGAAAAGGCATATGATTGACAAGATACTGCGCAAGACATAAGCGTGCAATAAAAACACCATTCTTGGTTTGTAGACCATGTAGTCTGTACAGACTGCAATACAAATGCATTCGCGTAAATATTCTACTCTCAGAGCTGACGTAGGATAAAAAGAGAGAAAGACTGCTCATGGCGTGCGGGTCCAACAAACACAGGACTTTCAATCAGGAGACCGGTGTTTTGTTTTGTAAGCTACGTTAGTGACATTTGTGATGTTTTTTAGTGACGTTTAAGACGTGAATTCGGTACTAATGTTACGTTGTTTGTGTACTTAGTTTACAATCTTATTTTAAGTCCAACATTGATGTTTTTCCTAAACCTAAGTGGTTTTGTTGCCTAAACCTAACCGCAGATGTTACCGTAGTTTTGTTGCGTGACGTACAAATGAAACGCAAAAAGGCTAAAATGCTAATGTCTTGCTATATATACGCCTTCCCGTGAGATCAGGTTGAACAAAACAGTAAAGTTGCGGGCGTTAGAACCAAAACAGTCAGCTGAAGGACGCCTTTTGCATTACACATCATCATTTGAGCGATTGGTACTAAAAACTATTCATTAGTACAGATTTAAGTAAGCTTCACTTGGTCAAACAAGTACTCAATTGACTTTGTAATGGCGTACTGTCAAAGTTTGTGATGCTTCCATTTCAATTACTGGCAGCTACTTTCATAATATATAAAAGCAGAGTAGGAGAAGGTGAGGCTGTGGCTATTTCCTGTAAACAGTACGCACCAGTACATACTGAGCTTGGAAGTATCAGTAGAAAACACTTATTAATTTATTTCTTACAAGCACTAGTAAAATTGAGAAGCCCTGCCTCAGCCTGCAATAACTGACGCTAACAAAAACTTCTGCACGGCAACAGAGAAAAGTGACAACCTTTTCAGTGAAGAAAAATATTCACATCCTCACTCAGCTGCACTTTTCCATTTGTTTTTTACGGCTTCTCATTAATGGCCGTTGAGAAGAGCTTGGGATCGTTCCAAAACCAATAGTAGTGTCCTCTGGAAACAAGTCTTTCAACGGAATGGGAAAAAACAAGAGTGACAAGAGAGGAAATACATACACACACGCACACACACACACACACATACATCATCTTTAGGTTTCGATTTATGTGTGTTTACGTGTTCTGTGAGAACTAAGACAAACTACCTGCACCTTGGCCTTGAAAGAGACATATTTCACCCTTTGGCGTAAATAGCGAGAAAACACACACAAGGACGTGGACGCAGATTTATGTACATGCATACACATGCAGACACCTAGTGAGTCCACACACACACACACACACACACACACACACACACATAAACACCACCCAGCAGTCATATTTTCCCCTCAGCATACTTTCCATATTTTTTCTGATGACATAAACCAGCTCAAAGGTGAGTGTATTTGTTTTTTTCATACCAACCCATTCGTCTCTCATATGTCATTACCCACCTGGCTCCCTACACAAACACAAAATGTAATCCAGAAGAAAACATAATCCTGTGGATTATTTTTAGCCATGTTGGAACGACAGGATTCGGAACTTTCGTAGCACTTTGTGTCCAAGTTTTTGGGGTTATTTAAGAGACTTCATGAGAAGAAGGTAATATTTTTCTCTTTACAAATCTTTACAGGAATTTATTCATCCTTTCTGCGGTGGACAAAGTGTCTAGTAATCCCACTCGTGTCCTGTCCAATACATCAGTCATCGTCTCGGGGAAAGCTTTTAGTCACAAAACCACTCCAAGTCAACCTGGAAAAGTAAACAAGGCAATTAGGAGGAAAAATTCCCAGAAAGCTTTGCATCAAAACAGGCTTTGGCCCGGCTCTGACCTGTGAGCAGCCCAGACGATGTCTGTCTGGTGTGTACTTGTGGATATGTTTTTGTGTATGAGTGAGTCTGCATGGGGTCAGAGGAGGCAGTTTCTCAGAAGAGTTACTTGGTCCGTAATCCTGACTGTCAGCTGAATCACGTGGTGAAGCATTTAGATGACGCTCTTATCCAGAGCACATAAGAGTCCAAACTTGTTTTCCTCCTCCGTCCCCTGAGCGTTCACACGAAACTTTCTGCAATTATAAAGTTCTTACGTCTCCGTCCGTCACAGCTGCAGCACTTGGACTCCGTCCAGCTTTTGACTTTACACTTGACAAATTGAAACGCCGGAGCACAAATCTAAACAAAAAATCTGGACGTGGGGCACGAATTGTGGTTCCTGCGTGCGTCTTGATAAATGACTCCCGACAGAAACGTATCAAGGAACATTTCTGACCACATCATACTCGGTTTTTTTTTCCGCTTTCGCAGCAGTATTTCCCCAACAAGTACGAGGGCAAGATGGAAGCACGCAGCTGATTGGGCATGACTGGCCTGTCATCTGCGCTAATCACAACCTTCTGGACAAGAAAGATGGATAATGGTAAAGAAAAAAGAAAAGCATGGTTTTGGTCTTGTTTCATATTCCCCATGCACCATAATGTACTTTAACCACAGTTTCCCCTCCCGATGGCTATGGCCCACTTGGCACGCAAACAGTAAAATCTGATCCTGAGACGGTTAAAAATGTGAAACGATGGCCTGAGAAGTGTGACGAAGGAAGCGTGTGAGAGAAAAATCGCGTTGGGTCTCACGCACGTACGACACAAACCCTGTGTGACTAAATGCACAGGCAGTTTTTTGGCAGTATAGTGCCAGATCTTAGATATTGTAATGCACATTTGAATAGAGGTTTCTGTGACCCTGCACTTACTGATTAACTGCCTGACATATTGACCTGATGAACTGACTGTCTGAGCAGCTGCTGCAAACAGAAAGAGCCCCTTTTTCTCCACAGACCAGACATGAAGACAGAAACAATACAGAAGTAAGCCACCCACACACACACACACCAATGTGTACATCATGCAGAGACGCCACCGGGGACTCTCCCCGCTCTGACACAATCTTCAAAGCACTTTTTGACCCCCAACTAAGCTAAAAGCTGTAATTATTGATATTACTGTCATTTGAGCCGTCAACCGTACAGTTCAGCGGAGACAGCTAGCGTACTTTACTTCTGTCTGTCTGTCTCCGAGATGAAGAGGGCTTGCGCTTGACCTCGCTCTCACCTTCCTTCCTCTCTGCCTGATAACGCCATTGGGCTCACCTGTAGGAGCAAAAGTAGTGTGACACAAATTAGGGACTTTGAGTAATGCCATACTTACCGCTAAAATAGTTTTCAAATTGACAGCATGATAATGTAGAGTTGCTGCATCTACAAACACTAATTTGGGGTTTCAGCAACTGTTTTTCCTTAAAAAACGATTCTCATCTAAAAAATGATGATTGTTTGCTGTATAAAGTTCACTAACTGATGCCTTTTATTTATCACAGCATACATTCTCTATCCAGTCCAAGACTACTGTGCAGTACCCAGGCTGTTCTCATACACCGTTCGTAGCTACGAGAAGTAATGCACTGTAATTCGTATATATATATCCCACTAAATCAATTCCTATGTAATCAATGTAATCGTGAACCAGGAAGTATAAAGAGTGACAAACCCTGCTTAGGGAGGTCGAGGTGGATGGGTGGGCCAAAAAACATCGGACTTGCGCCCAGGAGATCGCTGTTCCTTTCCCATGTGAAACCAGAAGTCAACGTTGATTTGTTTGTCAAGTAACTTCCGTAATTTAGTAACTCCACTTCCGTAGTTTTTTTAACCCAAATATTGACTTATTTGTCACGTAACTTGTGTAATTAAGTAACGCCACTTCCATAGTTATTTTAACTCAAACGTTGACTTATTTGTCATGTAACTTTCGTACTTAAATAACGTCACTTCCGTGGTTATTTTAACCAAAACGTTGACTTATTTGTCACGTAACTTGTGTACTTAAGTAACGCCATTTCCATAGTTAGTTATTCTAACCCAATTATGACTTATTTTTCACACAACTTCTGTACTTTAGTAACTCTACTTCCGTAGTTATTTCAACCCAAACGTTGCCTTATTTGTCACGTAACTTCCGTACTTAAGTAACGCCACTTTTGCAGTTATTTTAACCCAAACCACTATCTTTTCCTAAACCTAACCAAGTTGTTTCCTGTGAAGACGGAAGTTTATTTTGAAAAGACTGTATGCATGCAACGAGCGGAAATTGACACGTGTTGCTGGACATTCGTAGGAAAACGCACAGAAAATGAGGAATAACTTTTCGGAAGATATCATATGAACGAACCGTTGTATGAGGATATGTTGCAGTACCACGAGTAGCAAAGGACAAGCAAACCAACAAACCTAACCAGAGTTGAGTAGCAGACTGTAGAAATCCCAAAACCATGTAGCTTTATTCCATATATAATTATCTAATTATATAACCATTCTAGGGAAAAACAGGGTCCATTGAGCAGCTCATTGGCTAGTAATCCACTATCTAGCTAGACAAATGTTAAAGTTGAATACCAGGTTTCCCATCCACTATAATGGAAGTAGAGTCTGTGGAATGTGTTGATACCCTAAAAGCTAGGACTCTCGTCAGATTGTCAATTTCAGAAAGTCATAAAAAACAGAAAAATGGAGGCCTGGAATGGATAATCCAGGGTCATTGAGTGAAGTCCCATCCCCCAAACCCTAACTGCTCCCATCAGGTCTTGTTGGGTACTATGCTGACAGATTGACGTGCCAGACGGCCTCTTAGCATGCAGCTGGAAACACAGAAAAACAGCAACGAGCGTTGCTCTTTCACTCTCTAACAAGCCGGGGGGCCAGGAAAACACACCTACATTACTTCCTGGGAGCACATGAGGTTTTCAGAATGGAGAACAGAGCAGCGGTGAAAGATTTGTAGAAGATGGGGCATAATATGAGATGAAAAGCTGTAGGGAGAGAAAGGATGTGTAGGAATGAAGTCCTGAAAGATGAGTTTGGGAGGAAAGAGGAGCAGCGCAGTGATGGATATATGGTCGATGAAATAAAAGGTGTTGGCAAAGTGAGAGAAAAGGAATGTGAATGAGAGCAAAACATTGAATCTCTCAGCGTGGCACTGTTTTTGGGTTGTTCGTCCGTCAGGTCCTTTCTTGTGAACGCGTTATCTCAAGAATGCCTGGAAGGAATTTCTTCAAATCTGGCACAAACGTCCACTTTGGATTCAATGATGAACTAAGAGGAATTTGGTTGTCAAAGGTCAAGGTCACTGTGATCTCACAAAACACATTTGTGGCCATAACTCAAGAATTCATATGCTAATTATGACAATTTCACACAAACGTCTAACAGGATAAAATGATGACGTGATGAAATTTTGGACAGACATGGATGTAAACTGCAACTTGACTGGTTGGTGGAGACAATTCTAGTTTCTCCATAATATTACGAGTTGTTCGAAATATTCAACTTTATTCTGAAATGTTTGACTTTTTTCTCGAAAAGACGTTTCCTTGTACGATTACAACTCTTGAAACATTACAACTTTATTACAACTTTTTTCTCATAATATTATGACTTTTTGGTGACTTCTTTTTTATCATAATATCTCAACAGTGGCCCTTATACTCTAATAGACGTGTTATTTACCCTTTTAAAATAAATATGTTTCTTCTTTTTGTTTACCAAAGCTACAGTTAGTTGACATCACTCCTTTGCAGGATCAATGTGTTGAGCTTAATGCATTTACTTTTGCATATCTATTTTTATAGTTTAAAACAATGCAGTAGGAAGAAATGTCAATTTCAAAAGAGTCTTATTAGTTATGCTTTTGCTCGCTACATTATAAAATTAACACACATAATCCACTGTATCATCGAAGTACATACAGCACATTTTTCAGTGATGTTTTTGTCTCCCTGTTTCACACTTAATCTGCCTCAACTCATAAAGAATGCCTCAGCGCCGTCAGCTGTGTTGTAAATAAGTGCATGTATCAGGGATGTGAAACTAAACCTAAAAAAACCTGCAAGCCTGAGGCAGATCTGCCAAACCACATGTTTGCCATATCTTCAGCCGAGAACATAAAGCAAATACCTCGGAGAGCATTTTACTCATTTAGTGTCTTCATCAAGTTACAGCAGGCTCCTAAATTTCACAAAAAAAGCTGAAAGACCTCGAGGAATTCAGCAGCGGACATATTTTTCGACTGTCACGCAGAGTGAAAGTGGGATGATTTGTTTTGACGTTTATTGATAGCCGGCGGGGGATGGGAACGAGGTGACTTCAGGGTTGTATTTCTGTCAACCTGCTGGGAAACGTCCGCCCACCTTCTAGTAAAGGTCGGGGTCAACTGCACAGGCACTCGTGAATGACTGTTAGGGCTCTGTTTCAGTCTGGATGCAGAAATCTCAGGCATCTTATCCGATTGTGAGGATGGAGATTCCACAGCGAGAGTACTTAGGGGAGATTTAAGTCTAAAATGGTAGCAGGGATCAGTGATGGGAGAACAGACAATGTCAGGTACAAGGGTGAGACAGATGCTTTGGAAAGGTGATTTTAACATGTGCAATGTTAATGTCAAGATCAAAACAACTTAAAGGCCCTGGGGCCGGTTGCACAAAGCGCCTCGAGTTAAGATTGATCCTTAAAGTCCGAGTTAAGGTTCCCTTAAAATAAAATCAGTTATAAAAAACACCCTTCTTCTTAGGGTTTCCCTAAAATGGTTCCCTTAAGTATTTAAGGTTTTCCCCTTATCTTGGTCTTACACTTGAGGAATTCCTTAAACCGTTGCACAAAAGACCTTAGCAACCAAAGTAAGAAGAAAATCGTGAGGTACCTCTGACTCTCTCTTAAACACAACATGGCCGAGTTTATGCCGATAAATGAAGACAATGACGAGGTATTTCATGTCCACGGGTCAATGGAGCGTCGCGTCATTTACCGAGTTTCAAACGCCCTTAACCATCTACTGAACATTGTGGTGAAGTTCCCGTCAAAACAAGAGGGGGATGAGACAACGGCGCACTTCATTAATGTTGCCGGCTTCCCAAAAGTGTGCTGGTGATGGACGAGACCCACATCGGGATTCAAGCGCCCGTACATTAAATCAATGTCCTGTTAGTTTGCCATCATGAAAATAAAACCAACGTTGTAGTACAATGGCCTGGCAGTACTAACAAACGGTCTCCATGGAAACTGTAGAATTTTACTGCTGTACAATCTGTTTTAATGCAGTAACTGCCTTAACGTGTTTCCTTAACTAAGGAATTCTCTGCAACACTCTTAAGTAAGTTCCTCAGCTAAGGAGAGTGTAAAAGCCTTAAAGGCCACGTAAAGGAAATTCAGAGATTTGTTTCCAAACATATTATAAATGTGGGAAAATTATTACTGAAAACATGGGCAAAGGCTGTGAACATTGTAGTACTGGATTGTGGAGCTAGTTTTGTGTTCAGGATTTTTTAGTTGGGGCTGAAATCATGGCTCGATGACGCACTGGAGTCATTCTTAACATAACTCCACCCGTCTTCAGAAACCTGAACCTGAAACGCAGATAACTATCGAAGGTTACCTCGGCTAGCTCAGTCAGTAGAGAATGACACTCACATATCGTTGGTCATGAGTTTGAGCCCTATTTTGATATTTTCATGATTGTTTCGTACTGTATTGTATTGTATTTTTATGATTGTAATCCATCCCATGTCCTATTTATATTTTTTATTTTTCTGTAAACTTCAAAGAAATTAATAGTCTTTCCAAAAAAAAAAGCTGCCGCGAGCCACCCCGAGCCCCGAGCCTTTCCAAGCCGACCGATCGCCTCGGAGGAAATGTGGATAGCGATGAAGATTCGGCGCTGGGCTCTTCCCTGTTTGCTCGCCACTACCGAGGAATCCTGTCCTGTACCTTCCCCTCTTGTGGGTGTGGTTTCAGCCATGGATATATTAAGAGAGGTTTCAGGTTTCAGCGCCTTCAGTGACACGCCCGAGAATACTGCTTATTTTTCCATGATTTTGAAAGCTAATTTTATATACTTGGCGATTTTTTTTAATCATTCAAATTTGGCTGGGTGGTTAGTAACACATTTTTCTGTGGTGTGACAAACCCAGAATGCATATTTATTTTCGCTTCACACGGACTTTAAGTATCATACTTAAGGAGAAAACTTATGGTGCATGCTCCAGATATATAAGTGGTTTGCATCGTGATGATAAGAGTCCAGGAAGTAACTGCTCCCTACCAAGAAATAGTCCAGCACAAAACCTTTCATAAAACAACAACTTTTTCCAAATGTAGATCTTTGGACAGATTAAACAACAATATATCACATGTTAATTAGTGAGCTTTAGGGGTGCTCGAAAGCTGGTTTTTCTTTAAAGTTTGGATAGTTTTTTCCCCGTTTCCAGTCTTTATGCTAAGCTAAGCTAACCACATACTGGCTCTGGCGACATATTTATCATTGCCCTTCCTTTACAAACTCAAACAAAGTCTATTTTCCATGATGAGGAGGAGTCCAGACGTGGCACCGTACAAAACCTCACCAGCATGCAGACTTGATTCCACACCGGTTTATCAGCCAACTAGAGCAATGCCCAGTCTCTGAACTTTGCACAGTCAGCAGTCGGAGTCGGGATCAAGCCTCAGTCTGGGATAATCCGATATTCATTAACATCGACTAATGGAATGGAAAATATGATGCGGTGAGCCAGAGTGGCTCTTCAAGGCTCCTTTAATTTGGGAAATGTTGAGAAGTTTTAGCTGAGTAAAAGGTGTAAGAACGAGAACGAAACAGCTCGGGACTTTCTTCCGAACCTCCCACCTGCTGTTATGTAGCACACGCACACTCACACACACTCACTTCCCTTCCTGGACCCCATGCTCTTTGATCCTGAGCCTGTATGCTGGTATGACTTGGCACATCTGGCACTTTGCCCCTGCTGCCCTCCGCTGTGTTTTCCCTGCGCGAGGTGAGGAGGGATGGAGGGATGGAGGGAGTGAGAAAGGAAGGGAGGGTTGTAACTTTGCACCTGCAGAACTTGGGAACTGTCCGGAGGCCAAACTGTCGATCGCAATGCGGGGAATTTACCTAGACGTAGCTTTCTTCACCTCCCATATTTCTCTCTCTGTCTCTCTGGAGAGATTAGGCTCACTTCACTCCTCATGTTGGCATTTTGTGTGTGTGTGTCTCTCACACACACACACGTTCAAATCCGCCGCCCTCTCTCAGGGCTTCCATAAAACCACACAACACTTCAAAGTGGCCTTGCCTCCCAGAGTCCCTTGCTGCTCTGACATCACTCGCTGCCTGTTTTCACAGCTGCGGCTCTCGGTGCCAACGCAGCCCGCTCCTCACACTGCTGCTCTCTTCCGCCTCAGTGTGTGTGTGTGTGTGTGTGTGTGTGTGTGTGTGTGTGTGTGTGGGGAGGGATGTTTATGTCTGAGGGTCATGTCGCATGGATGGGAAGGTGTGTTTGTTGGCACTGCAACAGAAGGACTTCACACGCCCTTCACGATAAGATGCGGTTCTCGATGAGGTTGTGATCTCCGCCACGAAAAGCAGAATTCAGTGGGCTGTGGCGCTACTCTTCCATATTATTGACTAAACCCACAGCTCATCTGCTTCCTCTTTCTATGAAGTATGTTGCAACATATTAAAAGGAATGGATGAAATTACATCAACAGCTTACAACAGCAGAGTCCAATACAACAACACCGACCTACGACCTTTAAAAGAATACTTCGCCCACAAAATGTATAGCAATTATTCTCCCCGTGTTACCTTGAATTCTTGAAGAAAACTTTCTCACATCCCTCCACGGTGAACGGAGAATACAAAAAATGGATTAAAGTCTTGGTGAATTGAAGTAAATGGGAGGCCGCGTTTAACCACAGCAAATCTATACCAAAATAGCCGTTTACAAACTCTCACACAACTCGTGCAGTATAATCCGAGTCTATCCAGTCGTATACTCACTACTTCCCAAACACGTGCATCTTCACTAAAACCTTTACCGCAAACGATCTTTCGTAGGTGGTAGCGGGCTCATGATATGAAACTAGAAAACCTAAGGAATCCATCAGTACCAACTATGTCATACTAGCTTGTTGTGAAGGACGTTAAATAACGCTCCAAACTTGCGTGAAATTTTGGCGAGGAAAAACGGTCATGGCCATTTTCTAAGGGGTCCCTTGACCTCTGACCTCAAGATATGTGAATGAAAATTGGTTCTATGGGTACCCACGAGTCTCCCCTTTACAGACATGCCCACTTTATGTTTAAACACATGCAGTTTGGGGGCAAGTCATAGTCACGTCAGCACACTGACACACTGACAGCTGTTGTTGCCTGTTGGGCTGCAGTTTGTTATGTTGTATGTTATGATTTGAGAATATTTTTTATGCTAAATGCAGTACCTGTGAGGGTTTCTGGACAATGTCTGTCATTGTTTTTGTGTAGTTAATTGATTTCCAATAATAAATACATACATACATTTGCATAAAGCAGCATATTTGCCCACTCCCATGTTGATAAGAGTATTAAATACTTTAACTCCCTTTAAGGTACATTTTAAAAGGATAAAAATTGTGCGATTAATTTGTGATTAATTTCTTTTAAATACATGAGACTTGAATCATACTGCACGTGTTGTGTGAGAGTTTGTAAACGGACGTTTTGATATAGTGAAACAATATAGTTGTTTGATTCTCCGTTCACTGTGGAGGCGTGCGAGAAATACAACATTTTCTTGAACAATTCAATGTTACACGGGGTGAGTAATTGATACAAAAGGTCATTTTGTGGGTGAAGTATTCCTTTAAATTGATGCTTCTTGCTACAAGATACATATTTACTTCTCCAAGGCAATGTTTAGCTCTAAGAGCGGCCTTCCCATGTGCTTGATGTAGATTTGTCCACACTACTAGAGTGTAGAAAAGCAATGGAAACACATTGTAACACTGCTAAAAAGAATTTGCTATAAATTACATTATTTTACTAGTATTAATCTGTAATGGGGCTCTAAACGCATATATGTGGCATCTTACTGGGCAGTTTCCCCTTCCTTTGTCCTGCTATCAGTAGACATTTGTCAAAGAGAACAGCTTGTACCAAACTTTTGAACACTCAGGATGGGACAAAGCAGTGAAAACGTCTTCTAAACTGCACGATATGCTTGCAAGCGCCATGACAACCGAGAGGGAATCATCCTCCTCTGCTCCCCTCCCTGCTGTCTGATGTCAGCTTTTGGGTCATCCTGTCCTGGCGTGGCGGGGGATTCCCATTATGTCACCGGTCCCCTGGGGGGGGAGAGACGCTGTCGTCACCCGGTTCCCCCCCAACAGATAATGGACACCCAGAGCCGGCTGTCACACGGTGAGACGGTGGCACGACTTAGAGAGTGAGGAACGGTTTGGCCTCCTTACATCACTGCCCGTGGACCGCTCCGATGCTGCGAGGCTGCGTCACAGGGATGAAATGCGAGACGGCTATGAGACGCGGCATTATGCTTGGAGGCCTGGGCGGCGCCCTCGGCGGAGTGGCGTCTCTCGACGGTCGTCACAATGCACAATGATGCGCTTTCACGACTCTTCGGGCCATTGTAGGCAAAGAAACAAAACGTGGTACTATGTGACTTTCTCTATGGGCTGCTGCGATGATGGATGATGAGTGAGGGGACCAAAGGAAGTGTGTCATATCCTTTTCTTTCCTCCTGTCTTCCTCACACCTCTGTTATTGTTACTATATGTGTATATGTTAAGAGCTCCCCCTACAGGCCTGGGACGGAAAAACAGCCTTTTTTTCCTGTTAGATAATGTGGTAAACATCTGTCAGTTAGCAATGTACAAGCTGCAATGCTAGGGTAAAAATATGTTGTTGTTGTTGTTTGCTCCTGTCACTCTCCTCTAAGACTGCAGACATACCACAAAAAACGATGGTGTGATAGTGACAATCAGCAGGCAGTAATGTTCCTCCGATGCACGCTGATTGTATCCTGCATGGTGTGCACTTACTGGCACGTGAAACCAGTGGAAAATGCACAGCACGGTCTGCGGAGTGGAAGTCTGTCAGTAGGCCAGTGAGGCAACGGTCACAGGAAGTCCAACGGGTTCAGGCACAAGTGAGATTAAAACCTCCTCTTTCTCTTCTGTTTGCACGGCTCCGCAAAGAGATTAAGAATCCCCGTTTGTGCCCCAAACCTATTTCTTCACTTCCTTTCTCCTCCTCCTCTGCACCCCCGATGAGTCCGAGACAACGGTTTTGTTAATGCGAAAGCACCCAACGAACCCCATTCATTCTTCAAATAAATCACACTTAAAGAGCCTGTGTGTCTCGCAAACGGCGTGCCGCTTCGCATACTGCAGCTGTCAGCAGATCTTGGAGGATCTATTTTGCGGGGAAGCTTGTTGGCTTTGGCGGACGGCCTGGCTCATCAGCGGGGGCTTAGTCACCCGCTTAACCATATTTGCACAGTGCTTCATGTGGAGCTCGTCTACGAGGGGGCCACCCTTTCATGTGAGAAAAGTGCATAAAATGAATAAACAAAAGACGCATAGCTTACCACTTTTGCCATCCGTTTGTCCTCCTTAAAGATTCGGAAGTGACAAACAGTGAAATAAGTGCACGATATTGCTGCTTTCATTGCTTAACATTTGTGTAAACCAGACAGTTGCATCACGCATCAAATTGCATATGGAGGAATCATTTTTTTGCTTTTCTTTTTAAAGTTTAACCCGCTTTACATAGTCAAACAATGCAAGGATGGGTCTGTACGCGATGTGAGCGGTCAGCGAGCGGCTGCTGAATGCAGTAATGCCGAATGAGAGTTTTATGTCTGTAAGAAGAAACATGAGAAACTGGGCTGGAAGTGGGATTCGCTGCCAAAATGTGACTCAAACGGCAGGTCACAGCAGGACAGAAACAAACAGATGCTTTAGAATTTGGTGTGGTTATTTGTTACGTAGTGTAATTGTGACTAAAGAAAGACTTGTGCTGGAAAGACTAATATGTCATTGACTTTGGAGATATCATAGAAAGAACATTTTGTAGCTTACGTTTTAAAGATAAATGCATCAATCTGGTGCACTTTGAGAGAGTCTAAAAGGCGATGAGTAACTTGTGCTCTAGTAAACAATTTAATCATAAACACATTGGTTGTATGAATGTTGATGACACGGCAAAAAAAGGTCACGCCCGCAAAGCATGGTAAACGACACGGGGTCTGTGTTTCAAGGGCAACGCTGTAAAGGAAAAGGGATGCGCCAGATTTATAAGTCAAAACGAGAGCGTCACCGCGAAGCGGAACGTGGCGCGGTGATTGTCGTGTCGATTATCTTGTTTTCATTATCGTTGGAAGCCAAAAACCTTAATCGAAATTCAATTAATTGCGCAGCCCGAGGTTTTGGAACGCAAAACTCTTTAGAGCTTCCAGAAAGTCAAGTTCAGAGCAAAAGCAGACATCTCAGAAAGAGAGGAAGAGGCGCCGATAAGAGTCCACACGGGAAGTCTCTCTGGCTTTGAGAGGATGGAAGGAAGGAAGGTCGCAGCCAGATTGAGAATGACCAGGAATGATAGATATGATAGGAATGACAGAAAAAGAATAGGAAAGAAGTAAGTGCACAAACGGAGAGTGCAGTGCTTTTTTGTGAACAAATATGATTCATGAAACATTATTTAAAAGTTTTCTGAACCTGCTCTTTTCGGGCAAACATTTCCAGAAGAATTAAATGTTTAGACGAAGGCTGTGATAGATAATAATCATTTAACTAGTAATAATAATGGTCAAAATGATGTAAAATTGCATATGCAAACACAATATAACCCATAGTATCTTTTAGTCACTGTTGAAATTCAGAATGTGACTCCTTATTCTGCTGTTTAATATGTAGGAGCATCCTGACTGGGACACTGCTCCTAAAACCTGAATGATACCCTACTATAGGCTACGAATAACACAGGGAAACACTTTAACTATTAACACTAAACACACCACCACAAGATGCATAACCCATAACAGCAATAAAACCACAGCTGGTTATGACTGACACAGTATAGCATGCTTAAAGAAATAATGAATAAATAGGAATAAGTAGCAAGAGATTGCTGATATTGGCCGATACACACGCCAACATGTGAATAAGAGAGTACTGGTACTTGTTTTTTTCCCACTTCAAGCACTGGGAGAGAGCATTTTTCAAAGAGACAGCAGGGGGGAATTGGTACTTAAGCAACTTATAGGGAAATGTAAGGGTCAAATTAGAAGTTTAATTTATATTTATTGCAATAAAGCTGGTATTTGAGGGGTGATGAACAAATCAATGCCATAGAAATATGCATAATAATGCTAATGCACAGAATAAAATAAAAACACCTCCTATATATTTCCTTCCTTCAGTCCCACTGCAGACAAACTAGCACGTCCACCTCCATGCAGACAGCTCCACCTGCTGAACAGCCACCAAAACACTAACCATCAGCAACAGGCAGCATCTCTTTGCTCCGGCTGCCTCCTGCAGGTCGATAGAGGAACTGCGGCGACCGGCTGCGTCTGAGGGGAACCGACGCTGATGTACAGGCGAGCGAACACCAGGAGGCAAAAAGGAGCTCGCTGCCTGAAAGTAGGCCAGCCAATACTGAGAATTTTGTCCAGAGGCCTTGCTTTACTTTGCTGTGTTTCTCTTATTCTCTATCACTGAAAAAGTCGAAGTTTAGCATAACAAAGAAAGCCAGAGGGAGTCGTAGTTTTTTAAAGAAAAAACCCTTTATGATGTTACATATATCTCCACATCAGCACTTTATTCTATATCTGCAAAATATCTGCACACATCTCCCAGAGTCAGCTTTAACCCCGAGGCCTCTCTCCCTCCATATCCTCAGGAATGTCTAGCAGTGTGTGTCCCACCTGTGACACACACACTAATGTAATAGAGATGCCATTGTCTTCTCATACGAGCCAGACTTTGGGATGTACACATCGTCACGTGGACTTTGTCGAGGAAATGCTTTTGTGACAAGCCTCTTCGGTTTGTTTTGCTCGAGTCCAGATTTATTTTCTCCGAGCTTTTTGGCGGAGCAGCTGGGGATTCGCGAATCCCGTGCATTCTTCCTCTCGTACATGCAAACACCCACGCTCGCCCCCTTCCTCGCTCGTATTCCAATGAGATAAAACACTTTATTGACCCTTCTGGGAAAGTCGGGGGCATATTCGCACACGCACAGAGCAGTGGCAGGTGGATGTTTGGCCTGACGTTGGGCGGGTGAGGCTGTAATGACTTAAGCAGGACAGATTGGAAAACCACACCCAGCCGGGGACGGGAGAGGAAGGCCGCAAAGGCAGCTGCAAATGGGAGAAACAGGTGAGTGTGTGTGTGTGTGTGTGCGTTAGCGGGATTCCTCTTGTGCGAGGTAATGACTGGCGAAAAGAGCTTTAAAGGATGAGTGAGCGCTAATAAAAAAAGAGAGGCTAATAGGGGTCAAATGAGGGGTCAACAGGAAGTCACGTTTTCATATCTTCAGTTTTCTGCTTACGAAATATAAGACTATACACCGCATGGCCATACATGCCCAAATATACACATGCACACACAGTAGCTCACATGCTATCAAAGCCCTCATTGTTTCCCCCCCTCTTATCACTTTCCTCTCTGCTGTTTTTTCCTTTCCTGCACTCTCTCTACCTGCCCTTATCTCCCCTCCCTTTCATCTCGGGGAGAGGCCAGAGACAAAGAGAGCAGAGGAGGAAGGAGCAGCAACAAGGGGGCATGAGAGGAGAGAGGAGTCGAGGAGAAACGGAGAGTGAGGACGCCTTATCGGAGATGATGCGCACACACACGTACGCGCGCACACAGTGGGGCCATTGTTCGGTGGCTTTGCCCGTGGCGGCCCTGTGATCACGGAGGCCGAGGCCGGAGAACGCGTGGCCCCTCTTTTCTTCCTCGCTCCCTTCTTTCATCTCCTCGTCTCCTGTCGCTCAAAAGGAGCCCTCGTCTCTCTGAGTTCCTCTAGTCCCTCATCGACAGGAGATTTCCACGTAAAAAAAATTGCACATTTATAGCACGGATGGCTTCGGGGGGAATCAAAGGCCTCGCTGGATTATCCTGACAGTCTGTCTGCTTAATGAGCAGCGACCAGGGAGTGGCAAAAGTGGAGATGGAAAAGTTAGGATGCATCAAGGTGATAAATCACATTTTCCTGCTGCTATAGAGACACTGATTGGACAGTTTCACAAAAGTGCTGAGCCATCATAAAGTAAAAGCCAACTTTAAAAGAAAACACCGTCACGCTGAAACAATGTCCGCTTGTGTGAATTTCACACAATGCCCCGGTTGAAAACGCTTCAGTGTTTTGACGCTCGCTTACCCCGGTTGCCGTGGAGACCGCGGCGCCGCCTCCCTTCCTCCACATTCCCGACCGTCTACCGTGATGGACAGGAAGTGGCACGTGAGGAATGTGCTAGGAGTCGTAGCACCGAGATGTCCGACAGCGTTCCCATTTCCCAGCAGCTCCTGACCCTCGGGCTGCGACGCCGTGACCTTTCACCTCATCTCTGACGGGACGTGCTTTCATCGCGGACTGACAAATGACCTTCAGGTAGGAGGGGTTTCAGGTTTGAGACGTGGAGGTGCTCAGGAGATGAGGATTAGGAGGAAGATCTTGGATTAAGGTTTTTGGATTGAGACTTTCGAGGTGTAGATTAGGAGATACACGCTGGATTTAGTTTTTGATGGTGCAGGTGACTCTGTCTAAGATTAAAACGAGTAGTAGTAATTGAAGAGGCCAATTGTGGTTAATCTGCTCATGCAGAATGGTTCAAAGTAGGTCTGTCAATCGATTAAATTATTTAATCGCGATTAATTGCATGATGGTCCATAGTTAATCATGATTAATGGCAAACTAATCGCACATTTATTATCTGTTCAAAATGTACCTTAAAGGGAAATTTGTCAAGTATTTAATACTCTCATCAACATGGGATACAAACAAAAAAATCACAAGTTGCGTTAATGTGTTAAAGAAATTTAGCATTTGCAACTTTGACAGCCCTAGATATTAATAATACTAATACAATACAGAATGAAATTCAAATTTAAATATGTACTTTTATATACAAGATACAATACTTCAAACTAATTCACATATTGAATCTTACACAACCAGACGTGCATCATCCAATTGTCATCTTGCCAAACGTCTCAATTTAAAAAACTTCTGTTTTCTATTCAGTTTCTTTTTTTTTTTTTCCATGTGATGCATATCCTTGACAGTGTGAATATAGTTTTATATTATTTAGGTAGAGGCAATGAATAACTTTTTCCTCTCCCTGCACATTCATTTTTGTGTTATTTTTACACCATTTGTTTTATTTTAAAGCGTGCACGTTTAAAACTCATCTAACCTTCACCCCGACCCCGCTGGCCAGATATATAAACAAAAATTTTACAGGATGAATAATACATTTCAAAATAAATCTGTAAAATCTGTGAAACTGCGGCGTTTTCCACCAATAAGCCCGAGCACATCGAACATGAACCAGTGGAGATATTTCATCCTCTGTCATCTCTCCATCTCTCGCCCTCTGTGACTGACAGGAGGAATGTGGCAGGAATCTCGGCAGAATGTTTTGGTGTGCTTTGCGGACAAGTGCTGGCGTTGCCGTGGAGACGGGCCCCTTCCCATCCTCATTGTTTTCAGAGCGCACGGCGGTGGCATCGGTGGTATAGGGTAGCACTGCTGCTTTAACAAGGTACTTGGAAAGTATGTGCGATTTGTGCACGGACACACCGTCACCATGGTGACTGCTAAATGTTTTGTGTGTGTGTGTGTTTTGGGGGCTGGAAGAAGATGTCCGAGATGATGTAATCAAGATGTTTGACTTTTGGCGACTGGGCCACATGGTACCTAGCAGTATAGCTAGGAAGTCCCGTTTGACCTTTTGACCCCAGAAGGGTTGTATACACAGACAGACACAGAGTGTCTGTGATGTCATTGCGCCAGGTGAAGCTCTTTGAAATGTCAGAGTTACTTAGCAGATGGTGGTAAGCTTCCTATAGCGCTGTCTCACTGAGACGGAATAATTGGGCATTGGGATTAATAGCATGGAGTCCTGCGCTATCTGAGGTCAAAGAGTGAATCTGTCCGAGAGTTCAGCCAAGCAAGTGTTCCCAGTTAATGCTGGCCCACACAAATGCTCTCTGTAAGGATTACAAAGCTGACTAACAGTTTAGACAGCTTCACTCTGAATATATATTTAAAATCTAAATGGTGCTTTACTGGTATAATAATGATACGTGATAGTAGCATAAGCTAAAGCAGTCAGACTGGACAAGAGGAGTGGTAGCACAAGCATTAGTAGTGAGTGGAATCAGAATATTTACTGCACAACAGTGAGAGTATATATTACTAGGGCTGTCAATTGATTAAAATATGTAATCGCGATTAATCGCACATTTTTCATCTGTTCAAAATGTACCTAAAAGGGAAGTCTGTCAAGTATTTAATACTCTCATCAACATGGGAGTGGGCAAATATGCTGCTTTATGAAAATATATGTATGTATTTATTATTGGAAATCAACTAACAACACAAAACAACGACAAATATTGTCCAGAAACCCTCACAGGTACTGCATTTATCATAAAAACATATGCTCAAATCATAACATGGCAAACTCAAGCCCAACAGGCAACAACAGCTGTCAGTGTGTCAGTGTGTTTACTTGACTATGACTTGCCCTAAAACCGCATGTGATTATCATAAAGTGGGCATGTCTGTAAAGGGGAGACTCGTGGGTACCCAGAGAACCCATTTTCATTCACATATCTTGAGGTCAGAGGTCAAGGGACCACTTTGAAAATGGCCATGACAGTTTTTCCTCACCAAAATTAAGCGCAAGTTTGGAGCGTTATTTAGCCTCCTTCCCGACAAGCTAGTATGACATCGTTGGTATGGCCTTACTAGGTCAAAATCTTTACTTCACTCGTCCCAGATTTAAAAAAAATTGCAGCTTGCAAAACTACATCATACACTACGACGGACACACTACGTACACTACGCCGTACAATTGACGAAGTGCAGATCCTCTGTTTGGTTGCCGTTGAAATGATTCAGCGAGTGTGCGGCTGAAGATTATGTCAAGGCAGTTTCATGCGTCATTGCTACAGTGATCAGCTGAGAATCCCACCTACACTGAGGGCGTACTATCTGCAGTGGAAACACGGCTAGAGAAAAGGACCTGGTACCAAAAGAGAGTCAGGTCGAGCAGAGCCGTACCATGCAGTGGAAACACGGCTATAGTGTTGCTTTAAGTCCTTGTGAGCGTGTTGCTGACGTTAGCACTTAGCTCAAAGCACCACTGTGCCATAGCCTCACAGAGCCACTAGCATGGCTATAGACTCATAGTACACATCAAAACAACTTTATCAGATCCACTTTTTCTTGTACAACTTAAAAAGATGAGGCTGTTAGTTTATCTTATGATCAAAAACGATCCAATGAAGAGGGCAAAACTAATAATGAATGTATCCTACTAACAAGAGGTGTATCTGTGCCTGCACAAGTGAGTTAGCCTGTACCTGTGTGGCTATATGCACTAAACATACAGAGCCTACACTCCAGGTCCACCCCTTCCCAGAAACCTCCGTGTATCAACCAGCGGCCCTGCCGACTGTTCACACACCGGCGTTCAGACGCATACACAAGAAAAAGGCAGATGGAGAATGCTGCTTCTTGTATTCTTTTTGAGCCATGTTGACGATTCTCATGACAAAGTGCGAAAGTTGGCGCCGCTCGAACAGCCGCCGTCCAAGGTAAATTTCAATCTGCCAATTGGGCGGCCCGGAGTGTTTATTTTCAATGAGGCACCTAGATAGGACTCGGGGTGTTTTGTTGTATCGAGCATATTTTGTGTCAGCGGAGCTCGCACGTGCGTTTGTGTGAACACGCATGTTCGTGCATGTTTACGCGGACGTGTATGAACACAGTATGTGGGAATGTAATGTGTGGTATAAGTGAGGAGTGAACCCATGGTAACTGTCCTTCCTCAACAAGGGGTTCCACTTGAAAGGAGCCTCACAGTCCCCGTCGACCCCTTTTCCTCTGGCGTTACCTGGATACCAGGCTACTGTTTGTCTAACACTGCTGCTCCTCTCCCATCGCTGCTCCCCTCTGCTCAGAGTTTGGTTAGGGCTAGGTTCCGTCTAAGTTTGTGGTACCTGTGTGCAACCTTGCATACCTGAGCGCAGGCTCTTTGGTCATTCCTAACTCTAGAGATAAGCTCAAAAAGATATTGATCTTGACTTTACCGAGGAGAAATCCACATGTTGCAGCAGGACAAGAGAGTCGAACGAGGTAGGAAACAGATAAAAGGAAGTTTTAAATGAAGTATTAAGGAGTTGAAATTCAAAACCTATATATATTATACACATACCTTCTAGTGTCTTAGACCATATGCACGAATTGCGCAAATATATAAGTCAAAAAACAACCCGTTATGAAAGCCTTATTGAAGTAATGCAGTGTATGTACTGCACATGATATAAATACAGGTAAATACTGTAGGTATAACTATAAACACTAGGGTGCAAGAAAATATCAAGTATCGTTTTATTTTGTTTTGTGATACTGTATCGATTTCTAATGAATAGTTTACAAAGATTAACTCAGTCAATGCTTTATTTCATTTGCAAAGAGATGCACCCTCTCAGTGTATGTGCCCTCTCAAAGTAGTGCTATGATGTTGGATGTTACAGGGACTGTCAGAAATGCAAGTGCAGATCCAGTTTTTTATGTTCTGATTGCATAAAAATATATTTTTTTACTCCAATTTTATGCATATGGTGGTGTGTTCTATATATTATGAAAATTTTCCGAAAATTAGATTTTAAAAGTCGCAATATATCGCCTTGCTTACAGCATCGCAATATATTGAATAGTAACCCCTGTATCATGATACGTATTGTATCGCCAGATTCTTGCCAATACACAGCCTTAATAAATACTGCATAGAATATGCATAGGAAAAATATATGCAAAATGAAGCAATCTAGTGAATTACATTACATTACAATGATGATTATAATGATAATAAAATACAATTGAATTCAATAAAATTGTTATTTGTATACCATCTTTCATGCACAGATGTAGCCCATATTACATTATTAACTTAAATGTGCAAAATACATACATTTATTATAAATAATAATAAATATGTTGGGAGCATTTCTATTGCCTCTAAATGGCTCTCAACATGGCGACGGCTGAGCCGGTGGCTCGCAGCTAAAGGTGCTAACAGCGCTAACGTTGCAAACAATGGTGAAAGTGCTGACAGTGCTTAACCTGAAAGGGAACCGGAGGTTGGGCGCTACGTTTCCGCGCCGCCGGTCAGAACGGCGTTATCAGTGCAGGGCGGTGGCCGTGAGCTAGCCAGTGGGGCACGCTCACAAACATGCACTAAAAGGCATGCGCAGCCGGCCCGGCGTTGTCAACAAAGCCCAGAGAAGCTCGGAAGACTTCATTCTCTGCTCAGGTAGACATCGCTCTACTATCGTTTGATGCTATATTAATGCTCTGAATATTGAATTTAGCATCTTTAAATCCTTTAAAAAAGTGAAATAATAAAACATGTTTCAAAGTACATGAACGTGATATTAGCAGATGTGAGACTGATAAGCGTCTCCAGCAGGTAGCTGTGCCCTGGATGTGCCATCTGTATCTAAACGGTTTCCCATGAGCCCTCCTGCGAGCTGGCTGGTGCACCTGGCTGCGAGGTTGGCATGTCTGGCCAGTGTGCATATAACCCAGGCCACTGTGGTGGCAAACGGACCAACCCACCTGGACTGCAACGGCTATTTTTACTCAGGCGAAACACACACACACACACTTCAAACGGACGCACCTCGACCCGCCAAACATTCCACACCAACAAGCGAGCACTTTGAACATGGCGCCACGCGGCCTCCTCGAGTGCTGGGAAGTCTATACGGACATCATCACGACCCTCTGAGCCAACCTGACCGCATCTGAAGCCGACCCTGTCGACCTGCTGTCAAATACCCCTCAGCAAATCAAAGAGGACGGGAGAGAGAGAGAGAGAGAGAGAGAGAGAGAGAGAGAGAGAGAGAGAGAGAGAGAGAGAGAGAGAGAGAGAGAGAGAGAGAGAGAGCGAAACTGGTGGCATTTGGATTTTCAAGATTTCTCTGGATTTCACAGGTGATGAAAAATTGTAAAATACAGTGTTATAATCAATGCTGCCTTTTTGTCTGTTTAAAAATGTGAATAGGTCTGAGGGTGTTGAGCATGAGTCATTTTGGACTTACAAAATGTGGATTTGAATTAAAAAAAAGGTCAAGGTAAATACTATCAATCTGAACAAGTAATTTAGACTAATAGCCGAGACTTCTCAGAATATAGTTGGGGGTTCACATCACGATGACATAAATCCTCGACCGAACCAATGAGCAATGTCAGTTTTTCTATCAACAACAGCTCAAATGACATAAAGTTCACGTCACTGGAAGGACTCAGTGTCGTAATGAACATGAGTCATTCATTTGGGGTGACTGTGCCCCTTTCATTTCCTCGAAGTCTACCCCATTGTTGGCTGTAGCGGGATGTGTGATTAGTTTATCTTGGCGTTAAGGATCTCGGCTCTTACAATGATTACTGTAAATGTGTGTGATCTTGTGTTTGCCTTGGCTCTCTGTTTCCCTAAGAACACCAATCAGTAAATTACCAGCCTGTCATTTACGACGTAAGCATTCCATTTATTTCAGATAATGTACTGTAGATTATGCAGGATGTGGACGGGCTGAATGAAGAGGTGAGATACTTACACGAGAGGTGATTGACCCTATTATCTCTGCATTTGAAGAATTTTTAAATAGGCAACTGTTTCCTAAGAAGTTCATATCAACTTACGAGCACAGACTGTGTATAAGAAGTGGACGTAGTCACCGTGACGTCAACCATTGGTTTTTGGCCGTCGCGCTCTTGTTTTTTTGGCCGTTACCATCTTGTTTTTTTGACCATCGCCATCTTGTTCTTTTGGCCGTTACCATCTTGTTTTTTTTGCCGTCGCCATCTTGTTTTTTAGCCGTCGCCATCTTGTTTTTTAGCCGTCGCCATCTTGGTTTTTTGCAACTAGAAGTAACACGAGAGGGTGGAGCTAAGTACAACAAAATGCTGAATGAGACATTTTTAGGCGACGAAAATGTTACAATGAACTTTCATGAACTGAAAACACACTGTGAAAGGGTTAAAGTTCAAATCACAAGGTAGCCCCGCCCTAAAGCAATACCCTGCTTTATGGTCTATTTGACTCTAAATGGGACCATCATTTTCTAAATGAACATCATGCTGTATTGAAGAAGACTTGAAACTAGCGATTGAGACCATAAACTCACGTTTACAATGTTTACTGAGGTAATAAATCAAGTGAGAAGTAGGATCATTTTCTCATAGACTTCTATACAATCAGACTTCTTTTCAGAGGAGTCGCCCCCTGCTGGCTGTTAGAAAGAATGCAAGTTTAAGGCACTTCTGGCACTTTGGCTTCACTTTTCAAACCCAGAGGATGCCCACTTTGATTACAGCTTGCTTCTGCTGCCCCTAAAACTAAAACTTATTACTGTGAGGTTAACATTTCATTAAAACTACTTAACAATCCAGACTTCAAACTACACGACACCACAAACAAAAAACTAACTTCTTGTGTTATGAAAAGGCAAAATGGTGGGTGTGAGAGCCCAAAAGAGACAAACATTGGGATTTGATTGCCGTACTTTGGCTTCCAGTAAGAACTTGTTGAATTATTATCACGGCTCTCCTTCGTGGGGTGAAAGAGGGCCATGGTGCTGGTGTCCTGAAGCTGTAGGTTGGATTCTGCGCTGACATGAATCGCTCAGAGGAGGCAAGTGATTAAAGTGTGAACCCCACAGTTTAATTATACAGCATGGTAACAAACGTCTTTTCCTCCAGGCTGGGTACTTTTCTGTGTGTATAGGCTCCGATATAATAACTCTAATAACTATGCAGAAACGGGGGAAATATATGAAATGTGCCCAGTGGCATATTCAGCCTCCTTTGAGAACATGCCAAATGTGCGTTCATTTTGAAGTGGAGCCCTCGGAGTTACTGTTACATCACAGAGATTAGGAGCTGGGACAAACTGTCTCTTATTTCTAATAAGCCTTCTGCTAATCAGAATCACATTTCAATCACAAGTTAATCTCTGGTGTTAAGACATTGTAACAACTAACATGCATCTCGCATCCGCACATAAGGTACGAGACTTGAACTGTAGGTATTTTGTCCTTCAGCTATAGTGTAAATTGCTGCCATGTTATACCTGACCGCTGACCCGAGACCAGTCCAGTTTCTCAGCAGCTTTACAGAGCACAGGACCCGATCTGAGAGAAAATGTATGCTCGGAGCTAATGTTTGCCTTGAGATGGAAGCGGAGATTGTGGGAATTACGACACATTTCCCCCCCATAATCCTACATCTGGATTAAGTCTTCATGCTAGATTAGGCACACTCACACTATAAATAAATGCAGCGGGGTATGACAGGAGGGCAAATCAACAATGAAAATGTTACAGAACTTCACAGGCATTTCTCAAATCCATGAGTTGATTATTAAGAGGTTAGTCGACCTATAGCGCTTTAAATAAATACTGTAAAAGTACAGTACGGGGTAAGCGTATTGCATAACTCTTTATCAGTTATTATATAGAAAGGAAAATGACAACTGGAACTTCCAATTTACTGCACCAATCCCCTCAAATCTATTTAAAATTACTTTTTAAGTTTAGTGTTTTCTCATTTCCACAATATGATGGCTCTAGTTTTTAATGTTTATTTATTGATTTTTTTCCCATGTACTTTTGCATAAAACTGCATTTTCTTGGCTACTTGGGGCCAGCGAAAACAAGCTAGAAACAGATCTGTAAAGCTGAGTTTCTCCACAAAGAATCATGCAAAAGCACCACTTTAAATCTGGTGTTTATCAGAGATCTGCTCTGAAGTTTCTTGGAAATAAGTCATCCAGCATGAAAAAAGCATTCAAAATGACTAATCAACTAAAGACATCGTAGTCGACAACCGATTAGTTGACTAAGAGGGGACATGATTTTATTATTACTATCATTACTATTTTCCATGAAGCAAAACTAGCTCTACATATGGTAATTATTTAGTATGTACTCGCAGACAGTCATTCATACTCAGCGATGTCCGTGACATTAAAGATTTCTGTGACAAACAAGACAAATTTATGCCCTCTGCGCCAACCTCTCACATTACCTTCCAGTAATCATATTTAATAATCAGAAGCATGAGGACAGTAAAAAGACAAAAAATGTGGCCCGTCTCTGTTGAAATTTGGAACGCCGTTTCCTCCTCTCCCTGTCGTTTATGCTCTCTTGGATCACAGGGACTCTTTTCCACTCCGTTTCAACTTCAGATTTAACCCCGATAACTGTTCTTGTTTAACGCACCATTGACAGGCAGCGGCACTGAGCCCCCTTTAAAAAACACTAACAGGCAGGAAGACGGAGTGTGCCGTCGCTGTTGGGATGAGGCCTCGCTGGCACGCGGTCCTGCGGTTTATGGGTTTAAGTGTGTACCCTCGGTGCACTGTCTGAGAGTTAATTGGCACATTTTGTGCAGAAACGAGCACTTTGTCCTAGTCGTTTTGTTACGCATTTGTCCTCTCGCGTGGTGTCCTCTTGTTGTTGTTTTTCCTGTCATCGATGTAAACCGGAAGGCATCACATTTATCCCCCCGAGGCTGCTCTGACTTGCACAATCGGCAACAACAACAGTAAAAAAAAATGTCCACAAATTAATTCTTCCACTCAAAAACAGGAAACTCCTTGTTTTAATTAGTCGGCCTCAATAGCTCGGGGGGGAAAGAAAAAAACATTATAAATGCATCTGCCTTTTCCCAGCAGTTTGCCATCAAAGCGTTGAGTGACTGACTGCAGCCTCGCAGGTCCACGTCACCGAATTACGTCTCCGACGTCACCTAATGTCCCCTCGTTGCGATGTAATCATTTACATGCGTGTGAGATTATGACTAACCGTGAGACAAATCGGACGTGAAGGCTGCGGTTGATCTTCTGGTTACCTGACCCCCATCTCGTGGCCAGCGGAACGTAATCCAATCCCCCCACCCACCCCCGTTTAATTTCAACATGTGGTTGTGTTCATGTGTCAGTGTGTTTTGACGTCCGGTGAATTTGACGTCCGGTGGTTGTTATGTCTCGGTTGAGTTCCCCGTATTCTCGGACATGTAACGTACGTCGGTCAGCTTTTGCTCAACACCACATGGCCTGCGTCTCCTTCTATGTCTGCCTTTTTTTTTTCCACAGCTCTCCCCTCCTTTTCATCCTTGTTATCCCCCCCCCCCACTCTCTAAACAGCTCCCTCTTTTATCGCTTTTACTCTTTATTTAGCCCTCTTTTTCCCCCTCTCCATTGTGAGTACAAGTACAGCTTGATCTTGTTCTGGTTTGCAGTTATCACTTCCAGGCATCCCGCAGCCCCCTCCGCTGTCCTCCGGCTAAACATTCATGTGTGTGAGGGGAAGATTATGAAATGCAGAGGGGGGCTACACGTGCTGTTTGCGGAGTGGAAGAAGATGTAAACATTTCTTGATGAGGAACAGATCGGAGTTATTCCCTTTTCTGCCTCCTTAAATCACAAACTGCTCCAGACTGTACGTATGCTCCTCATAAACCTCAGCTGATTCACTATCCCCAGCTCTCTCTCTCTATCTCTCTCTCTCTCTGTATGCGTCCATCCCAGCAGCACACAAACATGTTTTGATTTTTAAGGCCCATCTCTCTACGTCTGCATGCCTTAAAAGGACGGGTTCACCTCATACTGAACCCAGGAAACACTGCCTTTTTAAGCATCCAAAGGAATACTGTACTCTTGTAAAAGAATCCACTTTGATATATCACTTTCTTTCAAGGGGTCAGGTTATTGAATTAAATGATTAAAGTGTTAAAGTAGCAAAATAAGAAGGGAAACTGATTCATAGTTCACGCTTCAGCAATAACACTAAAAGAGAATTCCTCAGCAGCCATTTAGGTGCAGATTTAAAGCCCCAATAGTATTCATATTTCATGAATTTGCCTTGAAATAGACGTCATCCCGGGGACGAGAGTAATGTGTTTCATGGAGTCTCTTAAGTGCAGCTCAGTTTGTGTTTCTTGGATGAGGTTCTGGTAGGGTAAGTGGTAGAACAGGCCCAGAAATCCACCCCCCCAAACACACACCTTCACCTTCGCCCACCTACTTATTTTAAATGATGCAAATCGGCTACGTGGAGACACTCCAGGAGACGGGCAGCTGTAGGTCCAGATGTAAAGGCTTAATTGGACATAAGTGAAAGTCCATGTAAAGATGAAGATGATTGTATGTGGCACGCAGTTCAAATTCGGATCCGGTCTTAAAAATCCACGAACGCCGTGAAATCCATAAATCATCGTAAAAAGCGTTAGCGACCGCTATTCAAGGCTTTAAAAGCCAGGTACGGAGACTTGTGAGTGAATTAGTTCATTTGAGCTGCAACTGTGGCCACGAGAAACAATTACAGGATCATCTTAAAATGCCGATATGATAGCATAACAGGAGTAGAGAGAGTCAGCAATATCGTGCTAACGTGAGCCACCATAAGCTAATTGTCATACCACGCCAAATAAGGCTGTAGCTGCAAAAGCCCTCGGAGTGTTCAATTGAGCAATGGTGCGTTTTATTGCTTATAAATTGAACTTTTTATTTGTAAGAGAAAGTTATTTCCTCTTTCATAGTCTCGCTTTAAAGCGCCATTATATGTACTGTACTGTATTTGATCATTGACATATTAGCTCTGCTATATTGAGCATAACTAATTGTAAGCGTTTCCATCTGTCTGTGTATATTCTTCCACGGGCATGAATGGAGTACACAGTCCTCTAATGGCAACATTAATTTTATATTCCAGTTCACACCCACTGCCCTCATCATATAGGGCCTCTTATAACGGAAAGTGGCCACTGACCGGAGTCTGCAGTAGGGGGGGGGGAGAAGGGAAATGGAATGAATATTTCCCGTACACACTGCAGGCCATGCAGGTGTGACGCACCTGTCCTCCGAGACAACATTCCTCCCTGGAGCCCGCAATCCTGCTGACGCTCCAAAATGTTATTCCATGGGGTGGACGCGTGGTGTGTGTATTTGGGAGGTGGGCATGGGTCTGGGGCTTTCCCATCTTTGAGGAATCCCGTTTCCAAGGCAACGGGGGAAAACACATGCTATGCGCCACCAAACAAAACCCCCAAAATCCCCCAACGTGACCTCGCACATCCTCCCCCTGAACATCGCTTTGTAAAGCCTCGACCCCCCCCCCCTCTTCACTGTCGATGATAACACATATGGCGACCTCCAGGAGGCATCGTTTACGGAGCGCCTGACTCACCGAGAGGGGCCGCGCGGGCTAACGGGCAGCGGGAGGAACGGTGGGTATACCTGGTTGTGGTCTCGGTTGCTCTGGCAACGCAGGTCCGAGGGGGCCCGGGGTGTTTGCACTGCACACGGCTGTGTGACTTGGAGGGGCTGGGGTGGGAGATGGGCACTAATGTCAACAGCTTCACACAAGCTGCTCCTTCTTCGACCAGAAGACTGCAGCGGCGGAGAGGTGCAGCTCAGATGCCATAAATCAGCAATTTTTGCACAGAAGGTAGCTAAAGTGAATCGACAAACATTCACTGAAAACGCTGGTGACATTCATGCTTACTAACCGCATGCCTGGAGAAATAATGGATGGCCTCTAGCAAGCACATAAATAAGAAGTCCAATATCTGTAGAGAAAATTCAATTTAAAAGCTCCTAGCCTACTGACACAGATCTGGAGAAAGGCGCGACAAAAGCACAAGGGGCGTTATGCAAACGCCAAAAGCCTTTGGAAACGATTTCTTCTTAAATATTTGACAAGAGGCACGCTTTCACACACACAATAAGCTGGTGGTATACCGGGAATCGGTAACGCTGAGCTCATCACTTTGCAGAAACTCCATCCAATAAAACAATTTATGGTTTTCTGCTGATGTACAGCTGGCAGGCCGATCGCTAATGGGTTTAAAATGTGCCGGCTCTGGCCCGAGAGAGGCAAGAGAGGCGAGGAGCGAGCGAGGAGGAGTGAGGGAGTGTGAGGGAATTCTGATTTATGATCACACCTCCGTCTCCAAAATTTCAGCAGAGCTTTTAGCTCCTCTCGAGCCTCGGAGTGGTGTGATGTTGCGGCGCGTCCAGAAATCTTGACATCATTGCTTTCTTTGTGAAAGCGAGGCCAGAGCTTCTGAAGTTCAAGCTCGGCCCGTGCCAGCGTGATGAGCGGCCGAGCCAAACACCAGCTGACTTATGGAAGGCTTTGATGTTAGCCTAGCGAAGCGCTCGCAAGTACCAGAGTTTCTAATGGAGAGTGATACTGAAGCTATAGGCCCACCCAGAGTGGGATACACCCACCAGTATGGAGCCGTTTTAAAATGCATATAATCTTTTATTATCCGTGTAATTCAAGCAATGACTTGGCTAATTCTTTCAACTTTAAGCAAATATTTAATCACGGCGTCAATCTGTCAAGTGTTCAGCCAACTTTCCCTGAACAAATGGTCAAAAAGTATACAGCATGAGCACCATTAAAGTAGTTTCCAGAGGTACATTTAGTGTTTAAATAAACTAATTTAATGTCTAAATCATTATATTACAAACTACACAGTAATTAATTCCAATGTATTTGGAATAAATTTGTTAACTAACTAATTGCTTCTTGGCTATCTTTATGAGTAGCTGCTGCTGCGTTGGCAAGTTGCTACGACAACGGAGCGCCCCGTGACTCATCACTCATCTGTTTACATTTTACCGCTCATGGCCTGTGACCGAACACAAAGACTTCTGGGAAATGAGGTGAATGGGAGAGGTTTGGTCATTGACTGTGTTTGGTTGATGGCTACCATTGTTTCTGCTGTCTATGTCCTGTAGTTTTAGTTTTACATGAAGAGCAGGTTGGAAGTGTTTTCTTCGGAAATACAGTCAAATCTGAGCTGTTACTTTCTTGAACTCTTCTCTCACTGGTAGTCTTGGTGGCTGTTTGCCAGACGCTACTTCAGATAGGCCTCATTAACAAGCTTATCTGATGTAACCCACTTTAGATCTTCTAAAATCTTTCTTTGAACCGTCTCCGGTGCCTTGGAGCAATGATACGGTTAGATAGGTTGGACAGCCAATTCTCAATGTTGACCTGAAGAGTCATAACTGGATCATTGGGCAGCAGTGGTTATCTTATCATCAGAGTTTGAGATGTGGTGCCCCATTAACCAAAGTGTTGTGTGTGTACGTGAACGTGTGGCCACTAAACCATTAACCTTGTGTTTACAAGGAGGTAATCCAGGTGGAATGCCCGTTGGCCACATCATCATGACATTTGGCCTCTGTGAAATGACATCATCATGCTGTTGCCGCGTTCCTATAGAACATAGGATCTATTAACTTATTTTTTCTGGTTTCTTTTATTTACAGATGGTGTCATTTATTACCTAAGCAGCTCCGTCACTTGTACGCTCTCGAGAAAAGCAGAGAAAAAAAAAAACTATGTTAGTATAACCACAGTACACTGTAAATGTCGGAAATGGTGACTTATTAGCTTGATGACACAACCTCTCAGGAAGTTTATCCAATAACCCCAAATCTGTTTTACTAGTAACAGTTTTAGGAGAATGACCTTGGATGCCATAGACATTATTGCTGTTCCTGCTAAAGTAGTTCATGAGAGCCTCGCAATACTTTACTCACTGTATAAAATGCAGTTTTTCAGACTGCTGGCTATTGTCTTTCTAGAGCTCCATTATTGTCCAAAA
Source organism: Sebastolobus alascanus (assembly GCA_916701645.2). Classification (NCBI taxonomy): domain Eukaryota; kingdom Metazoa; phylum Chordata; class Actinopteri; order Perciformes; family Sebastidae; genus Sebastolobus; species Sebastolobus alascanus. The sequence goes on from CAKAOJ020000349.1 coordinate 250,458, forward strand.
AAACACATCATTGAACCACACCGTTGCACTGAGTGACATGTTCCTTCATTGCCATGAACACACATACTGTAATCTACTTTGAGTCAATCCTACAAATACCATCCTGCTTATCGTATCCTCATAGAACGGTTCGTATGATATCTTACAAAAAGTTATTCCTCATTTTTCATGTATTTTCCTACGAATGTCCAGCAACACATGTCAATTTCCGCTTGCTACATGCATACAGCCTTTTCAAAATAAAGTTCCGTCTTCACAGGAAACACCTTGGTTAGGTTTAGGCAACAAAACTACTTGGTTAGGTTTAGGAAAAGATCGTGGTTTGGGTTAAAATAACTACAGAAGTGCCGTTGCGGAAGTTACGTGACCAACAAATCAACGTTGACTTCAGATTTGACACGGGATACAAACAGCGGTCTCCTAGGAAAAAGTCCAGTGTTTTTTGACCCACCCATCCACCCCGACCTCCTCCCTACGCGGCATATGTCGCTCTTTATACTTCCTGGTTCACGATTACGTGAATAACACATGAATTGATTTCGTGGGAAATATATGGATTACAGTGAATTACATTCCGTTGCTATAGCTACGAACAGTGTATGAGAACAGCCTGTCCTGCTACAATAAATACACGCTAGCACAACAAATGTGTATTAGTCCACCGCTGAAAATAGTCCTCAACAAATGTGCTATTTACACCTGTTTGAGTAACATTTGCAAAAAACTACAGTGCCCAGGTTTCTTTAAGAACGTACCTAGCCCATTTAAAAAATGAAAAATGTTCTTTATGCTAAGCTAGGCTAAACGGCTGCAGGCAGTGAACCATGAACCCACACACACTGTAGTTTACTTGGAGCCAATATTACAAACACCATAAAAACGTACTAGCACACCAAATGTGTATTAATCCACCGCTGAAAATAGTCCCCAACAAAATGTGCAAAAAAACTACAGTTTCTTTAGGAACCTACCCAGCCCTTTTAAAAAATGAAAAATGTTCTTTATGCTAAGCTAGGCTAAACGGCTGCAGGCGTTAGCATCATATTTACCGTACAGTTGCGAGACTGGTATCAATCTTCTAATCTAACTCTCAGCAAGAAAGAGAATAAGAGTATTTCCCAAATGTCAAACTAGCCCTCTTAAGTGTAAGGACTTTTGTTTGTGTTTTATAAGCAACTTCCTGTTCCTGTTTGGTGCCATAAAGCACTCCCAATTAGAGCTGCACAATTAATCGAAATTTTTTTCAAAATCATGCAGCCCTACGCCAAATCCGACCCAATGTCACGAAAAATAAAAGGCAGCATAAAGGCTTCTAATCTTTTAAGGGATGTTCCCTATTAAAGCTGGGGTCTGCGATCTTGGAAAACTAGCATAATTTGAAAGTCGCATCGCCTCAGGAGCTCCGTCTAAACCCCCCCCTCCCCTCGAAACTCCTTATAAGGCAACGCCCCCCACACACATGCACGAGCACCGCCGCATCGTAACTACTTCACATTTTTCGTAGCTATTTCATCACTAAATTCACTTCTGAAAAATGTTGAGGCGAGAAATCAACGGTGTAGATTTAGAATATTGACAGTTTTACGATGTTAGATGTTGAATCAAACATTTGCTCGACCGCTGTCGGAGTTTAGAAGCTCCACAAACTGCCGGCACAGCTAGCTAGCTCCTGCCGGGATCGCCACCTCTCCACCCGGGCATTCACTCACACAGACCCCGCTATGAGCTGGAGCTCTCTCAAGAGACCGGTCTCGTAGACGAGGGGCTTTATTTCCTTGTTGACGGAGGGGAAGGGGGGGGGGCGGCAGCTCGCTGGAGAGCCGGCCACAGAGCAGCAGAGAGGGGAGGGAAAGAGAGAGATACCTGCTGAGACAACACGACCCTTTTTAACATTACTCTAATATCTGGAGGGAGATCAGTCCACTCGTTTGTTTCTGTAACTGAAAAAGCAGTTTGAGTAATGTAAATTTTGTTCGGCAATGTTTTCTATCCGCCGTCTCCCCTCGTTGATAATCCTGTTTGTCTGACTTCACTTTGAGCTGTTAGAATAAATAGTTTAAATCTGCAGTATTGTATAAAGTAAACTAACAGAACATAAACAACTAAATCAAAGTTGTATTTTTCGATAATATGGTAATAGTGGTACGAGTTCGTTCTCGTTGTCCGGTGTTTTAAGAGCTGAGTTTTCTCTTCCACTCTCCAGTGAACGTGCGGCGGACACGCGCTTTGAGTTTACGCTGGTGCACGCTGAGGCTAGAGTACGAGCAGGGAGGCAGGGAGGCATCTGATTGGTTCCTTACAACCGGGACCATTTTTACTGACTGGTAGACGTTTTTACAGGATTACAGCAGCTACAGATGACGGATCTTTTCCGGTCTTTTTTCAGTGCTCATAAGAAACGGATTGCTGTCGGGGTGTAAAGACCATTTCAACCAATATAACAAAAAGTGTATACTGGATAAATCGCAGACCCCATCTTTAATGTCTCACAATCAATGTGGGTATGTTCTATGTTAAAATGCTACACATGTTTTCATTTCTTGTAAAAACAGTATGAAATATTTCATTTAATCTCGAGGCCAACACAAATCCCAACCATCCCTTAGTGGTTGCTGTCAACTCGTATCCTTAAGAGTCCACATTCCCTGCAGTCAGCTGTGTTCTGGGTGCAGGAGGGTGCATGGGGTCTGTAGCCTCTTCTGTTTCTGCGTGCCATTAACATGTCGCCACTCTGCCCCACAAAGCCGCTAATAGCAGGGTCCTGAAGGAGGCTGCTTTCCACAGGGGGAATCTGTGACCACTACAAGGTCACTCTTAGGTTTGGATGGAAAACAAAGAGGTCTGCAAGAAATGTCTGCGTCTCATGTTCTTCAGTATATCCCCGAAGGGGAGCAAAGCTATACGCGGCAGGTAAATGCGTAGTCGTGATAAGCGTTTAGTCATCTGTGTACGTGAAGTTTGTGTTGCTGCTTGGATTGCAGAGAGCGTGGAGAAAGGCCTCACATCTGGCAGGCTGGCTGTCCGCCCGCCCTGGTGATGGGCTCCAGTTGTGGCACTAGGCAACCGTTGTCAAGGGGAGGGGCCAACTGGAGCGGGACCAGCTGGTAATGTATCATCCCTGCCGTCCCGAATGGAAATGCAACCGAGTGAGCATGTGCGGGGGCTGACGAAATGATTCTATCACAACTGTTAATATTAAAGTAGAATTCCACCCAAAATACACCATTTGTTCCCACAGCACAGAGTTAAAGCTGCTTTTTAAATCAGGACACTACAAAATAAAATGAAATGTCAGAGAAGTGAGAGTGCCTGTAAGTGTACATAATGTCTTTATTGTCCAATGTCTAAAGAGAACTCTTTAGATATCCCTTCCCTTTGTGAGGACTTGCCCCTCAAATCCCAATTATGGAAATGTAAAGCCTCAGATATGAGGCTGCTGATGTGTTGGTGAGCCTGAGTGGCTGCGGTTGTTATCTAGACTTAAGCCCTGGAAATAACAAAGGAACACTGTGCTCCTCTGTCTGGCACCAAAGACCTACCTGGACGGGGAAGGAAGGGGGAGGGAGGGAGCTCCGAGGAAGGAGGGGTGGGAGAGAGTAAGAAAAGGCAAAGACAAGCCGGATGGTAAGGAATAATGGAGAGAAAAAGAATGCCTATCTGGCAAAAGAAAAGCGCTGGGTTCAAATGGAGTCAGCACATGCTGGGAGATAGCAGACAGCCTGGCTGGCTGTGAGGGACGTCACGTTAAAAGGACCGTAAAAATGAAAGAAATGGTTCCAGCGGAGCTCATGGGTTCACGGCTGGGTTTACCTGGAGAGGGGGAATCAATAGAGAGGAGAAAGTGCTCTCGCAGGCCTCATAGAGGAGCCGTGTATCATTTGGAGTCTGCCTTTGTTTCCTTTTCCTCTGGAAAAGGTATATATCTTCTGTCAAGTGTTCCATGAGCCGGTTCTCTCTCCTCCAACTAGAACACACTGTGATGCACGCATGCACGTACGCTCATAAACACAATGATGTATGCACGCTGCTCCTGCCAAGATACATAATCATATCTACACTGTATAAGACTTTCTGGTGTGCTGGACTCGCAGCGCGCCAGAGAGAAAAGAGGGAGAGTCGATGGCAAGTTGAGAACAGCAGGCGAACAGTTTATGATGCTCTGCTGAGAGAAAAACTGTCAGATAACAATGTATCTGCCTTTATTCATTTTTCAACATTAACATTAACATTTTTGGTCAGGATCCCCTCAATTTGGTTACGAAAGGATTGTAAAAGATAATAATGAATCAATGCACTCCATTATGTATAGAAACCTCAGAAGCAAAAATCAAAAATAATTTGAAGGCTAGGTTAATAAAGATTATAACGATTATCTTATTTATCGCATCGTCAATTAATCTGCTGATTATTTTCTTGTTTAACTGATAACCATTTGGTTTATTAAATGCAAAATTAATTCACTAGTATTAATTAAATGTCAAATAATTGTGGAAAAAAATACCCATTACAGTTTCCTAAAGTCAAATATCATCTTGAAATTATTGTTTCAAAAGCCAAAAATATCCAATTTCTTAACACATAAGACGAAGAAAAGCAGCAAAAATTAACAATTGAGAATCTGGAACTAGTGACTTTCATTTTTGCTTAAAAAGTGTCTTTAATGATTATAGTGGCTGATTAATTTTCTTTCGATTGAGTTAACGATTTATCGATTAATCGACTAATCGTTGCAGCTCTACTATTTATGCATGGAGGTTTTGGATAGACGCCCTTCCTCAACGTGTTATGAGGCAACAGAAATCAGACAGATTGGGACTTTTATTACTATTCGAGAATCGATATATTTGCTTCATTTGAGTCTATACGGAAGTAGAAGGAAGTTACCGCTTTTGTTGTTGTAGTCTGAGTAACGTCACGTCATATCCGTTCCGTATCCGTCACCAAAACAAACAGCAGCGAGACGAAATGACAAAGCAGAAAACGGCGGAGTATCCACAGGTTGTATCCACGTGGATACGACCAGCACCCTCACATATTAAATCCAAAGTGGTAAACACTACACATACAGTAAAGTATGGAAACACTTTGAATCGGCACCCAAGTATCGTGAATAGTATCGAATCGGGAGATAGGTGTATCATCCCAGCCCTAATATATATGATAATACTGTACAATTGCAGTTACAATGGCAATTATGATTTACTTGTAACTGAAGAACAATATATAACAGAGAAGCGCTGTTTCCTCTGCTTTCTATACCATCTTCAACCAATCATTTGTTGAGGATTTGTTCTTTGGTTCCTCTTCTACTGGTTCCTCTACTACTGGCAGTGTGGTTTTCTCCGCAGGCCATGACCTTGGTCATAAAACCGCAGCATTTTTCTCACCCACAAGGCGCTAGAAAGAATCGCTCGGTTGCAGGCTATCACAAATGACCGCATGGTATACGACAACTCACGCCTCATTTATCATTTCAGACATTTCATGACTTTCCAGAAAAAACATGTTGCCAACTAAAACCATGTTCGTTTCTGACTCATACATGCAGTACTGATATATATTGAAGACGGGACTACGTGTAACATACTGTACACGGTGCCCACAGACGCACACATCTAAACAACAGTTACAAAGGCACACGCCCTGCACGTGCTTATATACACATCATTTCAAATCATTTGGGCTTGAGGAACATAAACACAATTTAGCACTCTAATGCAAACGTAAACTGAAAAATATTCCACCATCTGACCCAAACCCCAAACTGGATTTGGACTATAAGCTGTGTTTACATGCACACAAAAGACCTGAAATGTAGGTCAAACCATGAAGGCCAAAGTGGTGGTGAGTGAGTGGAGAATGGCTACATGCCGTCCAATCCACCCACTCTGCAGGACTGATTTGATCTCAGAATGAATGGAAATGTCACAACTTAGACATTCGATCCGTTGATTGATGGGATCTCCTTTATTATAGCAGTGAAAGTGTTTCCATGGGTGACTCACTGTTTGTGTTTTTTTCCGTTTGTCCTCAGTGGTGAATATGTTACATTTAAGTACCTGAGACAAAAAGATTTAAGAAGATTCTGGTCAGCAAGTTTCCAGTCAGTATTCAGCTCCTATATCTTTGTTTTACATCTTTTGGAGTCCCACATGTGTGGATTTTTACCATACTTACCGTAAAAGCATGGGTGACTGAAGTCGGTTTACCAACCTTTATTTTTAAGCCTTATGAGCAAACTTAACAATATTAAACCAACCATGATGATGTGCAGAACTATTCAGACATTTAGGCTTTTCTGAAAACATAATTGGGTTGAATATATTAGTGGCTAATCACACAATAAAGTAGGGATGTCACGATACCAGAGATTTAGTAGTCGATATCAATACCAGTGAAATTTCAAGATTCTCGATACTAATTTGATACCATGGTGAAAAACAAAAGTAAAACAATAAATCCCATGTACTTCAACATACACTCCTTTATTACCGTTAAACAGGTCATAATTCCCTCTCTATTCTCTACTTTATATTGCTGTGACAACATCTCCTTCAAACAACTGGATTTATTCAAGTTTCTTGCCAAAAACTACCTTTTACAAGATTACATTTGAACACATCATTATGTTACATTTATACACTACATTTTTACTGAATAGACCCTGAACGCATCGTTATGTTAAACAAAGGCACCTCTCGTGTTGAAATCGGCAGATCGAGAGCTAGTTAACGTCAGCTGGTAAGCAGCACAGTTCTGCACGGAGCTAACAGTTAACGCTAACTAGCGCTCACCATCATTGAGGTCATTGTTTACCACCACTGATAGGACTTTTTGGCCAATGTAGCAGCAAGTAATTCTGAGTAGAATAATAACAATAAGGCAAAATGATCATGTAGACAAGATAAAATATTTGACCAGATCCAGTTAATCTTCATGCCCTTCTCAAAATGTTTCCTCTATCTTTAGAGAAAGATCATGATCTTGGTTAAATATTGAAAAAGTCAACAGTGACTTGAAGCACAACTAGTTCATCTAGTGTGGATACAAATCATAGTCACACAAAAACAGTGTTTTAAAATTTAGACGGGTTGATGTAGCTGTAGTTTCAGGGTTAACACATGCAGGAAGACGACCATTCACACTCACATTCACACCCACGGGCAATTAAGAGTTTCCAGTTCACCTTGTTTGGAGTTTTTGGAGCGTTGGAGGAAACTGGAGCACCCAGAGGAAACTATCTAACCACTTCTTGTTGTGTTAATTTCCCCCAGACCTCTTGTGCAGCTGTAAATATAAAAACCATGTCTTCCTGTGCATCAGAGGATATTTTCTAAAGAAACACAGGCTACTCAGTAGGTGATTGGTAAACTACATATCCACTGATCTACAGATGCATTTGCTAATGCTATTAGATGTCTTTTGTTACCACGCCAGTATCAGGAAGCTGACCCAGCCCAGAGTTCAGATGGAGATACTGAGGCCAACGAGTACAAACATCAAGCTGCTGAAATCACCGAAGCACACATGCAGGTCAATACTGAACATTGTGTGCTTCTGCCTCTGGAGGCTAATATACTCTCTCTCTGTATTCTGTCTCCACACACACGTACTCACACTGCTGTTATGTAACTCACTAGGTCATTGATAGCTGGAGAGGGGCAGCTTTAGCCTTACGTAACTTGTAAGTGCAGAGAAGAACTACTTCTTAATAGTGTCTTGAACACCTCGTAATTCTCACTTTCAAGTCGCTTTGAAGAATATACACAAAAACGTAGTGGGCAAACCTATGTATGAGAGACAGATATTACTTTCATTTTCCTATATGTTTTTTAAATAGTTACTTCTGGGAATATATCACAAATTTTCAGGAAAAGACAGCATTTCTCACCATAACTTATCTTTGATTTTAACCCTCTGAGACCCACAATAGACCCGTTTATGTCTTTTTTAGGGGGGTACAGGGGGTCTTTAGGGGGAGATAGCAGGTCAACAGTAGATGTCACATAGAAGTGGTGTACATCATCTGAAAGATGGGAACCTGAAGATTAATTTGAGATGCAGCTCAGCTATAATAAATTGTGAAAGTGTATAGAACATTATGATGGAAGTATATCCCCATGCTCTATTATGTCTCATAAGTTGCAGCAATTTTTAGGTTGATACCATTTGTTACACAGATTTGGTGCAAAATGTAACCATTTCTTACCAATCGAGAATTGATAAAACTGATCAATGATCCCTCCAAAATACAACATTAAGACACCAAGACCTTGAGGGACACCATAGAAAAAGCCATGCTGTGATTTGGTATCAAACAATTTTGACGTTTGAAAATTTGAATGCAATTGGACTCATTGGATCCACAAGAGTCTCAGCTTTACAGTGATACCCAATTAATGTAATTCCAAGACTGTTTATGGAACCCCAGTATGCAGAAATATTCAAACACATCATTTTAGTATCAGCGAAAATAACAGATTTACACGGCATGCAAACAGCTGCATGGTTTTTGCCCCGCAACTGCATGATTATCATAAAGTGGGCATGTCTGTAAAGGGGAGACTCGTGGGTACCCATAGAACCCATTTTCATTCACATATCTTGAGGTCAGAGGTCAAGGGACCCCTTTGAAAATGGCCATGCCAGTTTTGCCTCGCCAAAATTCAGCCCAACTTTGGAGCGTTATTTAGCCTCCTTGCCGACAATCTGAAACTGACCCTGCTACAGCCTCTGAAAGACAGTGAAGTCGGTCAGGATCGCCTGAGATCCCGCAGGTCTCAGAGGGTTAACTATTTAACTTATTTATGTAACTATAAAACTATTTTTTAGCATATGTGGTGTATTTTTAGTTTAAAATAATTACCTTGTACTGTACATTTTGAGGTGGAAGAAACACAATTTCAACACATTTTCAACACATTCAAGTTGCATGGGAGCAAATAATAGCGGGAGAGGAGGAAGATCTGTCGCATGCAGCATTTTTTGGTCATTTAGTTTGGGTGTTTTTAGGCACGGGATCATTGTTCTTCTCCACTTCCTGAATGTCTGATAAAGCCTCTTATTGAACTGCCTGCATAATTTACATTTGCAGACTTTGCACTAAAAGATATTTTACCACCTGAACTGTTAAGCTGCCATTTAAGCGTGAAAAGTAATTGGAAAGAACGGCTGCAGCTCAGAAGTTGATGCAGCTATGTGGGAGGACTCTTCGACCGGGCCAGATGGCTTCAGGTTCTCAACCACGTTAAATAATAACTTAAATTAAGACAAACAAGACGGACTGCAGAATTCGATATGAGTAGATTAACTGTGTATCAAACAGGACACAATAAACTGAGTTCTGGTCTCGAGAGCAGACTGACCCCAGAGTCAATTTATTCAACTCTCCGTTCCATACACCAGCCTGTTTTCCTTCACCATATCTGGAGATGCCTTTCAACACATAACTGTATCTCCAAATTGTGTTTCTTGGTCAATCCTCCCATGCACTTTCCCATGGCTTCATCTTATTGAAAACGAGGCCTTTGTCTACTAACACCCTTCTAATTTCGAACCACCCCTTTGTTTGCTGCATGCACCTGGCCTCTCCTATCTCTTGTGGGACCGCGAGGATACAAACTTCTCTCCGCCACAATTTGAGACAAGTTCTAATAATTTATCTCAGAGAAACTGGCAAAACAAGAGTGTATCGTAGCCACAGAAACCACCCCATCCTGTTGGATGACCTTCACACACACACACAGCACAGATCAGCACTCTAGCACTGTTCACAAACATTATAGAATGTAAACAGTGAAAACAAAACTAAGTGGTAAATGAGGAAATTATTACCTACTAAAACTACTTAATACTTTGATTGATCATGCATTATCAGAGAAAATATATCGCACAGCTATAATACTACTTATAATGGGATTTCAAAGGTCAGACTTAAAGCAGCTAGAATATAATTAGGGCTGTCAATCAATTAAAATATTTAATCGCGATTAAGCGCAAATTAATCACACATTTTTAATCTGTTCGAAATGTACCTTAAAGGGAGATTTGTCAAGCATTTAATACTCTTATCAATATGGGAGTGGGCAAATATGCTTGCTTTATATATTTATATATTTATGTATTTATGTATTTAGTATTTGAAATCAATTAAAAACACAAAACAATGACAAATATTGTCCAGAAACCCTCACAGGTACTGCAATTAGCATAAAAAATATGCTCAAATCATAACATGGCAAACTGCAGCCCAACAGGCAACAACAGCTGTCAGTGTGTCAGTGTGCTGACTTGACTATGACTTGCCCCAAACTGCATGTGATTATCATAAAGTGGGCATGTCTGTAAAGGGAAGACTCGTGGGTACCCTTAGAACCAATTTTCATTCACATATCTTGAGGTCAGAGGTCAAGGGACCCCTTTGAAAAATGGCCATGACAGTTTTTCCTCAACAAAATTTAGCATAAGTTTGGAGCGTTATTTAGCCTCCTTCCCAACAAGCTAATATGACATGATTGGTAGCAATGGATTCCTTAAGTTTACTAGTTTTATATGATTTTCACTCTAGCTTCAAAACTGAGCCCACTACAACCTAAAAATCACAATTAATACGTTAAAGAAATTAGTGGCATTAAAATCGTTATTTTCATGTTAACTTAGACAGCCCTAAACATGATATAAGATTTTTATATAAACAATGGAATAACCCAAAGAGAAGTATCCCTGAGCTATTAAGTGTCTTTCAGCTCATTGTTTTGATTTTCCGCCACGCAATTTCACAGTTTTGGTTCACTCACACTGTTTATTGCGCCATTTTCGGTTGCAACAGGCAACTTTTTCGAGCGAAAAAGCTCTACAAACCCACTGTACACTACCTGCCCAGCCCCAAACAGCAGACAGACAAAGTTAGAAAGTAGCTGGTGAACACAGTGGAACGTTTAGCTGCTATAGGAACAAAGACCACGCCTCGTTCTTATCCAATTTCCTGTGTCTAACCCGCTGTTCTCTCTCCTTTGTCTCAGTTTTCACATACCTACTCCGAACCTCTTTTTTTCCGCTTCCTCCTCCTCATTACAAAAACCACAAGGGGGGGCCTAATTGAACCGTTCCCCCCCACTCTGAATCTCACTCTTTGGGTTCCCTTCTACGATACCTTCCGGCCTCCACCCATCATCCCACCTCACAATCTCTACCTCTCTCATCCCTCCATCCCTGATCCTCATTCATTCTCCGTCTAACATAGTACATACTTTCAATAGTTATTAGCATTCGGCAAAGCACACACACTAAAAAGGTATTTTTTCAGCAGGAAATTGAGCAAACTTTGAGTTGTAATGTAGAGAATTACCGGGAAATGCCAGGATCTCAATACATTGTATTCAACCCTAATGAATATACAGATGTTAAACATAGAAATCATAGGGTTAAAAGGATGCTCTCATGCAGCTGGATAAGTATTCCCAAAGCCTGGCTTTTCTCTCCGGCACACACACATTCACACACACCGGATCTCGCCATCACCACCTCTGGCAGACCCGCGGGGTCAGCAGTGGACATACGACTCCACTGGGTGTCCCAGTCCACCTGTAATATCAAACACTCCCGAACGCTCCGAGTCAGACGCTGAGTGAGATATCAATCCCATCCCTCCTTCCGCCGCGGCCGGTTTCATGGCTTTAAATCATTTCCTGGCTGAAGCGAGCGCTCGGTCGCTGCTCCGGGATCAGCTGCACCTGCAGACCCGTGTACGTGTGACACACACAATGCCGTGGCACCCAAAGAAATTCTGCTTCAGCTGCAGTTTTGCATGCGGGTCAGTGCTGTTGCATCGATTAACTGGAGGCATTTCATTTCATATATATATGCCCTTGAGATCGCAATTAAAATACAGCAAAATGTAGGTTGGTGAATAAATGCAGATGGTATGGTGTGATTTTGTGTGCATGCTTTTATGCATAACACATTGTTGTATACTTCACAGTGTTCAAGGTTCGGTTGCTCACCACAGGGGGAGCCTGCAAACAGGCGAGGACGCGTTACATAACAGCTCATAACTCATAAAAAACAATAATTCCCGCTAACGAATATCATTTCATAGCGTGAGGAAAAGTGTGTGTCTATATATGTGTGTGTGTGTGTGCTGGTACCCACAGCACTCTGGCGCCAGTGTCAACATGTGCTTTGTAAGCAAGTGTTGAATTTGGAAACGGGCATTGTTACTTTCAGCAGGGATTTGATTATGATGTGGCGTACATATGAATGAGGAGAGAAACTGTGTAAACGCCAGTTACAGCTTTGTATCGCTCCTCCATATGCTTCTTATTAAAGCCTTGTTTTATATTTTTGCGGTTTTGTGGGAAGGGAGACGCGGCTGAACTGACTCCTCGGCATGTTTTTAATGGAGTGTCGCTGGCTCACATATCAATTAATACAGATTTGAGGCTGTTACATTGGAGCTTAGATGATCAGGAACTGTGTTGGTTGATGGGGGTTTATATTGGCCTGTATGTGATGTGTTGAAAGAGGAGCACCATCTTGTAACTGACTCCATAATTGTTAAAATAAGCAGTGTTCTGACACCTATTCAAGCTATTAAAACTCGAAAAGTCATTTGTAGTTCGCATGCTATTGTTTTAATAAGTTGCAGGGTGCAAATGTTCATAGTTCAGTGTTCTGGCACAAGAAATAAACGCACTTAACCATTTTGTACTGACAGGAAATAATGTAAAACATGCAGCGATGGATTTCAGTCAAACTGTGACTTCAGAAGGCGACTGCCAGTTTCAAAACTTTAGTAAAATGTTTTACTTAAGATTGAATACTTTTGTTGTCTGAGATGCTCCTGGAGCTGTTGCACCACTGTCCATCATTACTTTCTTCCAGCTATGAGCAGCGACATTGTGCTATACAGCGTGGAACAATAGTATCCATCACACCACACTCAAAAATGTTGCATGCTAAGTTTTAGGGATGCACCGACACCAGAGCGGATATCGGGCTGATACTGACTCACCAAATGTTGTTTACTGGCAGAAGAGAGATGCTCATGACACAACTCGGCTTGAGCTGCACTATCACAACGCGCAGTGCCCGAAATGGGGCTTTGCTTGATGCAGCGAAAAGCCGTCGTGGCGTGGCTCAAGCCACTGTAAATAACGGGTTTGTGAAAAATGAATGAATGAATGAATGAAAACTGATGAATATTAGTTTATGCCAGAGATTCACACAAGTTTACGCCAAAGGAGTAAATTATTCTGTATTCTTTCCTGAGAATCAAAAGCAAAATTCAAAGTTTTTAAGATAAAAATGCTGTTGCAGTGTACTTATTCTTTTGCTATTTTCATTCTTAGAAGTCACCAGAATGCAGGAAACAAAGTCTCTGAAACTTAAATTTTTCTGGGGGGGGACCCCAAAGCCCCCGCTTTGGTTCTTAAAACCACCCTATTTTTGAGGTCAGAAAGTTGGCAAGTATGTATACATTATATACTGGAATTTTAATTCCTGTTTAAGTTTTGACCAATTTGTTGCTGCATTAAAAAGGTTTACACCTGAATTGTAATTCACGTTAATTTTAAAGATTTTTTTTTTGCCAAGTTGCTAGTGTATGATTTATCATCTTTTAACAATAAATAACAATTCAGTAAATTCATATCTATGTATTTAGTTGTTACATTTTGTTTTACAGAGTTAGGAAAGCGATATTTAAGTCAAGCCTGATGTTGCCTTACACATAACGGAATGATCCCAGTCACTTCCACACAGTGAGGCATACAGCTTAGAGGTCGACCGATATGGGTTTTTTATGGCCGATGCCGATGCCGATTTTTTACAGAATTAGGACAGCCGATGGCCGATATATGATGCCGATTTTTTTTTTTTGCCGATATGTTTGGCTGGTTTTCTTTTTTTCCTCCATCTGATAAAATATAACAGCTTAATAATAACAAATAATACACAAAATGTCTTAACTTAAGTAAACATTTATTGAACAACACTTATGGTCTGTCTCTCCAATTTGCACTTTGTGTCTGCACTGCAGTGTATATTTTATTTTGTGCATGGTGGTTAATATTAGTAATAGTACAGAGCTCAAAACCTTTTAAGCACCTTTCCAAAACTGTCCTAAAGCATGTTTTTTATTTATGTTTGTTGACAGACACTGTTACAAGCTATATGGCCATAATCTAAGTGATCAAAACATAATAATAACTTTGTTCACTCGTATTACACAGCCTGCTGCTCATATCTGCTATGCTGCGGACTACACAGGCGGTGACGTCATAGACGCTATGTAGGACCCATAGAGACGTTTAATGAGGAAGTGAACTTTTTGCTAAATGTTTCGACAAATTGCTCGTGTTTCCGCCATCACACGCAAACTTGCACTTATGACAAGCATTGTCAGCATCAACTCTAGTAAAGTGTAATCACGCTTTATAAGTTTAGGTTCTCCGCCATAGTTACTAAGAGCAGAAGCTCTGTTTGTGTGTCTGCGCTGCAGCAGCGTGCATGTGAGAGCTGCTCCGCCCCGCACGCAGCTAACGTTACCGACGGAGAGAAATTTTCCGTTACCAAAAACAGAATTGATAACGTCGGAGCATTTCATATCTAACCAATTAAATATATAGGGCTTTGAAAGAGAAGAATTTAAGCCTACCGGTTTCTCCCGGCAGAATGGCAGTTTGATTGACACAAAAGGGGCGGTGTCACACGTGTTCCACAGCAACAACAACACTGGGCTGCCCGCAGATGTGCCTGCTTGATAATCGGCTTAATATGCTCAGGCATCGGCCGATGCCGATTATGAAAAAATGTCAAATAATCGGCCCGATTAATCGGCCGACCGATAAATCGGTCGACCTCTAATACAGCTTACTAATTATACACTGGTATCGGAGCGGTACTCGGTATCGGCCGATACCCAAAGCACAGTTATCGGTATCGGGGCTGAAAAAGTCGGATTGGTGCATCCCTACTACGTTTACTAAAAAACTAGTTACACTTAGCATGAAAATATTACTCAATAAGCCTTTTCTTTAGGACAATACCTCACAAATGAAAATTACTCAAGTTACGAACAGATCAGAGACATTTTTCTGATTGTTTTCTAGCCATTAATAGCCTTTGTTTGTCAGACATTTGCTTTGTTTACTGTGATTTAATGAAATAGTGTCTGGTGTTTTCCTAGTTATTTTAGTATTTTATTGCCTTGTTACATAAAAAATAATTACTTCCGTTGTATTGTCTGTATGGGGTACCAGATGTAATCAATCAGTTTATACTAAACCAAATAAAAGCTTTTGCCTCAAGAACGTTTTCTTCTCTGCTTTTACTGAAACAGACAACCACACAAAAGCGAACCCCGGTTTCTGCAGTGCTGACAGCATGAAGACAGTCTCAGCGCGGGAATGACGTTGCGGACTCCCCCGCTTGGCCGCTACAAAGCCTTCGTGACGCTTGTATTGAACGGCCAAAGAGCTGAATCAAAACGAAGCGCTCCCTGAGCTAATCTGACAGTTCCCCCCGTGCAGAAAGTGCACTGAAATTCATCTCGGCGTCCCATATGGCGGACGACTTCAAAGCCCTTCTTTTGAAGTCTGCCCTGACAAGTCGAGAGGCTCGTGAGCCTTAAAGAGGCAGTAACTGTTGCATAGGGAGGAACACACAGCATGTACAGTATAGACTTCACGCTAATAAAAGGGAGCCGTATGACCCGAGAAACACTACAGTCCAACTGTCATAACAGCGCCACAAAAAATGGATTTGTGAGCAGAGGGAGAAAAATATTCCAGTCCTCCAAGAAATACCTGAAAATGTAAACCTTCTCCTTCAATATATCACGAGGAATACGCCTGAATATCTCAACCTGTCACAAACAGTGAATGTCTCACGTTGTTTGACAATCTGACCGGGTGTGCAGGAGCTAAACACTGCGATATAAGGTTTGCAGAGGTGCTGGTGTTTTCCCTTCCTCGAGGTAACGAAGGATCCCAAGACGATCGCACATTCCTGGAGAGATAGTACCACCATTGTACTATAAGTCTGCTATTAACACCTCCAGCTCATGCCGTTCTATGTCTTTAGCTCCTCATGCTATGACTGGACAATGGGATATTGTTATCAAACCTGTTCCCCCCGGGAAAGATGCTTAATGAAGGGGTTTCTGTCATCGCCGCGGCGACCAAAACAGACCAGGTTGGTAGGGAAACAAGACAGTAGTCATTACAGATTTGTGCGGTGTTTACTCGCCTCAGGACTGTTGAGTGAGGATTTCCCCCGAGTGTCAGGCTGCGGTATTAAAGTGAAGAAATCAGACGTGCGCGTAAACACACACTGACAGAGTGTGGTTCAAAAGTTAACCTTGATTGCACTGTAATCATCAGGCTGATATATCAACGCTTTAAGCATTCACACACAAACGTGCTGAAACACACACACATGATGTAGTCAGCAGATATCAGCTGTACCGGTGTGTTTTTGTTCACCTTACTCAGCAAGGCTCCGGGCTTTCTTCACCTGAGTCTCCAGTGGAGACACAACACACACACCTGACGCTCTAACACACTGCCTGACAGCCTCTTCAACTCATCGTGTATGAAAAAAAAAAAAGGTCTGCAGACATTTGACAGGCAGCTTACATGATGTGATAGATGATGTGCAGACTGACGTTGCTCTGGGCAGCTAAAAACAGCAGTAACCACTATTCCTATAGGAGCTTACAGCAGGTCTATGGTACACATCGGTGAGTCTATAGTAGCGGCATCATTCTTAATCTCTTATAGCATCGCTGTAGCATTGGTACGAGTGTCACAGTAGTCTTCTGAAATGTATTATATGACTACTACAGCTCTTTTTCTCAGAAAAACACAAAAATTGCAATTTCAGTTCTATCTGCATTATTAAAACTAATTTAAATGCGGACACTTTGATATAATTCTGTCATGATTGATGATGATGAGCTCATAAATATTGCTCATTGCTCATATATAAGTAAAAACACACAGTGGACATAATTTAAGAACACAATGGATTAAAAAAATATAGCAAAAGGGTATTAAATTCAGAAACTGTGCGTTTGAAACAAGCCGTTAGGATCTCTGTCCATTTGTGATGTCACAAATCTACAATATTTAGACCATTTCACAGTTTTAAACGTAAACATACTAAATGTGTCCCAGTTTATTTCCGGGAAGCAGTGTATGTGAATGGCATCAGCTGACAGGATGTTAACATGGACCCAAGCTGTTTCCTAGCAACGCAATTTCCGTTGCCATTCCGTTGAAATGCGCTAAAACGGAGCGTTTCAGACAGAGCATGAAAACAGGTATATTCAGACAGACAGTATGAGAAAAATAATGTGTTTTTTGAACATTAAAGCATGTAAACATGTTCTAGTAGAAACCCAAAATACAAGCATGAACCTGAATATGAGCACAATATGTCCCCTTTAATAAAAATCTCAAATTTGAGTCAACTTTTCCCCGTGGTATCAAAAATCAATATTTTTCAAGGTACTGTATCGAAGTTAGAAATTCCAGTATTGTGACAACACTAGTTAAAAGTAAACATTTAAGAATAGTAGGTTGCTAGCTGTAATGGAATGGTGTGTTTCCTTTTCAATATGGGAGCAATCATTTCTTTGTATGGGAAATCTAAATGGGAAACATCTTTACATTGCTTACTCATGTTACCTGCCTGTGTGACGGGTGTGTGTGTGTGCATCTGTGCGTGCGTCTATGCATATGTAAACGTAATCTGTTCATCAGTGTGGCCTCTAGGCTCACCTGCTCTTAGGCTCCTCTGTTAGTTTAAGATCTCTTATCTATATGAGAACCTGCTCACACACACACACACACACGCATGGATGGTTCGTTCTTCCATGAATGCACACGCATGCTTTCACTTAAGGTAGAATAGGGTGAACAAAAGCAGGAAGATGATAGGCTTGAGGAGGAATAGGGGATAAAGAGGGGAAGTTGGGACAAAAAGAGGAGGCGGAGCATCCATCGGGGCTTCAGCGACCATTAGATGGGCCTGATGGATCTGCACAAATGTTCCCTGATGGGGATAGAGATATGGATGTACGCATATGTCTAGACTCATTCACCCAAGGTTTGATGGGAAAGTTCTCTGATTATGTAATAGGGCCTCAAGTCATACCTGCATAGAGTCCATATGCATGGGCTTCTCTTACATGACGCTCTTCAAGGCTTCTTTCTGGTCCTTGATCAGAGAGGTCAGCTCATAAACTAGTCAGTTGGACTTCAGGTCACTAGGCAACTAATTTCTGCTCTACACAACATTTATGTCTTTGTCTGTTCTAAGACAACTTCCACTACAGCACTTCCTACTAGAAGTTGAAATCTTCTTGATTTTAACAAAGTTACACGATTACTTTGTGAGCACAGAAAAAAAAACTACAGCCCCCATAGGAATATACCAGCATGACAGCGTCTATATCGACATTGTTTATCTTCTTCCTTGCATTGCTACTGTTATTACCACCATTAACTGTCAATCATTGGAATAGCATGAAACAGTCGGCCACATGCATGCAAGTAGAGCCCCACTAGTACAGTAGTCAAAACATCCACAGGGTGTCTGTGAATTCTTGCTGCGACTTGGCTGAGAGACGTGTCATTCTACACGTTGAAGGGCGTATACAGTATATGCTGCATCTTTTGCACGCTAAAATCAACTTTTGTCAATGTAGACACGCGGCAGGCATGCTCAAACGCGAGAGCAACGCCTGTGTTTTCAGGCCGCGACGGCTGCGCCCCGAGATACAAATAGTTCAGCCGGGGAGACATCTCTTCTTTCTTCCGTAAATATCAGTCTACGGTAAATATACGGAGGAGAAGTTAATCGTTTGAGTGCAGGACTACACAGAGCTTTATGATCTGTCACACGGACTATTTTACTGGCTTCGCCCATTCCGTCAGAGGGCGAGAGAAATCGAGTGTTAGGCTACTGTGAGGGATTTTAAGGTGCTGGAAATCCATTTATCTTTGTTTTGATTGTGTTTAGTTTAGTCAGTGAGGCTTACTGCTAAGTTATCGCAACTTCATCATCATCGTAGCTCGCAGGTTTTGGTTGCGTAGTAACGACAGGCGCGACAGGAGCGCAACCTCCCAAGCACCTTGGAAAGAAAAAAAAGCGTCACGGCTGGCGTTTTCCACGCGGCATGTGTACGAACCCTAAACCTCAACTAATCATAGTTTGCAGTCTTTCACACCAGGGGTGTCCTCCAGAGACAGATCTCTGGGATCAGGAATATAGCAGGTTGTATGTCAAACGTGGAGAGAGAAGGCAAAAAATTTTATTTTTTCCATCAAGATCTTGTAAGGCAACTAGCAACCCATCTAGCATTTCGTTCACTTTTAGGATACTACTGTAGCACTTTAAACACAGCGCTATCTAGATATTCAGATGAAACACACATACATACACATGGAAAACCTTAATCCTAATCTCACAGCTGCTTTACTGCTTCCTGGATGCAAAAGCTTGCAGAACAAAGCAGACCACAGCGGTTTCGCTGTGGGCGGCGGAAAGGAAAAGAAGATAAGACAAAGTGGTCGGCGTGGTGAAGAGGTGAGAGTCTGGTTTAGGAAGCAGAAGAATATAAAAAGATAGTATCATTTCGACGGGCGAGTTATCTATTGGTTTGTTGGATGTGTTTTTTACACCACAGATTTACACACAAGGGTCCCAGTAAATCTACACTCAACATTTTGTGCGTCTGTGCAATCAACGGGCTAAAATAGTAACTCCTTTCTTAATGAGAGAAAGATAGCATCATGCTGCAACTTGGTGGGTGGGCCTTAGTATCTATTATCTGTCAGCCCAAAAAGGAGTCGGAAAGTGTTTGAGTTTATGTACAAGCTCAGGGTTTCAATACATATTAGGCAATCAGGTTTTTCATTTGTAATGTTCTTCATTTAAATGCTAAATTAGGCCAATGATTCGCTCAAAACTAAGAACAAAACCAGACATGGGGGAAATTAGAAGGCAAATAATAATGAAAGTTGAAGTAGAAAAATGGAAGTGGAACTTAATCCATGAATGACACATTCGGTGTCAGCCATAGGCGTGGGAGGTGTAGAAACCCCAGTAGAATTTACTGTAATAATGTTGCCTTCAAGTACAGAATAACTGCTGAGAATTCAAGTGACTGTACATAAATGAGCAATCAAAACTGTACACGGCAGCGCAGACACCTCGTTCAGCACATGAACGTAGGAATTATTGTTTGATATTCTGTGTAAATAATCAGTTTTCAGTCTTTGAAACTGTCACAGATTTCTTTCTTCCGGTGTCTCCCAATACAAACATCAGCTACATAACTTCATTCTGCTGCTACAAAACACTTCCTATACACCACTATAAACCCTTTCCTGACCAAGAGCACTTCACTGTAGGAAAAACAGCATGTGACACTTCTTTACTCGGAAGTAGGATCTTCCGAGGGGCACTTAAATGCAGCGTAAACCCCGACATTTACTACAAATACACACTGATTTATATACTGTGGATGTCTTGAGGTGGGGGTAATGTAGTCCTAAAGCCTGTAGGTTGCCATCATGCCTATATAAGGAGAAACGGTGCTCCTGTAAAAGCCTCTGCCGTGCTGGCAGGTTAATTGCATGTTATGTTGAAGTTTAAAGTGCTTCTTTCGTGGGTTGCTTTCTCAGAAATGGAATTCACCCCGGCGTCCTTTAAAGATATTTTTACAAGTTTAAACAATAACACCGGTTTTGTGCTTTAGATTAGCGGTACGGTTCTAATTAGGTCTAATCCAGACTCAGGAAGCAGGTTCTGGTCTAGGCTTTTTAACATTGAACCCCCTTTTTAAAGTCACACTGCCTTGTGCCTGAGTATAGGTGCACGATGAACCATTGTTTTCTCAGCTTTAACACATTGCAGTCCATCGTATGATTTATGGTCGCACGGCCTTCAGCGTTGACGCACAAACGCATGCGCACGCACTATAAATATATATTCAACCTTTCATCAAACTATCCTGCCTCATTTGGAAATGAGGAAAGTCAACATTGCTCTGTTAGTGTATTATATACATTCCACCTATACTGTATAATAATATGATATTTAATTGATCACTGCAGGGAAATCCTCCTGTGAGCTCTGTGCACCGGAGGACCAAATGTGATCCGGTGTTTGGTTTCATATAGCTGCCAGATTTGGAAAGGTTTTGCTCGTTCTAACCCGAGCCAATTTGGGCTGAGAATCAGCTCGAGCCAGCACAACTCGGGCCAGCTTTGGTCCATAGTAGGCCTGTGGATGGGATGCGTCATTATTCATCACCATTCTGGCATGAATCACAGATTAAGTCAACTGTTGGAACAAGACATTTTAGGAATGTATGAAGACTGACTCTGACACTTGTTTTCTAATCTAATCTAATTCTTTTTATTTTTTTATTAATTTTTTATTAACTTTTAAATGTATTTATTTATTTTTGCATTTATTCTTTATTTATTTTAAATTTATTTTTAAATGTATGTATTCATTAATGAAATATATGTTAAGTATTTATTTATTTCTGTATTCTTTTCTTTATACATTTATTTTTACATGTCTTTATGCGTTTCTGCCTCATTATGCAAATGAGGGGGCTCTAAGTCCACGTGTGAATATATGTATGAACAAGTAAATGTAAAAATAAATTTAAAGTAAAAAAAAAATGAAGGCAAAAATAAATTCATAAATAATAAAGGGAAAATCAAAAAGAAGAGTAGATAGAAAAAGGAAATTAATACAAAGGTAAATAAATAAAGAAGCAAATTAAAATAGAATCTAATTAATTAATGCCTACATTTATTTATAATATTATTTTTGGTACATTTAATGGCATATTTATTTATTTATTGAGTCATTTATTTATTCATTTTTTATTTTGGCAGGTTCCGTCCTCCATATTTTGACCGTGTAAATAGTAGGAAAAAGCTAGTAAATGGACCTTGAGTTGTTGTGTTTTACTTCAGCACTTTACTCTGCACCCCACCTTGCGGTAAGCACAGCTAAAACCACTGATCATTTATCATTTGATCATTTATTTGTGGCCTTGTGTTAGCCCAAACCATAACAAACGTTATTTCACATGCATTAACCCTTAGCTAACCTTTTCATGTAAAAAAAATGGTGACAAATGCCGTCTCCCATTCATGCTCGTCGTCCATTAGTTGTTAGTTTTGGATTCCATGCTCGTTTCACGAGTTCTGTGTGAAATGAGCCGACAAATGTGCCGCTATGTTCCCTGCCAAAAGCGCTCCATCCATCACCAATACACCCGTCCATCCATGCGTGTGAAAACAATGCACAATAGAGGCTGTGTGCATGTGTCGCGCCACGCCCTCTCTCTGCTCGAGAGTCGCGATGAGACAGGTACCTAATGCCCCTATTGTTTCTTCCCTCAGACGTGCACACATATAGACGTGTATGCACACCTTAAAGGATATGTAAGTCCCTGAGGTATTTCCTCTATCTAAGCTGCGAGGTGACGGGCTGTCAGACCCTGGTGATTTAAGCGGTGATTATATAGGCAGGTAGAGAGAAAAGGAGGGATGCACACGTTTTCTTCTGTGTGGTCCGACACACACCCAGGAAAACACCGTCACAATGAGGCTATTGTCTCTCATGGACAAGCCTGAGACGAAAGGATTGAAAAGGGGAGACGGCAGTGAAACACGTGAGAGGATAATGAATGAGAGGAAGAGAGAAAATGACACAAGCAAAGAGGAATAAAAGAAGCAGGTATAAAGGGCTGCAGAGAGAGGTGGGATGATATGAAAGAGAGGATAGTTTACTTATTTAACAGCTGTTCTTAAACGCTTTGTATAGATTGTTCTGACTGAGTGTACACTTGGCTTGGAGACAGATAATACATAATGACATTCTGTAAATAAGGATTATAGCGTACATCAAGCTGTTTGGTTAACAGACGTGTTCCAACTGCTGCACAAAAATGGAAATGATTGCTGTGGTTTGATACGCCAACTTCTGACTTTTGTTGCAAACATAGAGAGAGAGCTCGTGGTCTTCCTTTCAATGTAACCATTGCATGACTATCTCGGATGCTCTTAACAAAGATGGTGCAGTGTGTTCTGCCACTTAAGTGCTTAACTGCCTCACCGCTGCACCTATAATCAAGCTAATGAGCACCAACTCTTTTTAATATAAAAGAGACGGCACAATTTAAAGCGTTCTTTTACTTGGCGCCAGCAAAGACGAGGCAAACTTGGCTATACAGGCAGCTTATACACTCAAAGCTAAGCGTCAATACCATAAAGTGATGGGAGCGGTCTGTAATTAAGATACTTCAAATGTTCTCTATTCATATATCATTCAATAAGGGAGTAATACTTCTTAATGACTGCGTCTCGTGCAACTCAACGACCTCAAAGCCAAAACAACGCATTCACCTTTTAAAGAGGAAGAGATGATGTTTTGTCACCTGATTTGATTACAATGGATAAAAGGCAGGAAATTCCCCAAAACCATGATTACAAAGCGTTGATCTTTCAGTAAGTCTTAATAGGAAGAGCTTGTGTTTCTATGGCCCCATTCTCACAAATATCACAGTCTCGTGAATTGCTACCAGACACCACAAGTTTATGGTCTAAGCATAAGCATTTTTTTTTTTTTAGAGCTTAAAAGCTTCTATAACACAGACAAATATCAAATGGATTCTTAAGTTTGCATCTGTTAAGCAGAGAAAAAAATTGCTGCTGGCTGAGAGGGGAACTTTCTTAACACAGTGACAAAAAATTTAATATATTTATATATAAATCTCCTTTGGTTCTGGTCCAGGTTTAGAGATGTCTGACTCTGAGGTTTATTCTTCTACCATAACAACAAATAGAATGTGTGATGCTCAAAGTAGGGCTGTCGCAATAACCGCAATATTGCAATACCGGTCTATTCACAAGCCAACCGCAGTGGATGGCAAGCATTCGGCACAACCGCTATGTTCACGTTTTTTCTTTTTTGAACTCTTTGCTATGGGAACGCCGTGTATTTACGCTATGCTACAAACAGCAACAGCATGAGGTGCTGAGCGCTGCAGGTTTGGTGTTTTTTTTCTGGTCACCGAGAGTTGAAAAATGTTTGACTTTGGATAAAACGCTGCGCTCGTCACTGACACTTTTTACCCAGCCGTCCAATCACAATGAAGGCAAGGTGGGACAAAAACCACAATGGCCAAACATCACATCCTACATGTAGCTACAAGTGCTGAACAACAACGATAATGGAGGAGAAACTAATACATATAGACCGGCGGGTCTGTCTTCTCTCCCTACGTGCTTCGGCCTTTCCTTCATCCAGAGCAAGTTGTCTACCTTGTACTGACATTTTTCCCTTCTGCGGATATTACGTATCATAGCAACCAGATGCAACCAGCTGGAAAAAAAAAACGTTGCACCTCATTGCCCTTCTGTGTTCTGCATTTAACAATAAACAAGTATTTAATACATTTCAAAGCTGTCATCTTTGTCATTTAAAAAGCAACAATATACGTAAATATCTCAAAACCTAGGCAAATATATACCAAAATTATCTTGACTCTTTGGGCCTTTTTTAAAATTTGGTAATAACCAAATGTTAAAAAAGGCCGAAAGAGTCAAGATAATTTAACTATCCAAAAGAGTACAGTATACATGGGAATACCCTTGCATACTGTACTCTTTTGGATAGTCACTGTACACAGGCATAAGAGAAGAGACACTTCGCACCAAATATGGAGACAAAACTAGGATTTCTAGGATTCCCCGTTTAAAGGAAGCATCTGACTATATAAATATCTGAAATTTATGAGTCCATTTTTCAGCATAGCAAGTGAAACTCTTGTCATTTGGTCAACGAAGGAATTAGTTCCCCATAATATTACAATCGTAGCAGTTACTTTTTCAAATAGTGGACGTGTTTCAGAATGAAAATCTACATTTGGATGGTTTATAGGGGACGGACAGACTGCCCTCAGAGCAGCGCTGAGCCAAATGGACTGATCACAACATCAGAGGCCAGACATGTAGAGTGCTACACAATGCCAAGCTGCGTGGTCACACCTGAGGGCGAAAGCCGCACGCACACACAAACAGACTCAGACACAAACACAGACGCAGACATAAATACACACGTGGAGTCTCGTACAGTCGTGCGGGCACACAAAACGCCATAAAAACAGGCAGACCGAGAAACACAGACGCACACGTTAACACACGTCCATAAACATAGACGGATATTCACAGACAATGGCAGACAAGAGACACACTGGGCCCTCAAGGCATTCCCTGTTATTGTTTCTGCCACCTGAGAAATAAAGACACCAGTAAGAGCTGGTTTAATGTGGCCACAACTGTCTAGTCACGTTATTTCATCGTGATCGTCAACAACCACAGGTCGTGCGTCAACTCCGAGACCGGCATGAAAATGTACACAAGGTGGACGACAAAAGGAGAGGCCTCCACAGCCGACAGACAGGCTAGTTTAGACATGCACCACTCACAGACATACATCATCCTTAAATAAACTTAAAGACAAGAAGAGAATGAGTTAAAGATTTTGGGTGAAAGGGAGGCAATACATGAGTGAGAGCAAGTAGGACAAACCCCTCACTCAGACCTGACCTACTTCATAATGTTTTCAATTGGTTTGAATAAGAATTTAAATGTCAGTTACTATGTTACCACTTGATGATTATGTTAGTGGACTTGCAAGCTATTTAGTTTATCCAGTTGAGGACTGATTATACGCCTGATTTGAGATGCAATTTGTTAAGTGTAATTTAGCTATTTTTGAACAAGCTAAAAAGCAAAATGTTGGAGCCCATGCGTGTAATATAAAACATTCTGGGACTGGAGAATAAAGACAACGCCATTTGAATCAATGCAAATTTTCCTGGCTATTTCCCTGCTTTATAGGCCTGACTGCACTCACACTAGGCATCCAGCACGCCAGGGTTCTCTTGGAAAGAAACCGCCGGCTCTCTGACAAGTTGGACTCATTTGATGTGAGAAGTAGAAGAATGCATGACCAAATATCGGGGATGGAGAGTGTACTAGAACATTTTACTCAAGTACCAGCGGAAAAAAAGTACATGATGATGATGTCCTTCAAAATAAAGTGCATTTTAACATATACACTTCACACCAGAGGCCAACAATATATATATATATATATATATATATATATATATATATATATATAATATATATATATAAACAAAAATATTTTGACAACGAGGCTGGTGCAATATTATGCCACAGATGTTGAATAACCTGTCATAACAGCATCACAAAGGTAGTCGACACAGATATGTAATGAAAATATGAACTTCACAGCTCACAAACAACTGCGTAGTGCGCGCACACACACACACACAGACACACGACGCTACGTTGCTAGTAATGTTCACGTATGGTTAACGTTCTGCTTTGTACAATAGTTTGCTGATGCACTCACCTGTCTCCACGTCATTTGGGGAACAAGGTACACCGTGTAGTCCTCCTCAGTCTGCTCCAGGTTCAACTTCTTCGCTCCCTCATTTCCAATGCAAAACATAAACCAGTCCACTCAGCCTCTTCTCTGGTCCCACTCCAGCTCCTGAAATTAAAAAAGGTTTTGAGCTTAAAGTGCTCTACTGTGACTGTATTATTGTCAAAAAACAGCAGAAAAGACCTTACACACCTCACCGACAGTAGAAGTTCCTATAATGTACAGTAGAAGTGACCGCAAGAGGCTCCAGCAGCATATTAGCATTTTAGCTAAACTCTAATGTACAGTAACGTTAAAAGCCACCGCTAGAAGCTTCACTAGCATATTAGCATGTTAGCTAAACTAAGCTGTGAACCTCCCGCTGCTCACGCGCATCATCTTGGGTTTGATTCGGGTCGCTGTCGCGTGCAAGCCAGTGTTGCGTTAAAGGCAAAATGGGGAAAAATAAAGTAAAAGTAATTTTAGTGAAAGTAATAGTTTTATATACTCAAAAAGTAGAAGTACACAAGAAAATGACATTGTTACAGTAAGCGAGTATTTTTTTACTTCCACCCCTGCCAAATAGGGATACATAAAGTTTATTATAGATACAGTACAAGAAAGTGTTAAAGGGGCATTCCACTATTTTTTATGTTAATGTCAGTTTACTAGTCAATCTGTGAACAGTTGTATTATGTTGTTAAGTATTAAGTGTATTTTCCTTATTACCACGTAGCCTACCTAATGGTAGGCTATGTGGTAATGCTCATCCACCATCCACCATATTACAATAGGCTAATGCCTATTGTAATATGGTGGATTTTGTCTTATAGTCACTGAACGCCACAAGCCATGATGTCACCACCATGAACCCTGAGTGTGAGCCTTTAGAAAGGATGAACAAAGATGTACAGAGAAGAAGAAATCAGGACTCTCTGATGTTATTCTAATTCTAACCCTGACGTTACAAACCGAGTGAAGCCTTGACCTTTGACCTCCTCTGCCACGCTCACACACAAGCATCTATACATACACAGAAAGACCTTAGCAACTGTTGCTGTTTGGCCTCCTCTTAGCCCACACAGAGTTCAGCCAACCTTTGCTCCAGAGATATTGCATGGCAAATATATACATAATTGGAGGCTGTAAACAGAGACAGTCTGGAGTAAAGCATCTTTATCATTCACATCGTATTTTATTCAGCTCTGCACACTTTCTCTGAGCATGTGTGCATACCATGCATGCATGAGTGTGTGTCTGAATGTGTGTGTGTGGCTGCAGGCAGGCCCGGACCCTGATGAAATCGCAGTAATCCTCGGGGCCGATAAAGCCCTGTTGGTGGCAGTCCGGGAGGGCCCCCAGGCGCTCGCCGCCCGGCCCAGCCAGGACCCAGCAGGGACCAGGAGCTGTAAGCTGCTTTCTCTGTGTCAGTCGCCACATGCCGCACCAAGACACAGCCAGCACTGGTGCTAGTAGAGGACATGTACAGTGAAAACAAACAGTCATGCATGGAGGCAACACAAGGAGAGACAGACATGAAACTGCTCTGTATTCTTTAATAAAACACACTGTATGATGCTTCCACACTGATACTCAGCAATGCAGTTTTCTCACTCAGGAGAAGTTTCTCAACCCTCATGAACCACCTTAAAAACAAGACCTTCCTCTTGGCCCCAGAGTGTGTCTGGAGTGGACTTTCCCATGGTGCAACGCTGACACCAGCAGGTAAAAATTAAGAACTGCGTGCAGAAATCTCTTAAGGTGGACCAGTGTTGATCATTGACTCAACAGGCTGGGGAAAAAAAATAATGTTGTGGCTTGTACTGAAGTGATATCTCGCTTAACATAAAATGAATAAATAAGGATTTGATTAAATTAGTTTCATCTTCATCTGTGCACTTTTAAAGGAAGTGAAGATGCTGTTCATTATTTCACCAAAAGAGGGAAATCGTCCTTGAAGGTGGTCAGGAGAGGTCAGACGCTCAGTGGCGTTGGCCTCAAAGCTCCTCACACACCCACACACACACACACACACACATAGAGAATCAGACAGCCACAGGGACTCCAGCCAAGCCGTATGTGATGGATGCTGTTTGAGATATCTGCCTTGGGCCAAAGTAAAGCGTGTATCAGCACACAGCCATACACCACCCCCGCAGGGTCACGGGCGAGGAGCTGCTGGGTCAGCTGCTCAGCGATTGGTCAATCAGGTGACATACACTGTGGGTGTTTGGGCAGGGAAAGGTCAAGTTCAGGGCTCAAATGGCAGTTTTTTTTAGTGAATATGAGTAAGAATAAAATGTGCAAATTCATGTGTTTTAGCATTGGCTGTTGCAATAAGGAAAATTAGGATGGATGAAGGGAAAACAGGACAATAAAAACATCTAAAAAAAATCCTCTTCAATAGAGTGCTACAGGAATGAGTCCTAAAACCCGGAAATGAGTTAGCATTTTAGCACATCCAGTTCCCTCGTCTGGAAGTCAATGTTTTTTTTGTTTAATGGGTTTTTAGTTAGATGCCTGAAATAAGGTCTGTGGTTAACCCAAGCTGAAGAGATTTTAACGTTTTGTTCTACAATATAAAATACACCAGTCAATATCTCACTCGTGAATTTGAAGCCTTTATGTGTCTTAAAAAAGGCGGTTGCTAATAAGTGGCTAAATGAGACCACTAAACGTCATCATCACGCCGACTCGTCTGCTCATGCGACCCTGGTGTAGTTCGTTTGTAGCCCAACGTTAGCTTTTTACTTCTGGCGATTGCATTCACACTCCAAAAATCATAAAAGTGATGTTCATTTGTGAAGATTATCTTACTGAACAAAATGTGCAAGTATCATAAATTTGTTTGCCACAGAGTTTATTTTCTGCAATAATCCAAAACCCAATAGAAAAATCCCATTGGCTTTTTGTCGAGGGAACCAGGGCGATGCTAACTTCCTGGTTGGCCTACAAAAATACGTCATCCCTGAAGCACTCTATATGTGCCAGGCATGGCCTGATACAATTCAAGGTGGCACACATACGTCATCTGTCTAAAGTCAGAATCTCAAAGATGTTTCCAACGGTTGATGATTCTTGTAATAGATGTAAAAATTCACCTGCAACACTAGTTCATACATTCTGGTTTTGCCCGAGACTCTCAGGTTGCTGGGCCTCCATTTTTGATGCTCTATCCAAAAAAGACCAATAGATCCAAATCCTCTAACAGCCATTTTTGGTATCCAATGTGAGTTCGATCACCTTCCTCGGGCACAGTCAAATTGCATCGCTTATGTCACTCTTTTAGCCAGAAGACTCATCTTACTCACCTCCCTCATTTAAACATTGGATCAGAGATACACTATAAATTTTGACGCTAGAAAAGATACGATTTGCTCTACGAGGACCTATGGATAATTTTAGCAGCGTATGGCAACCTTTCATTACATATCTGCTTGAGCAGCTGTGAGATTGGTTTGCTTTCATCATTTGTCTACTCTAAACCATGCGCACACGTACAGACACACACCTTGTCTATTGTTGTTGGGTTTTTGCTGTTTTTTGTCTGTTTTTTAAATAATTATTTAGTTTTTTATATTATTATTATTATAATTATATGGGGATTTTGTCTGTTTCCTTAACAAAAAAAGTTGAAAAATGTTTCCTGTACTTTTGTATACAAAATGTATTTTTTTCAAATGTGAAATCTACTAAAAACAAAGTGGGGAAAAAGAGGCCTAAATAGAGGAAAATGTGCAGAGAAAGAGTTGTCCTTTCTTACCCGCCTGTTGCCGCAGAGACAGCCATATATGGCAACGTTGACGAAGCGAACATGACAGGAACAACAACAGAAAATACATGTTTAGCTTTAGTTGTTACAGCGATCTAAAAATACACTCAGGGGAATACACATCAAGCATGTTTTTCCAGCTTACAGTAAGCTTTCGTGCATATCTATGGGGATGGAAGACGTTCAAGATCAAGCACATCAAACTAATAACCTGAGGGACCTGTGGGTGAGAGACAGAGAGAGGTACAGATAGATATAGTAGAGAAGATTAGAGACACAATAGCCAGATGAGATAAAAGGACCAGCAGGACACACCGCAGGACCGCTACTTTGACAGGAGAGGGGATCTGCAGGGGAGTTTGGGACTCACACACGCACAGATAATCCAATGTCAAGGCACTGGAACACACACACAGTACAAACACACACAACAAAAATATTTGATATTAACAATTCAGCCGATTAGGCTGTTGTCAGGCCATTAAATAGGTGTTAGCAGTCGCTATAAGCCCCATAGATGTGGGTCAATAGGGGCCTACTACACCCACTAGTAGGTTTTATTATCTATTCACATGGTAAATCACTGTAAGAAGGTATAAAAGAACACAACAGCGATCTCTAGCGACCGTAGTAATTATTACAGGAGCAGAAGCAGAAGTCAAGCACTGTAGTATAGACTTTGTGAAACTCAATAAGTGTTGGAGGTTGGGGATGATGGATAGGACACAAAACTCAGGGTTTTCACCCAAGAGACCGGAGTTTACATCCTATTTGAAACCAACAATATGTTGGTGTCTTAGTGTTTCTAGTCATTTTAACCCAAAACACAATGTTTTTCCCTAAATTTGACTGTTTTGATTTTTTTGGCTAAATCTAAAGAAATTGTAGTTTTGTGGCCTAAATCTAAAGAAGTTGTAGTTTTGTTGCCTAAACCTGAAGAAGTTGTAGTTTTGTTGCCTAAACCTAAAGAAGTTGTAGTTTTATTGCCTAAACCTAATGAAGTTGTAGTTTTGTTGCCTAAATCTAAAGAAGTTGTAGTTTTGTTGCCTAAATCTAAAGAAGTTGTAGTTTTGTTGCATAAACCTAAAGAAGCCTTTTTGTTTGTGTTTAAAAAGTGATGTTTCATTCAGTTTTACATGTTAGAACGTGTTGCTTTTAAGTTTCGCTTTCGTAACCATCCGCCCCGACCTTCTTTCTGAGAGGTTTTGCAATGATTTGCACAGACTACTGATAACGCCTATTAAATGGCCTGATCGATGAACCAGTCGAATCGGGTGAACGATTTGTGTTCCTAATCTCTGCTTCTAGGACTTTGTTTTCAGGTTAGAACGGGGCTTAGTGTAACGAAGTCATTGTAGTCAGTGCTGCATGTCTGGTGTACGTTACTGCACATTTCTCCATCTTTATATGTGGTTAATGGATAATTGCATGGCAGGGAATTGTTGTCTTTTGTCTCTAGTTTAAGTGGGATCAAACCAAAACAACTTAATTCAGCGACTCCTCTCGTCCGCGCCAGCAACAATGCGTTGTCCCTCTTTCGTATTTGACACAGATTAGTGTACTCTGGCAATGTGAAACGCTGTCTTTTTCCTTCAGGGAGACGTTGGGCTTAATGGAAACGGATCGCAGGAGTGGAAATGTGAAGCGGGTGCCAAGATTTGGAATCTCAGGCAAAAACTTGAGCAACAAAAGCTGATTGCAGTGAAATTGTGATTACAGGGACTGACTAACTGGGAATTTGATTGTGTTCTTTATCGCAGATACAGTTGATGAGTCATTATGGAGATTAAAACAACAAGCAGGCAGAGTTGAGTGTAAAAGTTAGTCTTTGGGAAATTTTGCTCGCATTATTTCAGGCTGTTATCGCACATAGAGGACAGCTGATTCATGTTACGACAGAGCTTCACCTCAGTGCAGCGTCACTCCTCTACAGTCGAGAACGTCTCTTCCCTCTTATCGGAAAACTCAAGTGATTCACCGATCACTTGAGCTTGGGAGATTTTTGTTCCGCCGTCAAACCAACGTCAAATCAGCATCTTGCTAACGTCACAACAAATTTGAGCTGTTGAGTGTCTTTTGGACCGGAGGGCTGAAGCCGCGGCCAAGTTAGAGCTAAGATAAACAAGGATGAGAACGGCTGTTTTTTCGAGAAAAGGAATAGACCAGAACTAGAAGCCCCTGACCTCTTTTTTGTTGCTGTTTGGGTTTGACTATTGGCCAGACGTTGGAACGCAGCAGTTTGCTGACTATTAGTATTTGTCAAAGTGGCCTTTGGGAGATGATAGTGGGTCAAAGGGTGAACATTTTACAGGAACTCAGATTTTTCATACTTTCTCAATAACTTAAAGAGGACGTATTATGCTTTTGTGTTTTTCTCTTTCCTTTAGTGTGTTATATAGTTTTTTGTGCATGTAAAAAGTCTGGAAAAGTTAGAAAGCCCAAAGTCCAAAGTGCTTGCTCGAAGTCCTGCCTTTTCTTCCGTAACATGGTGATGTCACCAAGTAAGACATTTGCATAATACCTGCCTAGCGGCTAGTTTGGCACGCCCTCATACAGAAAGCTAGTTAGAGCAGAGCTGGAGCAAAGACTGAGTTTTGAATATTAAAGCACGTAAACATGTTCTAGAAGAAACCCAAAATACAAGTATATACCTGAAAATAAGCATAATGGGCCCCCTTTAATAGCTGCATGGCAAGATTTGACTTAATCACAATGTCAGTTTTCATCTAATCATGCAATAATTACTTGTGACAAAGCGATAGACGACGGTGTAACTTTCAAAATAAAAGTCCTACTCACTAGAGTTGGGACTGTCCACCAGAAAAACGACAGCATTGGTGTTTCAGCCCAGCAAATTCTGTGTATATAAACACGATTTACGACCAGTGCCAATGCAGGAAGTAGTGTGACCTTTATGCAGCAAAGGACTGCAGTTTGCATCCAATCCGAAAGTTAAAGGGATAGTCGGATGTTTTGAAGTTGGGTTGTATGAGGTACTTATCCATAGTCAGTGTATTACCTACAGTAGATGGCGGTCAGCACGCCCCCAGCTTGAGCTGTTGCCATTACATCCATCTATGCTCTCGTCAAATCCGCCAGACTCTGTTGAAAAACCTGTAATTTTACTTTGCAAAATACCAGCAACCTCCGTGTTCTGCGAGGTAAAATTACAGTTTTTTTAATGGAGTCTGGTGGCTTTGGTGAGAGCATAGATGGATATGGATGGATATAGATGGATACAATGGTTTCAGTTCCCCGTCGGAAACGGTTGTCTCACGGCAAGGTAAACCGGCAAAAATATTCTAAATATAGCGTACACTTAAACTGATATTGCGTTTTTTAGGTGTCTTTGGTTACATCACCAAAATTGAAAGGAAACAAATATTTGCATCCTTTTGCCTCCTAATTACCTGATTTGACTGTTATCAGCTCATTAAATGTGCGTTATCAGTCATTATAAGCCTCATAGATGTGGGTCAGTAGGGGCCTACTATGCCTACTACGTTGTAAAAGTGGAAGCGAAAGTTAAAAGCAACACGTTCTAACACGTTGTAAAACTGCTCGACCACAAACAAAACAGCTTATTTAGGTTTAGGCAACAATACCACTTCGTTAAGTAAGGGGAAAAGATTGTGTTTTGGCTTAAAATTATGTTTGAAAAAGTGAAAGTGATCGACCATGTGAATAAATGATAAAACCTACTAGTAGGTGTAGCAGGTCTCTTCTGACCCACATCTATGAGGCTGAAAACGCCCATTAAATGACCTGATAACAGTCTAACCGGCTGTCCTGATTGTCAATCTGATCAAACCAAAGTCAGTTTTGCCTGTACACGTGGTCACAACGTTCACAAAATTGTCCTCCTCTCTTGCTCCATCCTCGCTGACCACCAGCCTCCAGATGGGAGGATTTGTTTGCCACGGGGGTAAACAACCAGCGACTGGGTGGCTCCCGATCTCCCCTTCCTTCCATGTACTCACGGTCTTTTGAGGACGACTCAAGAAGCCGCATGCTTCTCAACTTATTTCAACACGCAGGCACAACTGACCACGACACATTGTTATTTGCAACAACAGCCTGGAGTAATTTAGAAGGAAAGGAAGGATTCACACTCAGATGTTCCCAGCTGGTGTAAGAATTCTCAAAAAACCTCCGAGGTCCGAGGCCTGAACCATTTCTCCTCGTGTGATTAATTCCATAACATAAAACAACGCACAATTCCATTTGTTCTCTTTTTCAGTTGTTTACAAAGGCTTGCACTTGTTGTACACTCCTCTTGTACACTGCTGGGCCATCACATGGACTCATGAGGGTGTTTTAATGGGGCCGGAGCATAACAGTTTATGTTGGCCAGACTCTTCTTCATCCACTCACTTCCTCCTCGCGTCGCATTATTTTGGTTTCTGTCAGCCCGCTCTCGTCCATCTTTGCCCCCACGTTTTGTCCCCGTCTCAACTTTAAATTTGTCTCTTTCGCTCTTTCTCAACCATCCAATCCTCATTTGTTTTTGATTTCTCCATCTCAACCCATTCCCGTTGTGACAGGGATGGTTTTCCACCATCGCCCACTGGGCCGCAATGTCTCTTTTCGACCACCCAAGTCCATTACCCGTCAGAGCAGGTCATCGTCCCATCAACAAGAACAGCTGGGAGGAAGTCCCATCTAAAGTGACTCTTGTCTTGACGGTTAACATTGTCTCTTGAGGTTTAATGGTCACACTTTTAAGAGCCTTATAGTCGGATGTAGAGCCAGAAGGCCTGTAAAGTGAAGGACGTTATGCAATGAGATCCAGTGGGACCCTCTCAAGTTCTATACGGCTGTTGGTGAGACTGTAAAGTGCAGAGGAAGACGCAAAAAGGAAGTGAAAGAGAAGAAGCAAGAAAGTAAAAAAGACCGAGGATAGAGCGTGCATGTAAATTAATTCTCGTGCACGTCCTGTAGCTGCTCACTGTGTGCTCGGCTATGTGCTGAGTTTGTTCCCTCGCCGTGTACTCTCCTCCGTGTCCATTATGGCGATAAGGCCTCCATTGAAGTGCTGCCAGACTCACAGATAAAGAGCCACAGAGAAACTTTCTGTGAACATGCCGCTCCTGCAGACCCCCGCCACCACGCCGGTGCCAGGCACCCATCAACATCCCCTCCGAAAACCTCCCCCGTCCCTCCAGTCCACGTTTCTCGTATCCTCACTTCTCAGGCTCTTTCCTTGGACCTAAAAGCGTTCTAACCTGGAGTCAAGCGCTGAAGACAAGATACTATTTTGGCAGAAAACGGGAAGCGCGTTTTCTGGCAGGACTGATTTCTGCTTGAACTTTTCCTCCTCTCTGCTCGTCTCTAAACATAGCTAAACTCATTGTTACACCCATGTCAGTGCACCAATTAGCACTGTGTTGGCTACTTGCTGTCCACGGTCGAGATCTGAGGTGACCACGCATGGGTACACCCTCACAAACACTTTACACATCACGAGTTTCGCTGTCTCACTCACCTATGCTCATACAGCACTACTATGCACATGCACACATGGTGATAAATGCATTCACTCAAGCAATGAAAATTACCCCCAACACACGCACACACACTCTCTCTCTTGAGCTATCTGAGTCAGATGTGTGTGTGAGAGAGACAGTACTGTAGGAGCTTTGAACTACCGCCGGGTTGCACTTTGAGGGAGCAGCAGGGACGCTGGCGTGCCGGGCTGGTCCTCCTCCATGCCTGCTTCCCTCACTGAGAACCAGCGTGCCCCTCTGGTGCCGTTTAGCAAAGCCTGCCAACAATAAGCCATATTAAAGCAGTTAAGGAGGCACAAGAGCTGGACTGAATGTCACATACACAGCAGGAGGACCTGATGTTTCTCTACCCTCCGTTACTGATAGCAAACAATAAACTTTTTTCCCTGCTGTATGAGGGTGGTCCTTATTCCCTGGGACAATGCTCTGGAAGTGATGCATTCACTTTTCAATCATGTGGAGATGTCCTCCCAGAAAAATGACAGCTGGTTATTGACTTAAATGCTTAAATTGAGCTTTGTTTCTGTTAGGTTTAGGGTTCTTTCATCAACCTATTGTTCATTTGCCTAAACTGAACCATACCATTGGATATGAGATCAGAAAAACACTCACATAAATCATTTTGGTACAGTCAAGGAGCTCTTTTGTTATTTAGATATTGTTAGTGATGCATTAGGGATACAAAACATGAGAAACTAAAAATTGAAATTAAGGTTTTGGCACATCATGACTTATTCAAGATAAAGGTCAGACATACACAGTATATAGTGTACAGAACAGATGACTCAAATCATCATTTCACAGGGGAATTTACATTAACATAGAAGTAATGTGACAAAAGAGTCAAGAAAAGCCTCCACTGTCAACGTGTCCGCTATAGAAACCACTAAAAAAATAATTAAAATGACGGTGTGTGGGTTTTTTGCGGCATCTAGTGGTGTGGTTCCAGATTGAAACCAACTGAATACCCCTTCGCTCACTCATCCCATTTCAAGACTGCAGTAACGTGAGCCGCCGAGTGCAAAACCACGGTAACGCCGTTCACCTCGCTCAGAGGCCATCATAACAATAATAACACTACTTTAGGAGCAACGGGAGTCAGACGGCGGCTGGCGGTACCACAGTTTTGCACTCTGCGGCTCACGTCACCGCAGTTTCACAAGCGTGTCGGAGGACTACGGTGGCCTTCAGGTAACGTAAAGACGCAAAAGGCTCTCTCTAGAGCCAGTGTTTGGTTTGTCCATTCTAGGCTACTGTAGAAACATGGCGAAGCAAAATGGCGGACTCTTGGAAGTAACTTTTTCTCAAACCTGCCTTCATTTGGGGGTGCTATGGAACCTGCTGGTGAAAAATACAATAGGCCCAACGGTCCCTGGCACTTTTCGTGCTCGGACCCTAAATATTATATTCCATTTCTGCTAATAGATCCCTCAAAATGCTGCACACTGGCCCTTTAAGTAACATGGCTAAAAGGAAAATGCAGTATTTGAGTTTTCAGAGTTAAGTAAAGAGAGAGCAAAGATCATCAAGAATCACAAGAAAAACATCTAGATGCATACAGTATACAGGAAAGATATGTCTACAAGAAAACACATCAGTAAAGCATCCATAAATCTGACATGCACATTTTTTTTAAAAGGCGTTGTCCAGTCTATGTGTTGTCCGTGTTTTCGTAACCCTTTCACAGTGTGTTTTCAGTTCATGAAAGTTAATTATAACCTTTTTGGTCACCTAAAATTGTCTTTGTCGGCATACTTAGCTCCACCCTCTTGTGTTACTTCTGGTTGCAAAAACCAAGATGGCGACGGCCAAAATGCCAAACTCTAGGCTTCAAAACGGTAGTCCACAAACCAACCATGTCAACTTCTTATATGGTCTGAACATACAAATATACAAAAACTTTACAGATATGGTCTGAGATCAGTCATGGTGAGGCAAGTCATGGTCTTCGTACACCTGCTTTAAAATCACTAATAAGGCTGAAGCACTTTCTGCTGTCCTCTAATATATGGACGTGTTAATTTCTTGTTTCCTCAGCTATAACAGGAAAGTGTGTGTCATCACAAACAACCACTGAAAACACACTCTGTGTCTTATGCTGTTTATTGTTGCTACAAAAACTTCTCTATGACTGAATGGCAGCTATTATGCCCCCGAGTAGAGAAGATATTATTTTTCAATATGTCTCATGATCACAGTAAAGCCAGAGACACAGCGCATTACAGGACAATATCTCTGCAGACGGGGCCTCTTATTCTACTTTCATGGTCACTTAGAATTGTGAAAACAAGCAGAAGAGTTGTCGGAATATAAACAGAAAAGCTTTTTCTAAGTAGATGAGGAGTTTCATTCCAACCACCTCTGATCCCCTTTTTATATACAGAATTACTGCTGGCAGGAGAACGTTTTGGCTATCTTAAGACCTTTACATGACATTTATAATCCACACCTTGGGATTATGAGCAATCGCGGGGGAATTTTTGGATGCACAGATACTCACGTGCTCAAGCACATGCTCTTCCTGGGTGAAGTAGAAAGAAAATAAGAAAGGCAAAGACGAGTTGTGACCCAGTTAGGGCTCTGCCAACACAAAGAGTTTATGGTTCGCTCTGGTTTTATTTGTGTGGGATCCTCCGGACCAACGGAGACAGGAGCAGACAGAGAGAAGATTCATGAAAGGGGGGGGGGGGGGGGGTGGTGGAAGAAATGAGGATCGCCACGCTCTGTGTTTGTCAACAAAGTTTCCCCTCCAGCTGTGATGGAACCCTGGTTGGGTTTTTCCACAGTTGTGCACCGCAGCGGCGCAAAGATCCAGTAGGTGGATGGTGGCGACTTGATTCTCACATCCAACAGAATGCATGGGAAGGAGGTTGGGGTGGATTGTGGAGCATATAAAGGACTTTGACACCGGAGGCCGGGAGTCAAAGACCTATCTCCAAATATCGTAGGAAAACATAAAATCTGCTAATATGCTAGAAGTAACGGACAGTGCTAATGTGTTTAAGTTCAAGTTCAAGTTCAAGACCTTTATTTGTCCCCGAGGGGCAATTGGTTTTGCAGTAGTAGCAGCAACAACAACGACAAAAAACAACAACAACAACAACAACAACATCTCATCACTATAAGATAATAAACACATACTGTACATCCCCACATACTAGAGCACTAGAATAAGGTGAAACCTTGAAGTAAAAAATGTTAAAAGAGTTACAATAATTACCATATAAGATAATGATAATGAAAAGAACAGAACAGAACAGAACAGAACAGAACAGGCATGGGTGGATTTACTGATACTACCTGTACTTTACAGAGTTCAGCAGTGAAATGGCCAAACGGTGTGGAGGCAGGTGGTGGATGGTCATGTGGCGCATCCAACTTTTGCCTCCCATCCTAGATCTGCAATTAAAATCTGCAGGACGAAAGGGCCAAAAGTATGATCACATAAGCTTTGCACTGTGTCAGTGGCAGACCCAGGCTGTCTGAGGGGCAGGGGCGAAAAAAATTAAAAAGGTTACCATGGTAGGGCTGCATGCGGTAGGGCACCAGCGTACAGAAAGTTTTCAAGCATGTAGGGCAGTCTTTATGGCACTGCATCATATTTTCTCCATTTAAAGGCCACCCTAAAGGGCACTGCATCATATTTTCTCCATTTAAAGGCCACCCTAAAGGGCACTGCATCATGTTTTCTCCACTGGAAGGGCACCGGAGGAGACTTTATCGTGTTTCTCCACTGGAAGGGCACCAGAGGGGACTTTATCATGTTGTCTCCACCAGAAGAGCACTCTAGAGGGGACTTTATCATGTTTTCTCCACTGAAAGGACACCCTCGAGGACCAGTTTATCATGTTTTTCTCCACTAGAAGGGCAGCAGAGGGGACGTTATCATGTTTTCTCCACTGGAAGGGCACCAGAGGAGACTTTATCGTGTTTTCACCACTGGAAGGGCACTCTAGAGGGGACTTTGTCGTGTTTTCTCCACTGGAAAGGCACCCTAGAGGGCATTTTATGTTTTCTCCACTGGAAGGGCACCAGAGGGGACTTTTTATGTTTTCTCCACTAGAAGGGCACCAGAGGGGACTTTTTATGTTTTCTCCACTGGAAGAGCTCTCAAGTGGGGACTTTATCTTGTTTTCTCCACTGGAAGAGCACCCTAGAGCGCACTTTATTATGTTGTCTCCACTGGAAGGGCACTGGAAGAGACTTTATAATGTGTTTCTCCACTGGAAGGGCACCAGAGGGGACTTTATCATGATTTACTCGACTGGAAGGGCACTCTAGAGAGGACTTTATCATGTTTTTAAGGCCAAAGTGCCAAAAGTATGGTGACATAAGCTTTGCGTAGTGTGATATCACAGTTCCGATGTGGTAATGCTTGTAGGGAAGCACTGACCCCAGATGAATACCTTTGATATAGTTTTTATTCGTCATTATATAATTTCAGTGCTGATTTTGCACAGACGGTCAGTCGTTTGGAAATTTTTTTACAAACTCTATGTCAAAGGAGACATGGCACATTTGGGGAAAAGTGGGCACGCCAAAACAATTCCATCACTTCATCATGAAGTAACTCCTGGAATGTGTTGAGAGTAATGGACTGATGGTGTTAAGAGTGTCTGCGGGTGTTTTTTTCCTCGTTAAAGTCATGTTGGTTAAGAGGAGGGGAGGGGAGGATTTACTCTTCAAAAAGTGGCTTGTCATTTTTGTGGTCTGCTGCACTCAATTCTATTTGTTTCATGTTTGAGCCCTTCCTGGCAACCACAAAGCCCAGTGATGTCCGAGACTACAAACTGTAGCGCCTAGACTTTCTGTCTTCAGGGTGAAACTGAAGGCTGCTGATGAAGATATTGGCAAACTTAAATCAATCAATATCCTATAAAAAATAACATGTCTTCTTTGACACCAAGCTTATAACACACTGCTTCTCTGTGTACCAGGAATGGAATAGTTCGGATGGAAAAATCCTCAGAATTCTTCCAGTTAATCAAATTAGACAAATACAAATAACCTCCCTTTTTATTTAGATTAACTAAGTACAGTAAAGCCACCGTGATTGCAGGAAATTGCTTTTTTTTTTTTGAAGGGAGGCATATTTTTCCATGACTGCTGAGCGTCTTCTCTCCAAAAGGTGGATTGCATTGAGACCTGTGCTCAGAACAGTTCCAAAAGCAGAACTATCCATGTAAATTATATCTGATACTCGTGCGCTCTGCGACCGTGAAAGGAGCGGAGCGTGGCTGCCTGTCATAATATGTCCTTGGAAGAGGCCCTGGGTCAAATCATTTTAGCCTCGGCACATGTTTGAACCTGGATGGAGCTCAGGAATGATGGAATTTGCTGTATTCAGATGACTCAAATAGAGTCAGGTGGTCAGTCTTTGAATTGAAAATGAATAAATTATTATTTTCTTTTATTTATTCTTTATTTTATTTTATTCATTTTTTTTCTAAAGAATTTTTTTTTTAATTTTATTTATTTTTTTCTAAATAAATGAGAGTTTATTAAGTACTAGCATGGGGTGTTGAGGTGTAGTCTGTAAAGGTGACAGGCAGGTATGCTTGGAACAAACTAGTTCATACGAAGTGTTGTTCAACGTGTTTACACCTGTTTCAAATGGCCATACGTGAAATGCTAGAAATTGTCTAAATGAGGATAATGGCGCACACTTTAAGACTGTTTCTTAATTAGTACACACAAATACTGAAGGAAGAATTTGTGTGAAGAATGAAACCGAACAGGCTGTTCATTCACCGTTCGTAGCTATAACTATGAAAAGTAATTTGTAAATATATCCCACAAAATCAATTCGTTTGTAATCCACGTAATCATGAAGTATAAAGAGCGACAAAGGCCACTTAGGGAAGCAGTCGGGGTGGGTGGGTGGGTCAGAAAACAACGGACTTTCGCTGAGGAGACCGGTGTTTGTACTCCATGTGAGTCACGTAACTTCCCTACTTAAGTAACACCACTTCCATGATATTTTCCTAAACCTAACTAAGTAGTTTTGTTGCCTAAACCTAACCAAGTTGTTTCCTGTGAAGGCGGGAGTTTATTTTGAAAAGACTGAATGCATGTAACAAGCGAAAATTGACACGTGCTGCTGGATATTCGTAGGAGAATGCGCGAAAAATGAGGAATAACTTTTCGTAAGATATCATACGAACCGTTTTTATGAGGATTAGGGCTGTCAATCGATTAAAATATTTAATCGCGATTAATCGCGAATTAATCACACATTTTTTATCTGTTCAAAATGTACCTTAAAGGGATATTTGTCTAGTATTTAATACTCTTATCAACATGGGAGTGGGAAAATATGCTTCCTTTATACAAATGTTTGTATATATTTATTATTGGAAATCAATTAAAAATACAAAACAATGACAAATATTGTCCAGAAACCCTCACAGGTACTGCATTTAGCATAAAAAATATGCTCAAATCACAACATGGCAAACTGCAGCCCAACAGGCAACAACAGCTGTCAGTGTGTCAGTGTGCTGACTTGACTATGACTTGCCCCAAACTGCATGTAATTATCATAAAGTGGGTATGTCTGTAAAGGGGAGACTCGTGGGTACCCATAGAACCCATTTTCATTCACATATCTTGAGGTCAGAGGTCAAGGGACCCCTTTGAAATGGCCATGCCAGTTTTTCCTCGCCAAAATTTAGCTTAATTAGTTATTTAGTTTGGAGAGTTATTTAGCCTCCTCCCCGGCTAGCTTAAAAACTGAGCCTGCTACAACCTCCGAAAGATCGATTGCATTAACTTTGACAGCCCTAATGAGGATACGTTGAACCAAAATCCTGCCTACTTCCTCACCTCAGCACACCTTACCGATCGCTGTGTGAAGTGGGGCGTGAATGTTGGTTTCGAGAAGTTGCAAAAAATGACGGACGCAACCCCCCAATTTCAACCGCTGTAATGTGTGGGGGAAGGGGGCTGTAGACAATAAGCACTCTGAAGCATACTGACACCTTGATTCTGCCCTGACTTCAACTGCAACAGGGAGCCAGTGTAGTGACAAGTGGAGTAGTGCATCTGCAGTGGTCTGCACCTTTCACAGATTATCTCCAATTTCTGTCAATGTCTGACTAATTTCCCCTCCATCACCAGCTCCCTCGCTGGGGCTGCTGCTGTGCATGTGAGGCCACGAACAAGGTGAGCATGCGTGCGTCCGTAAATGGCATCCATCAGATGGGCAAACTTTTCCGAGTCTGTTCGTGGCGATGAAACGGGATGAATGTTGGATCTACGAAGACGAAAAAAAGAAGGGAGTCTGAAGCAGTTTAACCTAGTCTGTTGCATATGGCAGCTATCTGGCTTAATTGCCAGGGATTTCCATTGCTTCTTAGCAGTTTAATCATCTCTCGCCGATTTTTTTTTGTGGGCCATCTGGAAGTGATATGCTCTCAATTAACTCTCCTCTTCCCCCGTTCAAGGTTTTAAGACTTCGTTGCACTTTGAAGTCGCTTCCAGGCCTACAGCAGACTCGAGGCTTCGCTTCGGCTTCACCTAGGCCGTGATGCTAAAACTCCGCCGTGGACGTAGGAGCCGCCGCTACTACCGCACATCACTTATCTGCTGGCCTAATTCTTTCCTCCTCTCTTCCCTCCGTCTCACTTTGTTTCACCAACCTGGTCCTCATTACGGCCGAAAGTGGAAAATGGCAAATGATTGAATAACTGTTGGATGAAATTTGGAGGAGGGGCATTTTTCATTCACCGCTGACAGGTAGTGACGCTCCTCGCAGTAAAGCGTGTAGGTTGAGACATCGAGGCCTGATTCTGTTAGGATCCGGGTCTGTGTCTTCCCTGAGGAGTTTTTTCACCGGCGTGACGTACAACACCTTTAGAGGCCTTGCATAGTGGATAACTCTTTACATCAATTGTGCCAGCACGTGTGGTTCTGCCAGATGTGAAAGTCTTTTACACTTTATAAATTAGGTCATTTGGACAATATGCCTTGAGTGTAAACAACAGTGAAAAACGAGCGCACTCTCGATCTGCCACCCTCGAATAACAAATGAGAGCAAACAGCAAAAACGCTCATAAAAATTAATTAACTTCGCGAGGACGGAAAAAGTGATGGATGCTTCGCTCCGTTGCGTCTCCGTCTGCGGATCCTCGCCAAGGCT
Organism: Sebastolobus alascanus; assembly: GCA_916701645.2. Taxonomy (NCBI): domain Eukaryota; kingdom Metazoa; phylum Chordata; class Actinopteri; order Perciformes; family Sebastidae; genus Sebastolobus; species Sebastolobus alascanus. Next base: position 294,370 of record CAKAOJ020000349.1, read on the forward strand.
GTAATTTGCATCCTCGCTAGTGATGTTTATTTAGGAGCAGATGTTTTATTGAAATTTCGGGGGGGGGGGCGATGCGAAGCTTCAATCTATGCAGTCGTCTTCAAATCAATCGTCCCCCGTCTCCCTTATAAATAAATGCTTTGTTTTTGTCTGTGCGCCCGTATGTACACGTTTGAAACACATGTGTGCAGGGAAAATCTTTTTGGGGTATGAAGTCACATGGCAAGAAGCTAGCTAGGTGATGGCAGACGGCCAGTTTTCCACCTTATGATGAGAACCATGTATCTGGTGCAACACGTGCGGGAGGAAGGTATGGTGTCAGAGAATACCAGCGCCGCTGCATCATCCCAGCAGGCTGGACGACCACCTCAGCTGTCCGTGATCCCTTTCTTCTTTTCTTCCATCTCTATTATTCCCCTCTCACCTTTCTCTTTTCGTTCTTGCCTTTTTTTTTCTCACCTCCTGTGCTCCTCCTGTCTGGTGGCCTCCATATGTGAAGCTAAAAGCAGGTCAGGGGGGAATCTGGCGAGGCTTTGTTTTAGCGCGTAGAGGTGAGCATGTCACAACAGGATTGAATACTTCCCGTGGTCCTTGACACTCCGTAGGGCCCCTCTGTTTCCATCGGCTCTCTGTTTAGATAAGGGGCCCCCCCCCCCTCCTTTCCAGAGGCCCCCAAGCACTTACAGCTGAGATGCAGGCGGGAGTGATTATTTGGACGGGGGAGACGTGCACGTGCGCAGCCCTCCCCCCAACTTTTTATGCTCGCAAACTCACCAGCTCAGCAGTGTGAATCCCCAGTCCTCCCATTGCAACCTCGGGGGCCCTTTTTCTCGCCGTTTAGATGCAACAAACAAGTTATTGTTTATTTACTGCTGGCTTTATTGCAGCATAAAGCAATAATGAAGCTGTTTGACAACTTGCTGAAGTCTGGAGGGATTACCTGAGTGAGTTATAAATGTGAAGAAAACAATTCATTCTCACCCTTTTCATGTTATTTATAGGACTTACAACAGTTGGAATCACTTGAGTGAAAAAGTACCAGCTTCAACATGTGGCTCTCAGTAACAAATAAAAGCAGCTTTATGCCAAGACAAAACAACAGACTAATTAGAAGAAAAACATTTCACACTATATTAAGGAGAAAAAGAACATTTAGTTTAAAAGAATCTGCATATTGAAAGCATAAACATGTCATTTTGGCATGGACTCTGGAGACTGCATGTGCAACATATTTCGACTGATCCACAGCTTTTATTGTTGTTATTGTTGTTAAAACTTTCAAAAAGATGTGTTTATGTATACGTCTGTAGACCCTTCATTCCACAAAGTTAGCAGTTAGCATAACATGGAGTAGCAGCACAAGGCAATGCATAGAAATATAGAAAAATAAGCATTAAAGGTGCAGTGTGTTGGATAGTGGTGAGGTTGCAGATTGCAACAAACTGAAACTTCTCCAGTGTGCCAAGCGTGTAGAACTCCGTAGGCCGACGCAAAAATGTGAAAACGCGAATGGCCCTCTCTAGAGCCAGTGTTTGGTTTGTCCGTTCTGGGCCACTGTAGAAACATGGCTGCCAGCTCTGTGAAGAGGACCCGCTCCGATTGTAGATATAAACGGCTCATTCTAAGGTAACGAAAACACAACGATTCTTATTTTCAGGTGATTATACACTAAAGAAAATATACTTAACACATTAATATTATATTCCAATTTTTGCCAATAAATCCCTCCACATGCTACACACTGTTCCTTTAAATGCACACCAGAGTCTGACTGTTATCAAGTGGGGCATCATATTAATGTGGCGTTTAATATACAGTAGCTCTTATAAGCTCGTAAGATCAATTTGAAATATTAGAGGAAGCATACGCCACAGGATTGTAGCCAGGACGTCCAGGAGTTCCAGACAAATTTTCAAGATCAAGAGGAAATCTTCTGTCTTTAGTGTTATTAAGAGCATGCTCGTATCATCAAGTCTGTTGTGATCCTGTCTCAAACCTGTCTGGAACTTCTGTGAGGATGTAAGGCTGCTCTGATCCCGATATTAACTTCAGTCACCAGTCCAGATCCACAAGGATCTGGACTGGTGAGCTCAATAACTGAGAAGTGGTGATAGAATCCCAAAAATGCACCAGTCTGTCTGATTACACATCCTTGTTAAATCTTTGTATATGTGTGTACTACTAGCATTGAAAAGAGGTTAATTGTGTGACTTTGAAAAGTCCCAAATTATGACTGCACTTATTCACTTTCTTGCCGAGAGTTATATGAGAAGATCGATACCACTCACATGTCTGTACACTAAATTTGAAGCTGCAGCCAGAATACGATTAGCTTAGCTTAGCATAAATACTGGAGCAGGGGGCAAACAAGCTAGCCTGGCTCCTGAGATACAACGTGTTAATTAGTAACCTTAAGAGGTGCTGATAGATTTTTTTTTTTTTACCTTTGGACAGAGCCAAGCTAGCTGTTTCCTCCTGCTTCTAGGCCTTATGCTAAGCTAAGCTAACAGCCCCTTGCGGCTCTAGTTTTTTGTTAAGTGTACATACATGTGTGTGGTATCAATCTTCTCGTCTAACTCTCAGCAAAATGTTGAATTACTTTATAAGACAGCATGATTAGCTTGCGTTTAGCTTACTCTTTCAGCAGAGTACATTAGTTGAAGTTGTAGCTGGAGTAGCCATTGTTTTCCCTGTAAATGGTGTTCTTGTTACTTCCTCTGTTTCTGTTTAGTAAAATAGCATTTACACGAAGAAGATGAAACAAGTATATTCAAACAATGGGGTTAAATTTTGAGATTTATGCATGCAGGCACATTCCCATTAAGTTGAATATTTGTTGTGGGAAAAAGAGGATCCAGTCCCACGCCACAAATAGTAAACAGTTGTTGAGAAAGCCCTCTCACAGCAGTCTCACATGTCCTGAACGTAAAGTTCTTTCACTCAGACGGAGTAGTCTGATACCTACTTTGATGAAAACCGTAGTTTAATGAGGACTGGCTCCTATAGCCATGACTCACTGTGTTTGTCCTATTTTGTTTTAGCTGCCTGACCTCCGGGCACGTCCATTATCTAACACACAGTCAGAACAAATTTACTTGTGATACTCTATTGATCATCAGGGGATGATTTATCATAATGACCCTTAATTACCCTTATAGAGAGGTCAGAGGTCAGGGTCAACAACACAAGCCAACTTTCGTGACCATTAACATGCAGTAAATGAAATAAACATGAATTTATAACTACTTTGTGTACCCGAGTATTAATTCTGAATCAGATGTTTTACAGTATTATGAATCCAAATGAAGCTGCTTTTTCGTGAGTGACCCTGAATACAACTGGGTCTCATTAAACAGACATGGCGAACAGAATATGTCCACCTGAGCCGCTGTGGAAAGCCAACACGTTCCACAGATTCCTGCCTGGTTCAACGAAAAAAGAAAGAAAGAAAAAGAAAAGAAAAAAGATCATTTGTGGATAATTGCAACCACATTTTCAAGACGCACTCCCGTTCTTGGATGACCAACGAGATGTCTGATCGGACAAAGAAGCTTCTGCTTTAATGTGTTTGAGTTTTATTTTATAGCTCTCTGTGGAACAATGGCCCTTATTCCTCTGACTCCGTCTGATCCTCCAGTCCCTCTGTCTCCCTCTCTTATCTCTAACCCTCTGTCATATGTTATGATGAAGGGACGCACCATTACAGCCTGTAGAAGCGAGATTATTCTACTAGCCATCTGGCTTCAATGAAACGGTCCAACATGTCAGGAGTCCAACGGGTTTTAAACTTGTTTACTGACTATCGAAAAAGGCCAGTCAGCAAAAAATGTCTGGTTCTTGAATCATCGTCGTGTCTCATTTTAGAAGATCATCACAATTCAGCACCAGTAAAGACTGTCGTGCAGGAATGCAGCGGTGATGCGGGTCATTTCTGCAAGTTTTGTTTTTTATCAAATTTGTATTAGTTTTGAGATGTTGAATATCCTCATGTTTCTGCAAAATTCAAAAATCAAGTAGAGGAATTTTAGAAATGCCAGAATAAAGCCCAGAGATTTGGTGGAAATTTCTCCTGATACTAAAATGAGACGAGAACGACCAATTTAGGGTTAAAACTCTACAACCCGGTCTCACGGGAAGGCTTATACGTAGCATGAGGACACATTTGAGGCTTTTCATGTGTCATTTGTACGCCACAGAGAAAAACTACGTTAACGTCCGCTGTTAGGTTTAGGAAAAAACGTCATGGTTGGGCTTAAAATAAGTACGTGATCTAAGTAAAATAAGAAACAACGTAACATAAGTACACAAAACACGTCACAAACGTACCTAAAAACTTCACTATCGTAAGTTACAAAACAATACGAAAAGTCCTGTGTTTGTTGGACCCATCCACGTCCCCTCCAGCCCGCCATACGCAGTTTTTCTCACTTTTTATTCTACGTCACTAACTCTGAGCGTAGCATTCTTACGCGGATGCGTTTACATTTCGGTCAATACAGACCACATGGTGTATAAATGACACGGCAAAAGCTAGAATGGCGTTCTTATTGCACGTAATCGTGTCATTCATACGCCTTTTTGTACACGGTCTGTCAATCCTTAACTGATTTAAATTCTAACCAGTGGTGTATGAGATGTGAACAAAGACAGATAGACAAATCGGGGCCAGTCTGCACGCATGCAAACATATACAGTACGAATACATAGGGGATGATGCATGTGCACAAAGACGTCAGTTACAAACACAGACACGTGAGCACCCAAACAGAATCCAGGTGCTTCCAGGTTTTCAGTGTCGGCCGTGGTTCCAGCCATCACAGAAGTCCTTGAGCAAATACCTCGCAAAAACCCGACCGCTCCTCCACAGTCCATGTGGATGCAATTCTTGGGTATTTAGAGCGGAAAGTCTCCACAGGGCTACTGGAGTAGAAGTCGAAATTAAAACACGGCGCTAATTAGCGGTTTGAAGTCCCTCGTGTCTACTGTTTGACAGCGGATAGTAAACAGAGACGCTCTTTGTCTGTCGGCTGGGACGTGGGGGTGTCTCTCCAGACAAATTTGTCCTCTTTCGGTGCTTCAAAGTGCCATTCATGCCATCTCTCGCTGGCGGAGTGCAGCAAAGCGTGATATATTCAGAGGATCAAACCCATCGCGGGGACAAAAGGGAGGAAAACAAAAAGGCCGCGGCGCGTTGTTGTGTCTCGGACGCCTGCTTCGCTGATGAGCTGCGCTCACACGACCCTGAACTCTGGAGGACCTCGCTTTGATCACCTGTCTGCGACCTTTTGACCTTTTTCTCACAAACAGCTGTTTAGCTGTCAAAGCCACAGTCAATTTCTGCCAATTCACTTAATCTACACCAGGCCTCACCCTTGATCCCAGAGCATATATAGGGCAAAGTCTGGGAAAATACAGGGGCAGCTTCTCTGTGTGCTTTCCTGCTTTGTCCCATTTACAAGAAGCAGAGAAAGGCATCGGGCCCATAACTCAACCCTCACTCCCACCCCTCTCCTCGACTCTGTTTGTATCCGTTCATGCCTGTCTCCCTTCTTGTCCATCTCTCCCTCTCTGTCCTCTCGGTGGCAGCGGAGGTTTTGTCATTCTGGCCCAAAATCCTGAACTTCGGATGGAGCTTTTCCATCTTCCTTTCTCCTCTCCGCTCCCTTTCTTTCCATCCATCCATCCCGAGGGAACTCTTTGTGTGTTATTTTTCCTCGCTAACAGATTCCGGGCGAGTCATTAAAACCTTAGTAAATATTTTCCGCTCTATAAAAAGAAATTAAGTTTGGATCTCAGAAGAAGAAAGAATAATTGGGACAAATAGCGAGACAAGATGATGCTTTACTCGTCTCATTTGATGTTTGGCTGGAGACAGAGCTACCTGCCATGAATGTACGGGCTACACAGAGCAGTCCTTGTTCCTGTAAGTCTGTGCATCAGCTCTTTTTTTTTTTTCTACCCCCTCCTTTAAACTCATATTCCTGTCAGGGGGCCTCCCATATGTGCTGCGCAATGTGTGCTTTGTCAAGGAGGAAAGAGAGAGTGAAAGAAAAAGAGATAGATCTTTAGGGAAGCTCTCTCTCCCTGAACGCTGAGTCTGCACATTTCATCCCCTCCTCCGGATTGTAATGGAAAGTTCTGTAATGGAAGAATAAGCTCAACAAATTTGACACGGGCGCTAATTGGAGGAATGCAAGTCACGGCGGAGCGGCTGCATTGTTTTTGACACTGATTTAAAGCAAAGAGTGGCTACTGTTACTGTAGCAATTAAGATAACAGAAAACCTGGCGGCAAAGTCGGCGAAGTGATTAATCCAAACTACTCTCATGTTTAAAGTCCTTGCAGTGGATCGCTTTCCTCCAATGTGTATTATACCTGCTGCCTTTGTGTTTAAATCGTGACTTGAGAGGATTGTCTGTTGGAGCGGCGTTAGGGTTTCTCTGCCAAGCTCCACTTTCGGTCCAGAAACATTCCAGCGTCTCTGCAACCCCGCTGATCGTCCAGCTTCCAGCGCTCAGAATTAAAACGTGAGCAAAAAAAATGAGCTCCTTCTATTGATTTTTCTTTGCTTTTGGAAAGTGCCTTTCCCGGCATCCTTCTCGTGTCAAGATGTTGGCTCTCCGAGGTGCCCAGCCGAGGTGCCCCAGCCAAAGGTACGGGTCAATTTATCCGTCAGTCAGGATAATAATATCGGCGAGAGCTCCATATATGGAGCGATTCAAGGCTGCGCTGTGCATCCGCGCGGTTTTCTGGAAATGCTGAGATGATTTCAGGAAGCTCTCGACTTACTGTGTGACACTAACTTGTTGAGGTTTCAAATGAGGCCTCATTTTGGATTGAAAATTGCTGCTCAAGTGGCAATTCTTCAATGGTTTCACAGGCAATACTGTCAGTGTTTAGAATAATAAGAGTATAAAATATCTCAAAATCATGAGCACTGTGTGCCAGTCTAAGAGCTGGAAAGACCCCTGATTATTGATCTTTGTCTAACCTTTGACCTCAGCTTTAGAGGAAATTAAAGGCTCCAGTCACAGGTAGTCAAGTCTCCAAAGGATTAGATATAATATCAGCAGCATCAAGGTTCACAGACTCCGGTCAAACGGAACAATCACACTTTATTTGGGCAGTCCAATACGAGAGGGAGAATTGATTCCACGGCCAACGGAAAATACTTCTGTCTGATTTGCTGGCAGGTATCCTTTAATATCGTGTGTCAGGACCACTCATACATAGTTGCAGTCAACAGCTTAAATCCATGTGCAGGCTACTGTATATTAAACTGCAGCATAGCAACAATACCAGCCTTAAGGCATAGGCCATATAGGCGGTCGCCTAAAGGGCGCCACCTTCTGGGAGGTGCTGGTCTTAATTTTTGTCTTAAAACCATTGTGATGTCTGATGTGTGTTGTGGTTTACGGGGCTAGGGTTAGGGTTCTGGGGGGGTTGAACACGGTGGGGGGGGGGGCTCCAAATTTCGCCTAGGGCAACAAAAGGGCTAGAGCCAGGCTTGAACAATACTCAAAGTTACTGTGAGGAACTGGTTATGAAAAAGTCTCAATTTAATACAGATGCCTCTATATGACCTATATTCTTAATGCTTTGCCTCGCTGCTTCGCCAGTCCCCGCTGGGAGCCAACACTGACACCACGCTGCTGGAGGCCCGGGCCGTATTGACGGGCCCGCTGGAAGGAAGGGAGGCACAGGAGAACCAGAGCCAGGACTGCGCGAAGCAGACTGTCAGACCCTGCTGCAGTAAAATGAGTGGTTTTCTAAAGGGAGTCTGGTGCTCGGGAAACACTACCGCTTTTGTCCACAGGGAGCGCCAGAATCAACACAAAATGAAAGTTCCTCATAGTGACTTTAATGCTACTTTGCTTGACGGTTATGTGAAGCTAATATAAAAGATTTAACCTCTGTGTTGGGGTTAATCTTTGGGTTGGTTTTAGGTTTAAAAACGTGGTAAAGGTCAGGATTAGGGTTACGTAAGATGCCGTGAAAAGCCACACATGTCCAAAAAGTGTTAACACACTGTATAACTCCTTCAATATATACAAAATAAAACATATATAAATATTGGGCCCCCAGGGTCCTGGTCTTTATTTTCTCAGTTGATTTGAACAAGGCCTACATTTTTGAAAACTAATGGTTTTATATTGCTCAGAATGAGATCTAATGGACCTGTGGCTGACACTGAACCCGGTTTCCCCTACCAACCTGGGATGGAAAGAAACAGGCGAGGCCATATGACTCCAGTTATCTCAAGATTCTTGGTTCATGAAAGGAGAACTTTTGTTTCACATTCTTGAATACGATGGGTTTATTTTCAACCGGCACTCAAAGAAAAATACACAGGAGGAAGTGTGTTTCGGGACTTAATGCCCCTCCGCTCTGCTCTCTCGCAAAGAAAACGGCGGGCAGATTCTTGGTTTGCGGGCATCTGTGTATAAACATGTGGGCGTACATGCGTGAGTGAGTCTGCACGTGACTGCATTGTAATTTGTGCAAGATTGAAGAACTTTAGACTCACAATTGAAGCTCCAGTCAGCAGTTTATAAAGTGGTAAATCATACGTATACTACCGTGCAGTCATTTTTTTTTTACTAAAAACTTATCAAGGTGGGCTTATAGGTGATCAATAAATAAGGACACTTGGATTTGGAGACTTTCTGTCTGACCTGGAGTCAGATTTAGAGGCAGAAATTGCTGTTCAAAGATGGAAATCAGACTGGAAGACGATTTAAGACGTATGACTAATCAAGGTTTCGGCACTGTAACCACAACTTTAATCATTTACAGCACAAAAGTACATGAATAACGGAGAGTACATCCTGATGAACGGTGAAGTAGTAACTAGTTTGCTGTTTTGCAACTCAAATACGCTTGTTTCTGGCAGGCCGAGTTCCCTCAACTGGACATGATTTGCAGTCGCTATAGAGACCGAGGGTGTTTCTCAGCACATCCGCCTCCGGAAAGCGCGAAACAATGACTGGAAGAGTGGCACTGCCCTCTGTTATTGACCCGGGGGGAGTTGAATCACACCGTGCGGCTCGACATTAGTCAGCTCCTCATTGCTTCCCCTTTTGTTTCCGAATGAGCACCACTACAGCGTCATTAACAAGCTCCATCTCCATCAAAAAAGCCCCTTTCCTGCTCCCTCACATCCTCTGCCCAGCTCCTCCCGTGGAAACGGAGGGCGGCGTGCAGGTGTGACGAGCTCCACGCTGGCGTCACTGGTGATATCAGAGGGGAAGTTGTGGTTGGAGAGTGGTATTTTCCTCTTGCCAGTGGTTTATGCCAGGTTCGGGGATGATTCTTACATCATTAGAAACAGATTGGGGAAGTTTGCAGATTGGTCATTCTACGAAGGATTTCCCCTTCTCTCTGTTTTTGTCTGTTTGGCATTGGTCATTTTTGTTATGAATTGAAAAGGGGTTATGAAACTGAGAGTTAAACATGGGAAAAGAGGAATAAGATTTAAGGCACTTTCTAAACTAGTTGTTTTAGTTATGAAAAGCAGTTCATATGGTCAAGTTTTTTGCTCATAAACTCCCTCTGGGCACCGTAAAATATGACTTTAGTAGCTGCAGCTGTTAATTACTTCAAGAAATCGCGGAGTATCCTCCATAAAACTCTCTCTCTCTCCTCTTTATCTCCCCGTCTCTCGCTCTAAAGGGCAGGGTGGTTAGGTGACTCCATTAGTATTCTGACTTTCCCTGGGAAATGGGCTCATAAACAGCTGGGAGCCACAGCAGGGAGCAGACACACAATGCACAATGTGTGTCATAACAAACTACTACTCTATTACACAAATACGTACACAGTAAATGATCCCACACTAAGTCACCTTTATTAATGCGGGAACTGGTCGCGCGTGAATGCTCGCATGAATGTTGTTTCACTGTGGGACACGCAAGGGTGCACAGCGGGGCATCTCGCACCGCTAAGCTATGACATAGTTAGGGCGCTACGAGCTTGAGTCACAAAAAAAAAAGAAGGTCTTAAAAGCGATGTGACATTTCCCTTGCTAAGTACTCACGTCATTAAAGTAATGATCTACTAGCAAAACCGCTGGGTGCCGGGGTTAACAACATTCATTGTTCCGTGCTACGGCGGGGCAGGGCTGGTGGGAATATTTGGGCAAGAAAGGATGTGTTTGTTGGAGAGTTTTCGTCCTTGTAGTCGGTGAAATATCCGTCACTGGTGACATCAATGTCACGTCTCAATGGCGTGTTTCTGATTTAAACTGAAGGGGTGGATTTCAAAATGTATGGTCAATATTTAGAAAATGGGAAAGTTGCTTTAAAGATGCAGCGTGTAGGATTTGGCGGCGTCTAGCGGTGAGGTTGCAGCATAGAAGTAGAATATAGGAGTAGAACAGACATTCCCATTCAATTCAACGTAGCAGGCTGTTCAGAGCGGCGGCCATTTTTTATGTGTACCGTTGCCATAGTGACTGCTGTCATCCGTATAAACTAAGCCGACTTGCGGCAAGTCGCAGACTCACTGAACTGAGGTTTTGCTGTAACGACGACTAAATGAGCAGTGGAGCAGTAACGTTACGAGGCACATACAAAATGTAAATGAGTACATATTTAACAGCTTAATGTTTCATTCACACGCAGCGAAGGAAAGCACATTGCTATCACCAGATGACTGACAACTTTGTTCGGCTCATTCCCTGTAAGCAGTGCGGCATTGAAGCATGGCGGAATTAGCAAGACAGCTAGCTAGCTAGCGGACAGCTGGTTGGTTAGCTCTTCGGCTGGTTCCGCAAGGCTTTGGTGCTGCACTGATAACAGAAAATGAGCTGAATGGCAACTAATGGGGACAAGCTACCTAGCTAACTAGCCAACCGGCTGCGTCCGCTCTCTTCCCGGCGAGCCGCAACCACACACTTCACGGCCCCGTTGACGTGGGTTCTGTTGTCACCATAAAAACTAACAATCTTTTGTACTAGTCAAATTACCACACCAAACCCTTCTACTCCTATTTTATTTCTGTGGGTTCCAGATTGCAACCAACTGAAACTTCTTGTGTGTGCCAAGCGTGTCGGAAAAAACTACGTCGGTGGCCGACGCAAAAACATGAATGGCCCCATCTAGAGCCAGTGTTTGGTAAGTGGTGCTCTTTTCTTTGTGTGTTCATACTAACAGTTCCAAATTAAAGGTGCAGTTCTCAAATTAAAGGTGCAGTGTGTACGATTTGGTGGCATCAAGCGGTGAGGTTGCTGATTGCAACCAACTGAAACTCCAACTGTTCCAAGTATGTAGGAGAACTACTGTGGCCGACGAGAAAACGTGAAAACGCAAATGGCCCTCTCTAGAGCCAGTGTTTGATTTGTCCGTTCTGGGCTACTGTAGAAACATGGCTGCCGGCTACGTGACGAGGAGTATGTAGATATAAACGGCTCATTCTAAGGTAACGAAAACGATTCTTATTTTCAGGTGATTACACACAAAAGAAAACATAATAAATTAATATTATATTATATTTCTGGCAATAGATCTCCCTAAATGCTGCACACTGTTCCTTTAAATTGAAGAAAAGTGCAAACTTCGACCTGGTTTCACCTCAGTGTACTGAAATGTGTGTCTGTAAAATATTTTGGCAACCATTTTTAAACAACGAGCCACTGTGACCATCGTAATTTTTGCCGAGCATTCGATACATTTCTTCGAAAAACCAACCAAACGCGACACAATATTTGGGGTTAAATGGAAAGCTAAAGATTTATGGAGCCAAGTTGAATGTTCATCCAGACTAGAGTCTAAGTGGGCAAGAGTGGTGACAGCTCAGCCTTTGACTTGGCATCGCCAAGGATGGACGTTTTGCCAGGGTCAACATTTGAGAAATGGCTGCTTCTTATGTAAAAGGGCTGGTTCCTGTTTTGGCCGTGTGGCTTGAGGACAGCAGTTGATAAAAAAATAGCGCTTGGAAAGGCAGCAAATATAGACAGCGACAGGTGTCGAGAACTTTAAATCACATATAAGCACGAAGGACTGAAATGGACATGAGGTAGCTTCTCCCGACATGTGAAGCTTCGGCGACCCTTTCCCAAGTGTCTGATGGTCTCGCTGCGAGCTTCGCATTCCTCTCGATGCCTCGGGCCTCAGCCGCAACTGCGGTTACATAACCGGTGCTAAAGCTGTATATCTCTGCGACATATTTACCTGAAACGGCTTGACCCCTGCTTGAGCCTGGGCAGCAGCGACAGCGGCGACTGAGGCCTGGTTTTCTTCTTTCAGAGCCTCTCAAACAAATACACAAAAACACTGTTCCTGATGCTTTGCTCTTAGACACATTTTATTTTATTAATAAAACAAATACGAACGTATCCCTGCACTGTGCAGAGGGATGTTTATTCAGCTTTTCAGCACTCGACGAGGCTCGAGCCTGTTGAGGCCTTAACGCAACACTGGTTCAGTTAATCAGGGGCCAGCAGCTCCCACTGACAGTTACACTCAGTTTGGGTTTATTACCTTCACACATACCAGGAGGAGGGAAGTGACCCCTGGTAGTCTGCTGGGTACCATAACACTGGATGCTGTATGACTTTCTGCCTCTTTGTTCCAGCACATTGTCATTTAGCCGTGCACTATTGCAGTGGTGGACACGGGCTGTCTGAGGGGCAGGGGTAGGGAAAATAAAAGGGGCTCGAGCTGCATGCGGTGGGGCACCAACGTGCGGAAAGTTTTCTAGCATGTTGGGCAGCCTATATGGAACTGCATCGTGTTTTCTCCATTTTAAAGCCACCCTAGAGGCCACTTTTCACCTTAGAGGGCACTTCATGTTTATCTACCGTAGGGGCATCCAAAAAGGCAATTCATCATGTTTTCTCCACTTGAAGGACACCTTAGAGGGCACTTTATCGTGTTTTCTCCACTGGAAAGGCACCTTAGAGGGCACTTTATCATGTTTATCTACCATAGGGGCATCCAAGAGGGCAATTCATTGTGTTTTCTCCACTGGAAGGGCACCTTAGAGGACACTTTATCATGTTTATCTACCGTAGGGGCATCCAAAAGGGCAATTCATCATGTTTTCTCCACTGGAAAGGCACCTTAGATTGCACTTTATCATGTTTATCTATCTTAAGGGCATCCAAGAGGGCATTTCATCGCTGGAAGGACACCTTAGAGGGCACTTAATCATGTTTTATCTACCGAAGGGGCATCCAAAGAGGCATTTCATCATGTTTTATCTACCATAGGGGCATCCAAGAGGGCATTTCATCATGTTTTCTCCACTGGAAGGGCACCTTAGAGGGCATTTTATCATGTTTTATCTACCATAGGGGCATCCAAGAGGGCAATTCATCTTGTTTTCTCCACTGGAAGCGCACCTTAGAGGGCACTTGATCTCATTTTCTCCACTGGAAGGACACCCTAAAGGGCACTTTATCATGTTTTGTCCACTGAAAGGACACCCTAGAGGGCACTTTATCATGTTTTATCTAGCATAGAGGCATCAAAGAGGGTACTTTTGCTGCGTTTCTTTCGAACATGGGAGCACCAAGGTCCGTCAGTGCACTATTCAGTCTTGGACTCTTATTTTGAAAGATGCATCAAACCATTCAACAATACAATACAATAACTATCTCAAAACAAGTAGTTTTAAAAAAGGCAGACTACTCCTTTAGTTGGAATCATACTTTAATTGTTGTTTTCAAGAAAGGAATGAAAACCAAATTTACTCTCTTGTTATGATCGATGTTTTGCAGTGGGAGATATAGCTCTGGGCAGAGCTTCCCATTCTTTCTCATGCTCCGAATGATGTGAGGTATTTTGGAAAAGGAACTAAAATGTGTCCCCAGTGGATCCAGAGTGCGCGAGGGTATAAACTCTCGCTTAGGAAAAACACCGAGGGATCAGAGAGGAAGCACAACAGCCGGGAGAGACAGCCTTACAAGTTATTACCAGGAGGGAGAGTAAACGGACTGCGTAACTCACCGTGCTCTCCTCTCTCTTCACCATAATGAATGTCTTCGTGTGAGTGGCGTCGGCGATCCCCCCCCTCTGTCGTCGGCCCGCACGTTAGAGCGAATGCTTAGATAATTACTGTGTAAATCATGCCAATCAATTACCCAAGTGAGGGAGGTAAGGAAAACAGTCTGATGAGGCCCTCGGTGGAAAACAAGTCTGGTGGCACACACACATGAATTTCACACAAAAATACGAAAATATGGTCCATCCAGACACATGCATGGCTCACAGCAAAGCCCACGTGCAGACACCATCCTCCGCTCAGGGGGTTCCAAAAAAGGCGCGTTAAAATGTCTCGTTTTGATGGCGTTATGAATGGGGGTCGACCTTGGGAGACACAAGGTTAAGTGGCTCAGTAGGTTCACGCACAGTGCGAAGCTGCGATTTTGTGTGTTCTTCAAGAGCACTTGTGATGTTTATGTGCGTGCTTTCGGGTGCACGGCACATGTGTATCCCAGCCTGGGAGCGTGCGTTCGCATACGCAAGCAAGCCGCGCATATGACATCTCGCATGTTTGTAATCCTCCGTTCGTTACGCCACCGTCCCCTGCTGGAACCCAGGCGCCGACGTAAGACCGGTTATGTAATTGTACCGCAGCAGATGATAAATGGGCAGAAGTACAGCGATGGGAATCTCACGGCCGTCTACGTCAGCGGCAGAGTGAGAAACCCCAGCGCCAGGCCTCCTCCTTGTAAATCATTTTTGGGTGTCTGTGTGACAGAGGGACGGAGAGAGGAGGAATGAAAACAGGAACGAGAGATGGAACAGCTGCCAAAGGAGGACGACGAGGCATGTAAACCGCAGATTGAGATAGAAGAAGAGTAAACGAGACAGAGCGAGTCCAAGGACAGACGTCTGCTTCACTGAGCGAGCGTAATCGACGGCGTCGGTGACGAAGCGATCGGCTCGGAGGAAGGATTTTCCACCTTTCACTCTTCCGTGATGAATTTCCCTCCTCTGCTCCAGAGCTCTTCTTTGCGGTGTACCTTGCTCTGTCTGTACATTCTGCGGGCATCGCACAATCTCGGAGATGCTCGGTTAGTTGGCTCGCGATCGGGTCGTTGTACGCACTCAGCACATCTCTTCCCCCATCTCTGTCCAAGCCACATATTTAATCTTGGTGAAGGGAGGTCTCTCCAAGAAGGAGAGTGATGACCTGAGTTATTGCTCTCTCTCCTGATGCAGAGGATGACCTCTCAGCAGTCGATAAATTAGAGCAGTGAGGATTTCATGCTGTGCTATAGGCATCTGAATCTGCAAATTAATGCTGAAGCGATTAGCCAACTGATCAATTTGTCGATCAACAGAATATAAATCGTCCGCAAATGCCAAACGCTCACTGGTTCCCTTATTACGGGTTTCCTAAGGCAAAGAAAAGTCATATGGAACACGTGTTTAATAAACTGCATTGACTATAATAGCTACCAGCTATCATCCCTGTCTCCTGTGCTTCTGGCAGTGGAGGCTAGTCCATAGAGGCAGAGGAGGTTGATCCTCCTTTACTTTTGAGTGGCAAGCGGGAGATCAAAATATATAAAAAAAAAAAAAAAAAAGAGTAATTGATGGTTTGTTGAAATAAACCATTACTACATCTCATAATTTATACAAATATATTATAATAAATATTCTCATCCTGAGGCTGCAGTGATTGTTTTTAAGAAATCTTGTAAGCCATTGTTTTACTGCTTAGTTTTTTCATTTTTCAAAAGTAGAGCGATAAGTAGCCTGTAGTAATAATAACAAGGCAAAAGTGAGCATGGCTCACATACCCCCCCCGCTCACTGCTTGACCCCTACTAGGGCCTAAGTAGGGCCAAAGGTTTTGCCCTTTTTGAACTAATGGAATAAATGGGCATTAACTAATTCACTAATGGGCACCCTGGACTTCTAACCCCCAAAAGCCACAACTAGACCACACTGTCAACCATCATACCAAATTTGAAGTTCCTAAGTGAGATAGATTCCGAGTTCTGCGCCGGAAACGAAAGTGTGACACGCGATCGGACGGAAGGACGGACACGTGAAGCACTATATACCCCCGACAGCGTTGTCGCAGGGTACAATAATTTCAGTTATATAACACTTGTCAAACTTAAGCGCAAAGGGCAAATCCAGATTAAAAGATTTACAGAATAAAAAATCTGAATCCCCATTTATGCCCCCCCCCTATATGACAGAAATTACGAACATAACACATATATCAAGCAACACTGAGTCCATACATAAAATGGAGATGCAAGAACAAAATAATAGAAATAACTAAATAAAATAACATGACACCGTATGGGTTGGTATTCCCTCCCATCCTCCACAATTTTTTGAGTCACCAGCCGCCACTGGTTTCTGGCCTTTGCTGTAATAAAACAGAATACAATCAGCTGCCTTCGACAATCAGAGCAGATTGGAAATCATCCAGTCATCAAACCGTTGCTAACTGACTTTGCACGCAGAATAACACTCTGTCCAACTGAAATTTCCCCACCACACGCAACCGGGGCCGATCATTGTTGAGGGTGATCTTGCGATCGCGGAAGCCACAGAGAGCGCCGGCGAGGCCCTCGACGCCCAGCCAAAGAATGCAAGGTGCAAGAGCAGCAATTTCCCCCCTCTCTTTCGCCGGCTGTCTTAACACGCCACACACAGAGGCCATCATTAGGGCTGGAGGAGCACACTCCCAAGTGAGGGGGTCCAGGTAGAAGGAGAGGAGGTAAAGAAACATGCTGGATGTTAAACAGAACTTGTAGAATCTCTGCGTACTGTGTGGCCTTGGGTATATCGCTCAAGAGCTGGACAGAATATGGACAAGCAGTATCCGATCGTAATTCCATATTGTTGTGTTTGTCCAGGTGCGTAGCAGCAGTCGACAGGGCTTTGGGGGGGGGGGCGTTGAAGGGGTTTATGGGGGGTCTTGTTTCTAAGATAACACCAAAACACAATTAACCCCCCGTGACACACGAGAAGCACTTCCTGAAACTCAGCTATACCAGCAGTTTCCCCTGCCAGCCAGCCAGCCAGCATGAGTAGTAAGGGCTTCTATTGTAAAAAGGTGTGTTTACTTTGGCCTGTGCTCACCTTTTTGCCATTATAGCCCCCTCCCGCTCCCCCCATTGCACACATGCCCTCTTTGCTGAAATACAACCCTTATTGCAAATTACCTTTGTCACTGAAAAAAAGAAAATCTCCTCCTTTGGTAAAGATCCAAATGTTATTTTTCTGAATTTCATTGGCAACTTTTTGGTGCGTGTCCCTCCTAACATTCCTGGCAAAGTGCTGTAAAATAAACGGCGGGCCACTAAATTTCAACGAGCTGAGATGGAGCGGGCGAGAGAGAAAACAAGCACACGCCAGCGAGAAAGTGGGCAACCGGTATAGAACGCAGGGCTCTGCGATTTGTTGTTACAGATGGCCACGCTCTTAGCGGGCCTCGGTAGATTTTCATTGTGGGAGAGCGGGAGTGTGAAAAGAATAAAAGAATCAATTGTGAAACGTGAGAGGTCGAGTGAGAGATCCGCGCTGAAGACACCGGAGGATTTATTGTGTTTGCATTAACCGTAGAAGCTCTACGTGCAATATGGTTTGGGCCTGAGAGGGGCTTTAAGTGTTGGCGTGCGGTGGAATCTCGGCGCTGTGATTTCTAACGTCCGATCCTGAGATTACTGAAGATGGAAATGTGAGGGGCGGGTTTGAACAATCATGAAACAAGGGATTCAATACGCAGAAGCTTGGATGCAGAAGTCTGGTTCCTGACAGACAAAGAGATTCAAGAGAGCTTTACTGTCATCGACAATGAAAGCAGTAACTATGCTACATCATTGTGTATTTAAAGCTGCTCTAATCAATATTTTTATATAGCTACATGACTACAACTCATGACCCGACTCTGCAGGTCTTTTCAACTCTATGGAGCTTTATAAAAACCCGATTCGACTGTTATCAGCTCATTAAAGGTGCGTTATCAGTCGTAAGCCTCATAGATGTGGGTCAGTAGGGGCCCTTCTACACCTACTAAATTGTAAAAGTGAAAGCGTAGCTCAAAAGCAACACGTTCTAACACGTTGTAGAACTGAATTAAACTTGGAACAGCTTGATTGGGTTTAGGCAACTAACCACTTTGTTAAGTTTAGGGAAAAAGATTGTGTTTTGGCTAGGGATGTGCATTCCAAGCAAAAATACTATTCGAAAAATACTGTGAATTAGTTGATTTTTTTTCGAAAATCGCCGCATACACCCCCCCCCCCCCATCTTATCCTATAGATTAAGAGTTTATTTCAACCATATTGTTGGAACAGTGGAAGAGGCCAGGGTAAAAACAAATCATGACGGTTTTGGTGAGTTTGTGAATTTTTGTTTCTGTCGGCTTTGAATGACGAACTGTTCTACAGATAGGTAGATGTGTATCTACCTGCTGAAACTACTACACACCAACACACACCTGCGCTGACAGAAAAGAGCCGAACTGAACGTGCCACTCACGTTTTACCAGTCGTAACGTTACTACTAGGCAGCGCCTGAAACGATTAATACAAGGGAAATATATATTGTTTAAGACGGTATGAATAGTCGCATAAACTAGTCGTTTTTTTATAATTTAACGACTATTCGAAAAATCGAAAATCATGACCCATCCCTAGTTTTGGCTAGGCATGTCAATCGATTAAAATATTTAATCACGATTAATCGCAAATTAATCTCATTAATCGTTTTATCTGTTCAAAATGTACCTTAAAGGGAGATTTGTCAAGTATTTAATACCCTTATCAACATGGGAGTGGGCAAATATGCTTGCTTTATGTAAATATATGTATATATTTATTATTGGAACACAAAACAATGAAAAATATTGTCCAGACACCCTCACAGGTACTGCATTTAGCATAAAAAGAATATGCTCAAATCATAACATGGCAAATTCAACAGGCAACAACAGCTGTCAGTGTGTCAGTGTGCTGACTTGACTATGACTTGCCCCAAACTGCATGTGATTATCATAAAGTGGACATGTCTGTAAAGGGGAGACTCGTGGGTACCCATAGAACCCATTTCCATTCACATATCTTGAGGTCAGAGGTCAAGGGACCCCTTTGAAAATGGCCATGCCAGTTTTTCCTCGCCGAAATATAGAGTAAGTTTGGAGCGTTATTTAGCCTCCTTCCCAACAAGCTAGTATGACATGATTGGTACCAATGGATTCCTTTGGGTTTTAGTTTCATATGATGCCAGTATCTTCACTGTAGCTTCAAAGGGGCCCGTTACAACCTAAAAATTGCAAGTTGCTTTAATGCGTTAAAGAACACATCAAATTTACGCATAGCTGCTCCGCGCCAAACAGCAGCCAAAGTGAGCGACTAGCTGGTGAACATAGTGGAGCATCTAGCAGAGAAAGAGCCAAAAACGATCTCTAAAAGGAGAGTGAATGCTGGAATGCTATAGGCCATGCAGGTGTTTATCCCACAGCTGCATCTCACACTAACAAACTGTTACTTGTTCCTCTCTCTGCTGTTTGAACCTCGGCGTTATGACCGGCACACATCAAGGCATCGGCGTTGAAAGCAGGGCGCTGCAGGTTTATAGTGAAGAAAGTGATGATCCAGACCGTCCTTGGACCATTATTAGATGTGGTTGAACCTCGTCTTTTACTCAGACCACAGTTTAAACACCATATTCTGCGGACTTACTAACACACTAAACCATCTATTTGTGGTTGTACAATCTGTAATCAAAGATTTGTGCTGCGGAAGTCATAAATACACACAAACGCGTGCACGTTCACGCATATCCGGTGTGTGTGCAAGTGTACATAAGTGGACGTTAGCGCGCACATGTGCGTCCACATCTGTATTTATGCGTGTGTTTTGCAAGAGGGACAGAGAGGGAGGGGAGGTAACAGCTGGGCCTCAGCTTCACAACTCAGACTCACCGATTCGCGGATGCCTCGCCGCCACATCCCGGCGGAAACAGCTGGAGTCGTTGCCGCTCAGATGCGCCACCTTTCAGCGTGAAGCCACCTGGAGGGAGGCGAGGAGTGTAGGGAATGAGCCCAGTTAAGGAAGTCAAATTTATGTCAAAAGCATTCTTGTGCAAAAAAAAAACGGTGCTTTCCAGAGAAATAAAAAGACACAGAAATTCAATTACAAACAAGAGGAAAACAAGGGTGGTGGCTGAGGAGAGGGGAGTAGAACAAGGGAGAAAAATGGGAAAAACAGCATGAGAGAAATACACTAAGGGTGATTCAGGTACAAGGTGAAGCAATGGAAGAGAGAGACGGAGCGAGGGCCTCCAGGCTGAAGTTTGAGCTACGCTCCCTCTCAGCTCTGTGGTCGCAATTTCCCCTTCTTCACTGTAACCCAAACCCCAGGCAGCTCGTATGAAAACACTCTATCTGTGGGCTTGGAACGCACGTTGACGTCAAGAGGCTTTTCCCATGAGGCCCGCGGGGACCCTCCTCGACAGCGCCTGCCCACGTCAACAGAGATAAGTGCGCCAAATCTCTCTTGTCCAATTGCCAAATTACGCTCGGGACGTCCCTCTGTGTGTGTTGTGCTCCTCTGCGATGAAGGTTTCACTGATGTAGGCCAAAGCAGACATTGACGTGGTAGCAATCAGCTGGACTGTGTTTTGTTACGTGCAACAGAAAAAGTTTTTTTTTTTATTAGGTGGTAAGCAGCCTTACTGCTGTGGTGTTTAGGACTTCTCATAAATGGCTTGTTAGTCAGTGTCTGCTGTGACTGTAAGTGGTGCTCTTTCCTTTGTATGTTCGTACCAGCAGTTCCGTTAATCGTTCTCAAATTAAAGGTGCAGTGTGTAGGATTTGGCGGTGAGGTTGCAAATCGTAACCAACTGAGACGTATCCTGTGTGCCGAGCATGTAGGAGAACTACGGTGGCCGGCGTGAAAACTCCAATGTCCCTCTCTAGAGCCAGTGTTTGGTTTGTCCATTCTGGGCTACTGTAGAAACATGGCGGCCGGTTCCGTGAAGAGGACCCGCTCCCTACGTAGATGTAGTAACGGCTCATTCTAAGCTAACGAAAACACGATTCTTATTTTCAGGTGATTATTATAAAGAAAACATACTTATTAATATTATATTCCATTTCTATTTCTAATAGTTCCCCCTGAATGTTACACACTGTTCCCTTAAATATGCAACACATCGCAGCCCTGACATTTTCCTTTTTTTTAATATATTTCATTTTCATTCAAACTTTTGAATACGGCAGAGTATTAGGGCCACGTCGAAGAAAAAAAAATAAATCTGAGATTTTTCGACAATAAATCCATAATATTACGAGAATAAAGTCATAGGTGTACAAGAAAAAAAGTCGTAATATTATGAGAATAAACTCATAAGTTTAAGAGAAAAAAGTCGTAGTATTATGAGAATAAAGTCATAAGTTTAAGAGAAAAAAGTCGTAGTATTATGAGAATAAAGCCATCAGAAAAAGAGAAAAAAGTCGTAGTATTATGAGAATAAAGTCATAGGTTTAAGAGAAAAAAGTCGTAGTATTATGAGAATAAAGTCCTAATATTACCAAGTAGTAATTTTACGTGTTATTTTAGAGGGGAAATAGAGCAGCGTGCCGCCTGTGTGAAAATGATGAACGTGGAGCATCTTGTGAAGTTATACTTTAGTATAGGTTTCACAAATAAAGAAATACTTAATCTTTTGGCACACCAGCACCACATTATTATCAGTATCAGGACCTTGAAAAGATTGTGTAAGAAACTGCGTGTATTCCGAAGAAAGAATCACAGAGACCTGATGGGGAAATTGCCTCTTTTGTGGAGGAGGAAATTACTTTTTTTCTCGTAAAGTTATGACTTTATTCTCGTAATATTATGACTTTCTTTCTCATAAAGTTATGACTCTATTCTCATAATATTACGACTTTTTTTTCGTAAAATTATGACTTTATTCTCATTAAATTCTTTAAATTCTTTTTTCTCGTAATATTATAAAAAAAAATTCCGCTCAATGTGGCACTAATACTCTGTCGTACCTCAAAAGTGCATTTAACAAGATTAATTTATATTGAAAAATGTGAATAATTTTCATTTTATAGATCAAATGACCTCATGTTGACCCCAGATTTTACATTGGCTGCTGAAAGCTCCAGCAGGAGCATTAAATGTGCTAATACACTTCTCTCTTAAACATGCAGGCATACAGTATAATGTTGGTTTAACTAAGTATAACTTGCATTATAATCTAAACACACTAATAATTATTACTTTTATCAATATATTTAGTGATTTATTTGATATCTAGAGCAGCATTTTAGCAACGGCTATTGCTAATTAACCTCCTTCTTAGATCCTACAGCCTCAATTTTCACAATAGTGTTCATCCACAAGAGAGAGTAACAAAATTAAACATTTTATATAAGAAGATTGAACCACAATAGATATCAGGCTGCAGATTTCTCATCTGATCTGATTAGTCATTTCTACGGTTTTAAAGGGGAACACCACCTAAATCAAGAATTCCAATATGTTATTCCCATGGCCTAGGAAAGTTCAATCAATATTTATGAACATGAACTACTCTCTCTCAAAGCCAGAAACCAGAGAAGTAAGTCTCAAACTTGTGATGTCACCGGGTATAGAGTAGGGAGCTGCTCCATAAACAATGAATGGGAGGCTGATTTCGTGGTTTTCTTTTTTATACCCAAATGAGCTTTATTCTATTGTAGTGAAGTTGCAGAAACATAAAATGTGCTCATATGCTTCCCCATTCATTGTCAATGGAGCGGTTCCACACTTTACACCCTGTGACATCACAAGTTTGAGTTTTAGCGCTCTAGTTTTTGGATTTGGGAGAGAGTTGTTCATGTGTACTAATATTTTTGGACTGTCTTAGACCATAGGAATAACACGTATGAATTTTGAAAATGGGCATAGTTCCCCTTTAACATGCACAGTTGGGTGTTTTCCTTCAAGAGACTTTTCACAACTAGCTTTGAACTCAATGGACTTTGACCACTGAAAAGTTGCTGTTAGCGAAAAGCACAGAGGTGAAGTGAACCCGGTGTCAGGGTGGCTGGAGAAACAACACCTGAGGACTAAGATAAAACACTTCAGGTTCAAGTCCAGTGCTGCTCAAAGTCACTGATACACAATCTTCTGTCCTGGAACAGCAAGAAAGGTCACGCAGGCTGCACAGGTAACACCTGTACAGAAAGCAACATCATCAGCACAACAACAACAACAACCGACCCGGCCCTCTCATCTCCGCTCCGCTCGGCCTCCTTGAAAAGCGTGTTGGTCCATGCCGGCGAAGGCGGGAGGACCGGCTCTCCTCTGTAATCAGGCGTTCTCCCTCCCAACAAGACAGCTGTGTAACCAGGTGAGTCGCAGGGCTTTCATCCTAATGACAACCCCTGGCTGACTGCTGTCAGCGGGGCTAAAGGGGCTTAAGGCCAACTGCAGGGAGGATTAGGAGCAGGACTGGGAACAGCGATAGGTTTTCCATGCAGCGTTTGGCTTCATTACGTAACAAAATCTGCCCTTTTGGAAAGCAGGGCGGGCGCTGGTGGGATGATTCGCTGCTGCCGACGGCCAGTTTCGTCTAACGTACAGCGGCGTCGAGGTGTTTTTCGCCAGATGGACATCGGACCAGGTGCACATTATGAAAACACAACAGCGAGGTGACTGACATTGAAAAACACACACGGTCGAATGTCAATATACGACTAAATCCAGCCACATGTCCCCCGATCAGCACTCAGCATACCACTTTCACATACGGATCCCTTACAAAGAAAAAGTTAATAAACATGTGTGCGTAGGTGCACGAGTGTAATAATCCTCACGTTGACGGGGCTCGCAGGTGTATTGCAATGCAGGAAATTTCTCGCCACCAATAAAGTTATTCCATCGGGGAGACTAAATGTTCCCCGCTATAGATTTGGGGCAGCGTATCACACAAAGTGCAGACAAACACTGTAATGATTCTCAATAGAGTAATCGTATGGAATTAGATCCTTACAGGTGTTATGCAAGTGTGCTGAAATGAGCGTTTGTTCTGCAGAGGGTCTCGCTGAAATGATTAAGAAATGCGATAACTTCTCTTGGAAATTATTTGAAATTTTATTTGAAATGAGACGCTTCCAGTGTGATTAAGGTTTAGTATTGCTTCAGTCAGATAAGACCACAACCACCACTGAGCCCTTCTCAAGCAAGATTTGCCAACTTTTGGGACTTTTTCTGACTTTGAACAGCTGTATTAGTTGGGAAAACTGTGTATGTTAGTTATTTATCACGGGTGTAGAAATTGAGACCAATGGATGGGACTTTTGACTAACCAAAGGATGGATTATCTCTATTTTATCTTTAGTTAATTCCCTCATCAGTAATTGAGTACTGTAATATGTCTGTATTAACAAGATTGCACTATCCTATTAGCATCCTACATGCAATGCATTATCAGGGCCTTAAATGGGCGTTATCAGTGGTTATAAGCCTCATAGATGTGGGTCAACAGGGGCCTGCTACACCCACTAGTAGGTTTTATCATCGATTCACATGGGTGATGACCGAAAGATGGAATAAAACAAGACGACAGTGACATCTAGCGACCGTAGTACTTATGACACGAGCAAAAGCGGAAGTCAGGCGCTGTAGTATAGATGGCGTGAAACTCCATATGGGGTGGAGGCTGGGATGATGATCGGACACAAAACATAGGACTTTCAGGAGACCGGGGCATCCCGTGTGAAACCAACAATATGTAGTTGTCTTCGTGTTCACAACCTTAAGTTTCACTTTGCCTTTTCAAACGTAGTTATTTTAAGACAAAAGACGATCTTTTTCCCTAAACTTAATTAAGTGGTTTTGTTGCGTAAACCTAAGTTGTAGCTTTGTTGCGTAAACCAAAAGAAGTTGTAATTTTGTTGTGTCAACCTAAACAAGTTGTAGCTTTGTTGCCTAAACTTAAAGAAGTTGTAGTTGTATTGCCTGATCCTAAAGAAGTTGTAGTTTTATTGCCTAAACGTAAGGAAGTTGTAGTTTTGTTGCCTAAACTTAAAGATGTTGTAGTTTTGTCGCGCAAACCTAAAGAAGTTGTAGTTGTATTGCCTGAACCTAAAGAAGTTGTAGTTTTATTGCCTAAACATAAAGAAGTTGTAGTTTTATTGCCTAAACATAAATAAGTTGTAGTTTTGTTGCCTAAACCTAAAGAAACTGTTTTGTTTGTGTTCGAAATTTCACGTTTATTCAGTTTTACGTGTTAGAACGTGTTGCTTTTAAGTTTCGCTTTCACTTTTACGACGTAGTAGGTGTAGCAGGCCCCTACTAACCCACATCTATGAGGCTGATAACGCCCCTTTAATGAGCTGATAACAGTTGAATCGGGTGCAGCAATGGCCTTCAAAAACAGCTGTATATTCTGTATGGACATGATAAAATACAGCAAAATACATGCAATGAAAATGTTTCATCATTCACATTATCATCACATTATCATCTAATGATGGCACTAAGGAGAAGGAATTCATCCTCACACGCTCATCATGTTAAAATGAGCAGCATATATATAATATATCATAATTAATTTCACGTCAGAATCATCAATTCAGTTATCAATACCCCATAAAAACATCAGCTACTGTATACTGATCAACACTTGCTAAATCAGAACAATATTGACTTACAACTGCTGTATAATACTGTACCCCTAACAAGCAGTGTCTGGGTTGCAGACACTGTTAGGGGTTACAGCCTATCTTGACATTGACATTGTCCATGTGTCAGCTTAGCCCCCTCCTCCACACACACCTCCCTCCACTTCTCTGTCCATTTCTCGGAAGAGGCACTGAGGAGCTGTGGACAGAGCATAGGCCTCTCTTTCTCTGTTAAACCCCCCCCTCCACACCACCACCACCTCCACCACCTCCACCTCCACCTCTCTTTCTCTCTGTGCATTTCAAGCTATTTCTTGCTGAACATCATGACATTTTTTGGCTAATTCTGAATACATTCAAACTTAGATATCAACCGTTTTTGATGTTCAATTAATTCCAGGAGTTTTTGCGTGATTTCCTACATTCCCCAGAATGCCTTGCACCAACCCTGACAGAACAAGCCTGGACTTGCTTTCAACACGGTTCACAGAGTTTACCCTAAACAGATCTACACTATATAGCCAGATCACTCAAATGCACCATGTGTAGTCTTACAGCTGCATTGCATTCCGGTCAACTGAGGCTATCATCAGTGCTAGAAATCACATATTTGCCAAGAAAATGCTTCTGATTTACTATAACTGCTGAATATTTTGTGTGTTAGAGGTCCGGTGGTTGACTCCGTCTATTCTGGACAAGTGACCACGTCCACCTACCGATGGAGAACATCAAAAGCGTGGAAATATGCCATTTTTTTAATCTGTTCTGGGGACACAAATATGAAAACAAAAACAGTTAAAGATGGCCAAGTGGTTCAATGTTCCATGACTAAAAAGCATCATATTAATGGTGTCCGTGTCAGCCAAACACTCACTTCACTCTCTGAAATCTGTGTTTAGTGTAATTGACGGATATATTCTAAAATGTGTGCACCGTAATCTAGACGTTAGTTGCTTAACTCTGGCATTTTTGGCATAAACAGCAGCTCTCGGAGGAGCCGCTGTAGCAAAAGCTGCAGTGTCGGAGGCTGTAATGTGAGAGCAGCTGCAGGCCAGTGCAGACACCTCTATGCAGCTCAGACAGTGGGGATGCAACCCTACTGCCCCCTAGAGGCAGAGAGGGGAACTTCTGCACAGATCAAATGCACCGATTCATCAGCTTGAAGACACAATGTACTTTGACCTCAAGTAAATGCAAGGGCGTTATCTCCATCTCTGGAATGTTTCATATTAAAATATGGCGTGTTACAATTGTGCTAGTAGCTCCACTGATTACAAACTTTATTAAATAACGTCATCTGAATTCTTTTCCCTGCTAATTTCACTTTTATTGAGAGTCTTGACGTTCACAACATCCTCTGTCAAGCTGCGAAAACCCATCAAAGTAACACATTTTGATGACTCCTCGCTACTGCATTCATGTTTTACAAGGTATGCCGCGCCGTCAGGAGGCTCAGCAGTTTTTTCCGCAGGCCTCATTTTCACTGCGGCTTTGTCATTGCAGTCCTGGTAGATCCAGTTTTATTTCAACTTGACTGCCCTCACATAACAGCACTGCTGAATTAAATTCTGTTTAATATGTTGTCATCCCTGACCTCCACCGTGGGATTTCTGTAAAACAGGCTCAGACGTTTGATGCAGCTGGTATTTGAAGGCATAATTCTGTCCTCGCGTAATTACGTCTCTTGTGAAGGATGTGGCGGTTTCCAGCGTGAAGGCCGCGACAAAGCAACCGCCAGACTGGAGTTTATGATGCTTAGACTTGCTAATTAACTGACTAACAGTCGCCTGCTCAGCATCACACCATTCAGCCACATGTGGATATCAGCTCAGTGGCGAGTTGAGACTAGTCTCTTGTGCTGAATCAGCTCCTGCTGTACATTAAGGACACATTTTGCCTTGACATCAATGCATTAAATACCCATATCCTTGTTGCACCTATACTAGTTTGACTGAAGCTTGATCTAACATTCTCAAGGAGCAAATACTGTATATAGCATTTAAACAAAGCATTTTAGCCTGTTTTAGATATAGCCTAAGATATATGAGATATAACGTAGAAATTAGTGAACTTAAAGCTAGGGTTGGTAATGTCCTTCAAAAACATTTTTTGTTATATTTGTTGAAATTCTCTTTACATCCCGACAGCAATCAATAAATCAAATGCTCTGACAAAAAAAAAAAAAAAAAATTGATATCTGTGGCTGTCGCAGGACTGTGATAAGCCCGTCCAATCATTTCATTTGGCCCAAATGAAGTGATTGGACGGGCTACCTGCCTGTTCGCCAACCTGCGCGCAATCTACCCCTGCACTCATTGCGCGTCACCGGCTTCCACAAGCTGCTAAATTGACAGCTGTGAGTACTAACAATAGCCATGTTCGTTATTTACGTTCTTAATAATAATTTTGGGGGAGTGGCTTTGGAGGGAGGCCTGAAGGGACGGGCTCTCGGGGTTGCCGACTTGGCGACTTTCTCACAAGATTTAGCAACTTTTGGAGCTAGTGCTGCTAGCTACTTTCATTGGAAAAAGAGGTGGTAACACTGGGCTGGGTTTATTCGGTTGGATAATTTTTAAACTCTATCAGTGCTCTTGCTAGTCTCTCAACATTACCAACCTTAGCTTTAAGAGGCGCGAAGGCGGATTTGTTTTTACCTTTGGACAGAGCCAGACTAGCTGCTTCCCCCTAGTGTTTTTGCTAAGCTAACTCTAGCTAGCTATAGCTTCATATTTACCGTACAAACGTGAGAGTGGTATCTATCTTCTCATCTAGCTGTCGACAAGAAAGCGAATAAGCGTGTTTCCAAAAATTCAAACTATTCTGCAGAAAGAGGTTAACTACTGTATAACCTTTATTTAATCTAATTGAGATCAAGATCTCCTTTGCGAGAGAGACCTGAATACAAATAATGCAAAGAAAAACAACAGTGTCAGCCAGACACAACAAAAGTTTTACGTGTTAGAACGTGTTGCTTTTAAATTCCACTTTGACTTTAACATCGCAGTAGGTGCAGCAGGTCCCTACTGACCCACATCTATGAGGCTTAAAACCACTGATAACGCACATTCAATGAGCTGATAACAGTCGAATCGGTCAACAAAAGTTACAAATACATACAACCATTTTTGGTACTATCCATTTTTGATGCGGTTGTTATCATCAGTACATCCAAAGCAAAGCCATCCCTCGTTCATTTCAGTAGCAGCACATACAAAACTCAGCAGTTGCTGCCATAAATGATGAAATAACTAAAGCATTTTGACTAACTGCAGCGAGACACTGTTTACCAGTTAGCACCACCGCAATAACCACCATTAACTACCACGAGGGCTCAAAACATGTTTTATACCCCTAATAAACGGTTATACGCGGCTGCAGCGCCACACTTGGGTTCCGTGCAAAACTTGACGCCGACAGGCAATATAAAAACACGCATAGCATGCATAAAAGATGTTATAGCCGGCCATTAGCTGGAAACGTGTTGGCTGTTACAAAGCTGCAATAAAGGATGTTTCGTTTTATTGCAAATTGATGGAGTGCTCCATTGTTCGCGCGGCCTGTTGCCACTTTAGGCCTCTTTGATTGAAGTGCAAACATATGTTTAAAAGGCTGTTACTGACGGGAGGACGGGACCTGAGTAGAGGCATCAGAAAAACCACAGAAATCTAAATGAAGTGGATAAAATGGGCCCAAAATCTTTATTTGAAGAAGCACTTTCTGTTTCTAATTTGTCACTGTCGTCTGTCACCGACTCTCTGGGGGGTAAGAATGGGATCCTTCAGCTTTCACCCGTTTTTATATTCAACACCCTTTCCAAATAGTCTATCTATCGTTCGAAATCTCTCAGTCCATTTTCCTCCCTCTCTGCTTCTCTTACGTCTCTTCCCATGGGGTGAGTGGGTAGGATGTGACTGTTAGAGTCATAACAAGCCGGTGGAAGCGAGTCAGACATGAGAGCCAGCAGAGGAGCCCTGCCGCTTCGCCCACCTTCTGATGACTTTACAATGTGACAAAACCGCTCGCCCTTGATTTACCGAAAGGGACGTGTGTCCCAACATGCTGAGGAGCGCACGGCAAGAACAGATGACAAACAGCAATTTGGCAGGAGGTTGTTGGAAGAGAATTGAGTTGTGGCGAGTTTGTGTGTGCATCTGAATTTCTGCGTCTGTTGCTCCCACCAGCATGGTCTCCTGAAAACTATGTTCCCGTGCAACGAAACTGCACTGTCGATTACGTTTTGAGGGAAACATATTACTTTTGTTTTTGATGTTTCACAAGTATGTTTCAGGACTTTCACCCAGGAGACCGTTGTTCTGTATCCTGTGTGAAACCAAAAGTCAACAATGACTTATTTTAATTTACATCCGTAACCATAGACCGTACATGAGAAGTGGATGTAACCACCGTGACGTCACCCATTGGTTTGTGGACTGCCATTTGAAGCCTCGGGTTTGGCATTTTGGCCGTCGCCATCCTGGTTTTTGGTCATCACCATCTTGGTTTTTGGCCGTCACCATCTTGGTTTTTGGTCGTCACCATCTTGGTTTTTGGCCGTCACTATCTTGGTTTTTGGCCGTCACTATCTTGGTTTTTGGCCGTCACCATCTTGGTTTCTTTCAACCAGAAGCGCTAAGTACAACCGAACACTGAATAAGACATTTTTAGGCGACCCAAATGTTAAAATTAAATTTCATGAACTGAAAACACACTGTGAAAGGGTTAAAGTTGTAAGACAAAAACACGGACAACTCCCAGACCGGACAACGCCGTGGTAGCGACCTGTCAATCACAAGGTAGCTCCGCCCTAAAGCATCCCCTGCTTTATGGTCTATTCGACTCTAAATGGGACCATAATTTACTAAATGAACTTCATGCTGTATTGAAGAAGACTTGAAACTAGCGATTGAGACCATAAACTCATGTTTACAATGTTTACTGAGGTAATGAATCAAGTGAGAAGTAGGCTCATTTTTTCATAGACTTCTATACAATCAGACTTCTTTTTGCAACCGGAGGAGTCGCCCCCTGCTGGCTGTTAGAAAGAATGCAAGTTTAAGGCACTTCCTCGTTGGCTTGACTTTTCAGAGCCAGAGGTCGCCCACTATCCGTTACTGAAATAACGTAACAAACATACTCATTTTAAGCCAAACCGTGATGTTTTATTAAACAAGTAGTTTTGTTGCCTTTTTGTTTTGTTTCAATTCACAACATAGTCCACAACTGCCCCCGGTAGAAAATACGCCTCCCATCGAAAATGTAATTGAGAATGCAGTTTAGCTGTATGGGAACGTCATTTTGTAGGAGACAGGGTTGCTCCCACACACTGAGGAGCACCAACAGGACCGGGAAGCCTAATAGCACTTCAAGCCTCTTCTTCCTCTGGGAAAACCCACCAGCCCACTGATGAGCTCAGCAGGCAGCAGGAGCCTCCACATCCACCATCTACCTATATGTTTTTAACTAGATATGTATATATGTACTGGTTAGCTTGCAAGAGACATCTGGCCATCTGTCTTTTAAACTTTATAAACTACGTACTTTGAGCTAAATGCTTAAAACTTTGACCTGACAAATGGTGCTAGATTAGAAGTTGAGGGATCACCAAATTATTAAATGAGCGTCTGTACAAAATGTCATAACAATCCATCCAATATTTGTCTTGAGATTTCGCTCTGGATCACAGCTGACCGACAATTCTTTTTGAGGGCACGATAAAAAAAATGTGCCTAATTTTCCAAAACTCTACAAAAGAAAATATGAAAATGTAGATATTCCTGCAGACACTTTTTCGCTGCCTCAAGTGGACCTATATATTTTTCTTTTTAAGAATAAATTTGGGTTTGAGGTAGACAAAAAGATGTGTTTTTGTCTAATTCTTTATTTGTTGAGCTTTCTGCTGGAGTGTAGGCATGTAGCGGTGTGTGTGTGTGTGTGGCAACAAAATGCAGATGCTGCGTCTACGCTGCCGGAAATTAAACAAGGAGAAGAAACAGGTCCTACGGCAACTTTTTCCACCTCAGCCAAACGTAATAATAAAACATTTAGTGATACTTTCTGGCATTTCAACTCTCTGTGCACATATTAAAAATGGGCACGAGCACAGCTGGGTAGACTTTGAGTATATGAAACTCTTGGATAAATACAGTGAAATGTATACACAGTGCAACAGGAGCCTCTCCGATGAGAGTCTGCTCAGCCCACTGCAGGGGTCCCGCTGTGGTCAAGCCAACAGCAGGAATGTAGACTGGTATCCCAAGGGCAGTGGGTTAAGAATCTCTCTGTCTCCTTCTCTTTTTTCCCTCCTACACCCAAAACAGTCCAAGGCTTTGGAATGGCGGTAAAACAACAGAGCTCCCTTAAATTAGCCCGGTGCGAAAGTCCAATTCAGCGTTTCCTTCACGGTTCAACGAGAGCTCTCTCTCCAGACCCGTGTGTGGGGGTCTTCTGCAGGCCACGGCTCTGTAAAAACCCAATCCAAACAGCCAGGTGATGGGAGATGGAGGCCTGGCTTAGCTTAGCCAACTGACCCACTTTCCATCACCAGTCGTTTAGATCTTGTGCTCCGTCTTAATAAAACTTCTAGGTGTACGTGGATGTCGCTAACTTAGCTTTAGTGTTGAATTAAATAACACTTTGGAGCCGCAGCCAGCTCAGCGGCTTTCCCTTCACCGTCAAACTTAACAGATGGTAGGATGTCTGTTGTTATGGTTGCATTCGTCCAGACTTTATGAACTCGATGGCCGATCCTCGGAGTGACACTAAGCATATTGTCAACTCATCAAAAGACAGAGGCGGAGCGGGCCATCATCTCCAGATCTCTGCTGATGAAGATTGATGGATCTTGCGTACCGTGACTGGGCTAAAAACGGGACGCTGATCTGGCCAACTCGCTTTACATCAAGGCTCCGTCCAAAAGTGTGTGTCTGTGCATGCTTTCCTGCTGTCTGTCACACAGTTGGATGCAGACTTGGACCGCAGCAACTTTTTCCCAAGCCAAACTGCCTTTGTGGCTTCTTCATTACAGTCGGTCACCCACAGGTTTCTGACCTACTGACCGTGAGCTCCGTCGGGGCTCTCTGTCATCCAGGACAGAATGAGGCTGTGACCTTGACAACCAGTCACCCAAACCTTTCCCCAAAGAAAGTATATTGATAAGAAGTGAAAGTCACAAATTTGCCTCGGGGGGCTTTACAATCTGTACAGGATACGACACCCTCTGACCTTTACAGTACGACCCTCTCATCGGATGAGGAAAAACTTAACCAAAAAAAAACCCTTTTAACAGATAAAAAAATGGAAGAATCCTCAGGAAGAGCAACAGAGGAGGGATCCCCCTTCCAGGATGGACAGACGTGCAAAAGATGTTGTGTGTACAGGGTAACAACACAATGAAAATACAACATAGACAATCCATATGACAAAAAATAATACATATAATATACATGTAATGTGAACATATTTGAGAAGGTGTATCCAGGAGGATGTCAAGCAGCTTTCCTGCGTCGCCAAACAGATAGAGCCAGAGCAACACGACCACCTCTCGACGCCAAACAGGTAGAGCCCGAGCAACACGACCTCCTCTCCATGCCAGATAGGTAGAGCCAGAGCAACACAACCTCCTCTCCACGCCAACCAGATAGAGCCCGAGCAACACGACCTCCTCTCCATGCCAGATAGGTAGAGCCAGAGCAACACAACCTCCTCTCCACGCCAACCAGATAGAGCCCGAGCAACACAACCTCCTCTCCACGCCAGATAGATAGAGCCAGAGTAACACAACCTCCTCTCCACGCCAGATAGATAGAGCCAGAGCAACACAACCTCCTCTCCACGCCAACCAGATAGAGCCCGAGCAACACGACCTCCTCTCCATGCCAGATAGGTAGAGCCAGAGCAACACAACCTCCTCTCCACGCCAACCAGATAGAGCCCGAGCAACACAACCTCCTCTCCACGCCAGAGAGATAGAGCCAGAGCAACACGACCACCTCTCCACGCCGAATAGAGAGAGCCAGAGCCAGAACCAGAGCAACACGACCTCCTCCTCCTCGCCAGTAAAACGTCTACAAAGTACCGTACAAAAGTAAAACAATATTTCTAGTGTTAGTAAATAGCAACTACATTAAATTCTGTGTATGTCATGCTACTAGCACTACTAGCTAGTGGCCGATAGCCGGTGGTTTTGAACAGAGACGTTAATACATCCACCATGGTACAGGCTTACAGCATACAGCCCATGGGTGTATTAGAAGATAATAAAAGTGATGAATTACAGCCAAAATATCCATTATTACAGCCGCATACAGCTAGCGGGAAGCTGGCAGAACCGGATATGTCATTTGAGCGTGCAGGGCAGTGCAGTCCTGTCGGTCTGATGCACGTTCATTATGCCGAGGAAATAACTCTGAAGTTAATTTGACAAGATTTTGGACATAATGATTTAAATGAGGGCTATTTAAGTGTTTGTACTGAGAATTGATTTACCTAAAAACAAATTATCCTCTGATTTACAGACGTCTCTTTTTACATCCATGACCATGGACTCATTGGCGTATTCAGTCCAAAATGGCGGCAGCTCTACCGCAGCGCCATCTAGCGACTGTTGTTTCGCCTCTTTGCTTCTATACTCTTTGGCTCCTCTGAGATTCCTCTTGGACTTCCTGTCCCTATCTCGCCATCTCTATTTTTGGGGTGAAACAGATACGTTGAAATACAAGGAGCGGTGTAATTTTTCACGTGCATGTGATCGTGAATCAATCTCCGCGGCCCGACCTTGTCTCCCGCTCCGACGCAGAACTCTCATATTGCCGGGGCTCATTACAGGCTAAAGTAGAAGCAGCAGATCAAGGGAGCTCCCCCATGCAGGTTAATTTCCTCGTCTAACCAAATCTCCTACATCAAATGGATCATCTTTCACTCCACCTAAGCTCCAGAGCTCTGAAGTCTGCGACTGAAACTCGGAGGACCTCCAACTTTTACTTTGAAGTCGCAGGAATCAAAGAGCAACAATACCTTAAAAAAGGCATTTGTAAGGAAGATAAGCTTATCAAATGGACTGCAATTTCCTTATGAAAGTTAGACTCGGCTATAATCTTGAAAGGGCTAAAATTCTGAATGACCCCCCTGTCCCTCTTGCAGTTCTCAATCACCATAGCGGATTTTGCTGAGTCACAGTGCAGCGCCCATATTTCCCAGCTATTGTGATGGACTTCCTGACCTCCCCTCCCGTAGGTTTTATGTCCTCGCCGTAAAGTTGCACTTCCCAGTCGCTGACACACGCCCATGCCCCCTTCCACAGCTGGTTACGGTGATGCCGGGAATAATCGAGGTCAGCTCGGCCTCGACCTGACGCCCCACCATCTGTAAAGCTTTTCACGGCCCGGCCTGGGTGTACCAGAACAACAAGCTTGTAGAAGCGGGGGTTAGTCATTCATGTGTGGGACATGGGAGGAAGTCAGGGTGGGTTCCAGGGAAGTACTTCCTCTGACAGTGCTGTTCTCACACATCATATTCAGGGTATGGCATACTTTTTCCTTCCTGGTTATCCGATTGAGTAATGATAAGACCGATAAATCAATACAATAGGACAAAAATACAAAAGAATAGAATAAAAATAGAATAGAGCCGAAGACGTCAAGACAGAAGAGGTAAAGTGCGCCAAATTGAACCGAACATTCAGCAATTCCCACTGTGGGTGTTGAGAGGCTCTCCGATCTGCAAGTTTAGCTCTCGGTCCACAGAAGCAGAAGCAGGCACAAACCCAAGAGTCTCAAAAAAAGAGGTCAACCTTCTGTTTGGATAAAAGCTCGCTCCAGCTGATCAATGCTCTCTTGGAGTAGATGGCAGAAAGTCTGGAGATCAAAAGGCTTCCGCTCCAAAAAGTCTGAAATGTGTAACATCTGAGATGTTCCCCCTTCTTTTGAGACCGTAAAACTTTCAGACTTTATCAAATGTGAAGAGCTCTGGCCGGTCGCTTTAAGAGCTTGGAAACGACACGTGAAGAAGTGTTTTTTTAAGAAATTCCAAACTTTTGTGTAAAGCCAAAGAATTTAAAAAGTGTATTTGTACATGGCCCTGAGACGCCCTTTTATTTGCCTTTTTAAGTGGACAGAGGCATTACATTCTGTGACCTTCAGAATTCAAAATCATGCTGATCCATGAGTCCGAATCACGGACGAGCTTAGAGAACCACAACTTGTGCCCATTTTCTATTCAACGCCCCAGACGTACGGTTAGTGCCTCGAACCAACAGCTCTCCGAACACTTATGCTACTGTTTGGCCTGTGCGCAAGAAGTCGACGAGTTGAGGACAGCCAAAGTGGTGTGATATTTTCACGCCTTCCAAAAGCAGCCGATGACCTTATGACATCTTATGCATGACTTAAACAACAGGAGGATTTGGTAGTTTTTATTCCTGCCAATTCATCAGAAAAGGCATAAAATGTTGTTGGCATGGAGGCAGTTTAAGAAATGTTATTATAACTAGGGCTGTCAAAGTTAATGCGATAATACAAAATAAATAAATAAATCATATGAAACTAGAAAACCTAATGAATCCATTGCTACCAGCCATGTCATATTAGCTTGTTGGGAAGGAGGTTAAACAACGCTCCAAACTTACGCTAAATTTTGGCGAGGAAAAACTGGCATGGCCATTTTCAAAGGGGTCCCTTGACCTCTGACCTCAAGATGTGTGAATGTAAATGGGTTCTATGGGCACCCACGAGTCACCCCTTTACAGACATGCCCACTTTATGATAATCACATGCAGTTTGGGGCAAGTCATAGTCAAGTCAAGTGTTGCTTGTTGGGCTTGAGTTTGCCATGTTATGATTTGAGCATATTTTTATGCTAAATGCAGTACCTGTGAGGGTTTCTGGACAATCTTTGTCATTGTTTTGTGTTGTTAATTGATTTCCAAACATAAATATATACTTACATTTGCATAAAGCAGCATATTTGACCACTCCCATGTTGATTAGGGTATTAAATACTTGACAAATCTCCCTTTAAGGTACATTTTGAACAGATAAAAATATGTGTGATTAATCACAATTAACTATGGACAATCATGCGATTAATCGCGATTAAATATTTTAATCGATTGACAGCCCTAACCTTTCTACAAGACGACAGCATGATGATAGCTTATCATATCCACAGGGACGTGGTTTTCCACCAATGTATCCTGTGAGGCTCTGAAAATGAACAACACCCCGCTACGCAAATCTAATACAGGAACCAGGCTTATAGGGGGAGATAGGCAGAAATAACTTCCATGTGTGGCTTATCTGCGCTGCAACCCAACAATAGAGCCATGAAAACTCCCCTAGATTGAGATCTATCTAGCTGGGCTAATGACAATGGCCACAACCCCTGTGATCTGGCACATAACCGGTGACTTAATCCCTCCTCGAGCGGCATCTAAAGATAACCTCGACCAGTGAACGTTTTCTCTAACTGCTGTGCTGCTGGGCCTCCTGAGCGAGCTCAAAACAGCCAAGGTGTTGAAAGTCCTCCACCTCACTGACGTGTACTTCTTGGCAAGAGGCCGCTATACGCAGCCCGTATGCCAGCCCCCAGCTCTTAACACGGGCCGACTGGAACTGTGCGCCCAGTCCGGTAAATGACGTCAGAGAAAGTGGCACCTCCGGAAAACAGCGGCGCTGTAACAACCGGGAAACTGACGACGAGTTACCTGTTACTCACTCAATGCACTAATTGCTTGTCACTGTACCAAGTGTCCGATCATATTAAGGGGCTGCTGAGATAAAGAGAGAGTCTGCAGCTTCAGCGTTTCACTTGGCAAACTCACGTCCCGCGGAGATTTTCCTCTCCTGGCAGAGCTCTATGTATTCTGCAAGTTCAAAGCCGGCTGCCAGGTAGTGAGGGGAAAGGAATCGTCCACGCACAGATCGAGTTTAGATTCATTCAAAAGAGTCTTCTCAAGTGGCGCAAAATGCAAAACAGTGGAATTACTGCACTTTAAAGTTTGAAAGGGGTCGACTCTAAGGGGTCTCCTGTGCGCTGTAACTCAAAACCTAAAACTGTGACAGGAAATGCAGTTATAGCTCCACCGTGACAATCAATGGTGCTGTAATTATCCCTGATGGCCAGCAGCCGGAAGGATGATGATGATATAGGATACAGACGTGCACCAACATCCTTTTCTTGGCTGGATAACGGGTCAAGGAGGTTTGATCCACTCTCTTGACACAGAGGAGGAAGACGGGGGAAGGAAGAAGAAGAAGAAGAAGAGAGATGGAGACAGAAACGGAGAGAAGGGTTGCTTCCCCTCGTCAGTTAAAAGGCGATGAGAGGAGCAGCTGTCGGGAGCTTCCTTTTTGGCTCCAGTAAAATCCACGCGCCCCACACACGCACATCTTTAATCAATCGCTCGGTCCGAGTCCTCCTGGGTGGGGTGATGACGGAGGGCAATTATGGTGACACCTCGCCGACACCCCCGCGGCTCACCTAACGATCTCTCTCGTCTTCCTGCTTCCCCCACGCCTGCACCGCCACCCTGCAGTCCAGCACGGTTACCACAGGGGTGCCCCAAATGGCTTCCTGACCCATTTGTCTGTAGGGTGGGGGGGGGGTGCTGCACAGGGAGGATGCACTGCGGACAGTGGAGTCACGGGGAGAGGAGGAGGGGAGGGTGGTTGTATTTTGGCATCGAACACCGAGGCCCTTTCTCTTTTTTTCCCCCTCCTTCCTGTGGTTTTATGGCCTACTTACCGGTAGCAGACTTTCATCTGGCTATGAGAGGGGATCTCTAGGCAGATCTGTTGCAGAGATTTTGACAGGGGGGGGCTCCAGGAGGAAAGGCAGCAGGGCTCCTGTGCTGGACCGGATGGCCCGAGGGGGGCATGCAACCTCTGGGGCGATTTAACACCCCTGGGTGGCCCATTAAGGTGTGTGTTAGGCGGGCCTGGCTGTTGGCCAGATCGTTCGAGGGCAAACATGACTTGAGAATATTTTAATAATGGCTTTATTTTTCAGATTTCTTGTTGGGTCTCTAAATTATAGAGTACGGTCTAGACCTGCTCTATATGAAAAGTGTCTTGAGATAACTTCTGTTACGATTGGACGCTATATAAAAACAAATTGAATTGAAATTGAACTCGGACCCGTTCCGCGCAACATGATTGGCGGATGCCTTTATTTGCGGCGCGAAAAGCTCAGAAAAATCAACCTCGTTCCGAAAAATAAGTATGACGCCTTTTCGCCGCGTAATATTCACGTTCTGTGTGAAAGTATTCATGACAAAAACAAAAATGTATTGACGTGCGAATGAATCGAGAAAAAAAAACAAAAAAAACACGCCCCCGGTGTGTAAGGCCTTTAGGTGAAATTGAAATCTTTCTCATGTCTGTGCTAAATATGAAGCTAGTTAGCTTATAGACTAAAAGCAGGGTGAAATAGCTATCATTTCAGCACCTCTAAAGCTCTCTAATTAACAATTTATATCTTTTTTGTTTAATTAATGCCTTTAAACAGAGCCAGGCTAGCTGCTTTCAGTCTTTAAGCTAAGCTAACCGTGTCACTTCGCAAGAAATCAAAAAAGGAGTGCGTTTTTAGCATATTTCGGCTCATAGTTTTGCTTTTAAGTCCCGCAACTTCATTGTATTGATTTCCTACTGCAGCAGGCAACAGTTTTCACTGACAAAGCTCAGATAAGACCACTGTACGCTACCTGCCCAGCACCAAACAGCAGAGAGAAAAAGTTAGCAACTAGCTACTGCTAGCTAGTTGCTAACTTTCTCTCTCTGTTGGCTAAAGAGCCAAATATTTCCCTCTGGATTTGATACCGAAACGATCGAAGCAGAATCGGTGACGGGACAATCAACATCCAACCTTTTGTTAACTGTTGTCTGTGAGCTTATTAACGTGCAAGTAACTTACAGAGCACACCTGAAACCAATTAAGCAATTAGCTGAGATTTTTAACGAGCACCACACACGAAGAGCAGCAGCAGCACAGAAAAACAAACATTTATTGCGAGTTTGCTTCATTACATTTGATTAAATTGACCTTATGGAACAGTAATCAATGTGATAAATCAACCGTGGAGCAAAAACTGGACTCCACAAGCGAGGCCTGTTTCGCACAGATGGAACCAGATGTTAGAACCGCGCTGAATTAAATGTGACGTGGAAAATTCAAATATGTATAAGTGCTCTGCAAATTTAATTCTCAATAACGGCGTCTATTATGGAGCTGTTCGTACAAAGCAGCTGCAAAAATGGCTCCTATTGTAGTCAGCGTGACTCCCAGTCATCGGCGGAGGATGGGTTTCATTACGGAGCGGGGCCACCCAGGCTCCAAGCTTAAAATCACATATGTGATCTACAGTACATTGTATTATAATCTCCTATATGTGGATTTACTTCCAAAGCCTGACATTATGGGTTATGGCAGAAGCTCTCATCACCTGCCTTGTTACAAAGCATAACAGAAACTGATGGATGTGGAGGGTTGAGAGAAAAGGGGAAACGTTTTTGTTCACTTGCATGTTTAGTTCATTTTTTAAATGCATTGACAACATTTTACTCTGAGAGAAAACTTATGCTTTTAATTTTGTTGAGTGAATATGTATAAGTTCAAACATGGGAGGTAGTGTGGGAAAACCTCCTGCCCTCTCTGTAGTCCCAGAGCCTGAGGCTGGGCAGTCAAGCACACATTAAGCACTGTGATCTGGATCAGGTGAGAGAGGCATGGACTGACACACGGAGTGGGAAAGAAAGTCGGAGAACGAGGGCAAAAGTCTGATCCGTGCTCTGTAAATCACGCTGGGACTGTTGTCAAAACATCACTGGGTCTCCATGTGTCTCAAAGCCTTTACGTGTGGGAGGGAGAGGGAGTACTGTATAGGTGGCATATCTGTGCTTGTAGGTCAGTGTGTGGGTGGGCAAAACTCCCAGCCAACCTCCTTTTTTTTTTGTTTTCTCCTTATCGTCTTTGTATCAGTAAAGTGCGCCATTCTGTAGATGCTCAGCCGCTTCGGGAACTGTTCTGGTTTTTGACTTTGAGCTGCCACAGCGTCTGGACCGAATAAGTGTGTTTGATGCTCCGCTACCTTTCTATACTCTAATCACAGAGGACATGAATCATAATATATGGTTGCAGGGAAAGTGATCGGCTCGTACGCTGCATGTCGTAAAACAAGTTTTGTTTTTACAGTGTATAAAGGAAGATAATTACTTGATGGGACGATTAGAGAGAATAATCAATCTGTAGGTCAGGGATGCAAAACAAAGGCTAGAAAGCTAGTGTGGAAGCACAGAATCTGGTAAAGTGTGGATGGAAATGGGCTGGTACATATGCTGCGACACTAACGAGAGAAATGATTGTCACTGTCCACTCATATTAAACATGAATCCCAATTAGTATATAAGTGTATGAAAATAATACGCAAAATAAGCATATCGTTTGTTTGCAACGGCCAGAAACCAAGACAGCGACGGCAAAAAAACAAGATGGCGACCGCCATAAACCAAGACGGCAACGGCCAAAACCAAGATGATGATGGCTAAAAACCAAGATGGCGACTGCCAAAAACCAAGAAGGCAAGGTCCAAAAACCAAGATGATGATGGCTAAAAACCAAGATGGCAACGGCCAGAAACCAAGATGATGATGGCTAAAAAACAAGATGGCAATGGCCAAAAACCAAGATGATGATGGCTAAAAACCAAGATGGCGACGGCCAAAAACCAAGATGGCAATGTCAAAAACCAAGATGATGATGGCTAAAAAACCATGATGGTGACAGCCAAAAACCAAGATGGCGACGGCCAAAAAACCAAGATGATGATGGCTAAAAACCAAGATAGTGACGGCCAAAAACCAAGACGGCGATGGCCAAAAACCAAGATGATGATGGCTAAAATCCAAGATGATGATGGCTAAAATCCAAGATGGCAACGTCCAAAAACCAAGATGATGATGGCTAAAATCCAAGATGGCAACGTCCAAACACCAAGATGATGATGGCTAAAAAAGCAAGATGGCGACAGCGAAAAACCAAGATGCCGAAAATACCGAACTCGAGGCTTCAAAACGGCAGCCCACAAACCAATGGGTGACGTCACGGTTATTACATTCACTTCTTATATACAGTCTATTGAGATTTCACAAAAATGAAATGGGTGCTGCTGTGATTTAGTATTGCTGCTCCATAAAGTTGGGGAACTCACAACAACAACACAGATTACAAAAATAAATCAAAAATCAAAGCAGCATTGCCAAGATAATATCTTTTAGTGCTCGTGGGTCAGACTCCAAAAACCTTGGATCCTACATTTCCCAGAATGCAACCAATAGCATCTTTCTGCTTGAACCTCTCTGCCTGGTAAACGTCCGTTTCTTCCTCACCCCATTTTTTAACATCGACTTTCTGTTCTACTTTTTTTTAGCCTCGAAGGCCAAGCCAAGATAATTGATGACATCGATTACTTTTTTGTCAAACAACATTTCCAAAAATCAACGATGAAGGTGTCTCAATGCGCCATTAGTGCAGCAGAGACTTGTCCTGGTTAAATAAAGGATTCAAGGAAAGCCACTCTGAGCCACAAGTTACCAACACCATGTCATTTATCATTGAAAAAATACATTTTATTGTTTACTTTTCCATTTGACAGGTGTTTGTTTGGGAGCTTGCCTGCAGCCATTTGGTTTTTGGTGAGGCTCTCCGCCTCTCCACCGAGCGCTCCAGCATTTCCCCCCGCTGGTATACAGTATATAAACATTTAGACTTCATTGGGTAATTTTCCTGTCAAAGAGAGATTATGTGTCTGCTCCACATTTCCCTCTGGTCTCCTCAGAGAAGTGTGTCACCAAAAAAATGGATTCAAACAGAAATCAGATCACTTTTGTTTTTCTCTGCAGTGCAAATATTTTGGGAGTGGGGAGATTGGGTTTCACG
This sequence comes from Sebastolobus alascanus, assembly GCA_916701645.2. NCBI lineage: Eukaryota > Metazoa > Chordata > Actinopteri > Perciformes > Sebastidae > Sebastolobus > Sebastolobus alascanus. The sequence continues at coordinate 336,894 of CAKAOJ020000349.1, forward strand.
TTTTTCTTTTTTTACTCTCACCGCCCCATCGCTCCAAATTGTCGTATTGGAAAAAAAAGCCTCCGCGAGGAGTCTGAGCCAGGAAAGTTTTCCCCCGAGCTGCAGGCTCGGTCTGTTTTTATGGTGCGCTGAGAGGCTAATTGGCTTTGCAGACGGCCTTTCCCCGCAGTGACCCACGGTGCTAACGGCCTCCGCGCTCATCCGCGCTGTGACAGCTTCACTTCGGCTAGCTGACTGGCCTAGGAAAATGTGCGGGGTCAAAAGAACTTGATTGAATGTGTGTGTTTGAGTGGGCAGACAGGTGAGGGAGTCTCCGCAATGAGTCACCAGGAGACACTTTCTATCCAGAAATCTGCCTCAGCAGCTTCTTGGAAAACTCACGTTTCCACCTGATGCGCAAATAAAAGACCGAGTGGGACGCTTTTATGTCTTCCACTTGTCATTTCTGCCTGTCTTTGGCTTTCTGCTCTGATAGAAATGGATTAGCGCGTTTCATGTCTCTGACAGGTTTTAAAAGCCAACCCTCCTACGTGCAACTGAATCACTCCTCAAGAGAGACCTTTACCGTCACCGAAGGAGGAAGATTTGTTTTTATTTTATTTGTTTTAACCGCCAGACTCCCACTAGTGTACTGACACGGTGGTATTATACTGTAATCCCACGTGGGAGGCAGACCTGCGCCAAATAATATTTAGCAGCGTTTTTTTAGCATTGATTGTTTTAATGGTAACTTACATGATGAAACCTACCTGCCACTACATGACTTATCATGCTCCAGGCTGAGTGTGATGGTAGGGGGGGGGGGAAACATGTGAGCTCCCAGTAGACGGGGAGGGAGTGGGAAACAAAGATGGCCTCCGCAAATGAGCTGTGACCTGAGGCTGCGGAGAGGTGGGAGTCCCGTGAGGGGATGTGAGCCAAACGAGGGTAGGGGGGAGGGAATATGAGACCGTGTATGGGTGTGTGTGTGTGTGTGTGTGTGTGTGGATGCATCAGTCTGTAGACTACCAGGTTTACATGGAAAGTGGAATGTGTATGTGTGTGTGTGCATATGTGTTAATCCTCTGTCTGAGTAAAAGTAGGTCACTTTTTTACTCCGTTTAATTATGTTTTGTCAAAGAGGGTTTAGGTTATGGGGTCTTGGGAGCGCCGGGTTGAGAAGTGTACATAAACAAAACACGTGCAATTGCACAGACAGTAGGTCCAAGCACAAACAGAAACACTGCGATGTTCAACTTGTATATGTACTCAAACAAACTTTGTATATCGGGGAAAACTACACACATGAACAAAATCATAATTTTGGAGCCTAAATTTGTAATAAGTTTTTGAGAAATAGCCCTAAATTAGCATAACGCATACAGTTTACCATGCCATTTATAATAAATCCAATACATTTCATGAACACACCCACAAGTTCAGCCTCATTTAATACAGTTTTCAAGCCCCTGGTGATTGACAGCTGCTTCGTCATAAACATATCACAACAGACTGCGCACCAGTTCAAGTGCAGATTTTGAAAATAATATGCGTGTAATCTTCTCACAAAGAAGCAAACATAATGTTTGAGGAAAGAATGTAAACTTATTCTGCACTTGGCAACCACATCGGCTACGGGACTTTCCTTACACTCTGGCTGCAATTACATAGACCGATTTCTTCTAATCAATACCATCAGTGACTACGTTTACATGCACACTAATATTCCACTATTATTCCAAATATGACAATACTCCAAATTTGATATTGATCATGTAAACAGCATATTCCATTTAGGTATTCCAAATTAGTTTTCTTTACTGGAAGGGCTACCTAGAGGGCACTTCATCACGTTTTTTCTACTGGACAGGCACCTTGGAGGGTACTTCCTCACGTTTTCTCGACTGGAAGGGCACACTAGAGTGCACTTTGTGTTTTCTCCACTGGAAGGGCACCCTAGAGGGCACTTCATCACGTTTTTTCTACTGGAAGGGCCCCCTAGAAGGCACTTTGTGTTTTCTCTACTGGAAGGGCACCCTAGAGGGCACTTCATCACGTTTTCTCAGCTGGAAGGGAACCCTAGAGGGTACTTCATCACGTTCTCTCTACTGGAAGGGAACCCAAGAGGGTACTTCATCGTGTTTTCTCTACTGGAAGGACACCTTGGAGGGTACTTCATCATGTTTTCTCTACTGGACGGGCACCCTAGAGGGTACTTCATCGTGTTTTCTCTACTGGATGGGCACCTTGGAGGGTACTTCATCATGTTTTCTCTACTGGAAGGGCACCCTAGAGGGCACTTCATCGTGTTTTCTCTACTGGAAGGACACCTTGGAGGGTACTTCATCATGTTTTCTCTACTGGACGGGCACCCTAGAGGGTACTTCATCGTGTTTTCTCTACTGGATGGGCACCTTGGAGGGTACGTCATCGTGTTTTCTCTACTGGAAGGCCACCCTAGAGGGCACTTCATTGTGTTTTCTCTACTGGACGGGCACCTTGGAGGGTACTTCCTCACGTTTTCTCGACTGGAAGGGCACACTAGAGTGCACTTTGTGTTTTCTCCACTGGAAGGGCACCCTAGAGGGCACTTCATTACATTTTCCTCTACTGGAAGGGCATCGTAGAGGTTACTTCATTGTGTTTTCTCTACTGGAAGGGGACCCTAGAGGGCACTTCATTGCATCTTCTCTACTGGAAGGCCACCCTAGAGGGCACTTCATTGTGTTTTCTCTACTGGAAGGGCACCCTAGAGGGCACTTCATCGTATTTTCTCGACTGAAAGAGCACCCTAGAGGTTCAATTCAACTCTTCTACAGTTTGGATAAGGTATGCAGGATGCATCCTCTCGGGACCAAGAATGTCTGTGCCAAATTTATTTGGCAATCCACCTACTAGTTCCACATCATGCATACACCTGCACACACACTTGCACTGCATCTTATGTGAGGCACATTCCCATAACAACATCCAGTCCCAAACCCCAAACCCCAGACCCGAACCCTAAACCAAACCACTAACTGTACAACAGCCTCTTCTCAAAGTCAGAACCAACCGCAGTGACTTCAACGTCCACAAAATATCTGAGAGTTCGTCCAGTTAAGATGAGTCCTCAAGTGCACCACAGTGTGACATATCTGACGTATCTAGAGCACGAATCCAGCTGTTTTCTATTCTGTATGACTTTGTCCAACTTTACTCGTCAATAAAGGGGCTTTTCTGTACTGTTTTCTGTCATTATCACCTTCTAGTATTGCATTATTGTGTGTTTAAGATAAGATTTACCAGCCTGAAGACAAAACGTTCAGTTTCCCAAACATCTCAATTGTATATTTTATGAACAGATGTGTTTCACAACCTTGCCTCCTCGCTCTAATGGATATGTCAGGATCTCCAGCTCTTGTTTTAACAGTGTTTACCTGAGTGCAAGAAGAAAAGTTGATTCTTTTCGTGGTTCCGCATGCTCTGTAAAGCGGCGCATCAGCGTCACGTTTCATCAGCAAACGTAAAACAGAGCGCGCTTGAGTTTCAACAACACGTTGCAACATCTCGGTCCAGGTTGAATTAGCTGTCAACAGTGATTGTCTGGGCCGGGGCAGGACGTTGTGTTCAAATGCAAATCGGCCTCAGCTGTTTGTGTGTGTGTATACGTGTGATCGAGAGAGATAAAAAGGGTCTACAGTGGTTGATTTGGCGCTTGTGTGTTTGCAGTGGTCGTGACCCTGCGGCTCCAGCATGTTTATGAGCTGCCGTTCTGTGCTGAGCTCATCACTCGGACCATTAAGGTATCCAACATTCACATGGTTACAGAGACACACACATCGAGATAAAAAAGTCTGCATGAAAATCCCCTGAATTTATATGATTAATGTTGCTATATCAACAGCAGAGCTACACAGTGTCAGATAACCAGAAGCAGACAGCGGAGCAACGCTGACTCTGCAGACTTGGTCATCATGGCAACAGTTACTACGCTGGTTTTGAGGCTCTCTCTGCTCTGAATTATCAAACGACATAATTCATTTAAATCAGTGGTATTTATGTGCTTTTATAAAAATGTATCATTTTGCCTTGTTGCAGAAATCAACAGCTTAACTTGATGCTAAGGCAAATTTAAAAGACAGAAACAGGGAATAACAGAGTACAAAGATACACCGCTCAAAAGACGTTTCACTGCTGTCTCATTGCCTCTCTTTTCAACCAAAGCTGAGGTGGCTTGTTAAGTGCTGCTGCTTCCAGTGTTGGTGTTCTCTCTCTCTTTAGATCTGTCCAGAGGCCTGTTACTACGAAGCGAGTTCAAAATACCCAGGGTATCTTCACGTTATCTGGCTTAACTAACCCTAAAAACCGCGATCTCGCAAAATAAGTACATAAAATAAGTCAAATACGTACGGAAACAACGTAACATACGTCACTAAAAAACATGTCACAAACATCATTGATGTAACTTCAAAAAAAGTTCTCCCTTTAAAAATTAAATCATAAAAAATGATAGGCCTGGATTAATATATTTTTGTGCATCAGATCCTCGTATAATCAAAACAACTTTTTAAATTTTCTTCCTGTGGACTTAAAAAACATCCGTCACATTGCCTTCCAGCACAAAGAGATGCTGCTTTATGGCACAAAACCAAAGAAGGTACAACTCTTCAAGAAAAAGTCTCTAACTTTTTATACGTCACTAGCTCTGAGCGTAGCATATGTACACGGATGCATTTACATTGCAGTCAATGCGTGGCGTACATATGACACGCCAAAAGCAAGAACGCCGTTCATGTTGCGCACAAAATGACTTGCGAATTACCGTGTCATTCACACGGCATTTAGTGAAACCGGGCTGGATTTGTGTGAAGTTTTTATGGACGTTTCGACACACTTTTAACGCGGTCTCCAGCTCAATACGTTTAAACTCTTTTGAACCCAAGCTCCTTCGAGCCTCAGACTTTTCCACGTTTCAAACCTAGTGAGATACTCAAAAACACAGCGTTTCTTGAAGAGGACATGTGTGACGATAGCAACAGCCGAAACAGTCGATGTCAGCATCTGGACGACCTCCTGGGGCTTTTTTTATATCATATATCATATTTTGCCTGGACTTGCATCATTTTTTAAAAATAATTTCCCACAGAAACACACTAGTCAGATATCATTGATGAGTCACACTGAACCACATAATGGAAAAGCATGTTCCACTGAAACAGCACTGGTTTCATATGCATATTTTGACATATTATCAGTAAGTCAAATCAGTGGTTATTTTGAAGTGTTGGCTTGCCCGTTCTGATGTTATCAGTGACTGACGCATTTGGCTGTCAGATGGCTGTAACTGCAAAGAATTATGAGATCTCGATGTGTATCTACGTCTTTTAAATGTTCACTCCCGTCAAACTTAATCGGATTTCAAACATCGTTCACAATCCTGATGTTATTATATTTGGCCCCTCCTAATTTTCTTTCATTGAAACTTTGCAAAATATTAGGGCATGTTCATTTTTTTGTAAGATTACTTTTTCAAAATCTGTTGACACTCTGAGCCCGAACTCTAACTGGCTGCCAGATTATTGTGTAATTTGAGCTGTTTAAGAGGCTAGTTAGCTCACAAGTCAACCCAACTCCACATTTTAAACCCAAAACAGTGAAAGTGTGTCTTCATACATGGATTTACATATATTGTATGTGTGTGTAGCTTATGTCACGTGCGTAAAAAGGCGCTTGAGAATACCAGGCAGTGTCGTTTTTGTTTGTGCAGACGTGGCCCTGACCACCTCTGAAGCCCCAGAAACTGTCCAGCTGCTTCACACTGATTCACATCTGGGACGAGTCTGGTAGCGGTTAGGACGCGAGCACGTGCGCTCCCACATACTCGAGGGCGCACAGTAAATCCCCTTACACATCCATACATGCAGGAGACGTTTCCACTATGAGGGAAAATGCCTACCTCAGCGATGTACAATTGTTTTTGTACCACGGCCTTGTTGTGGCCCGTGACCTCCTTTTTCAATTCTGTAAAATGTGAACAGACTCCGAGGAAAAGCGGGGAGCTTTCCCAGCGGAACTGGGGTGGATAAACACACCAAATTTCCTCTCCTCTTTTTTTCTCCCTTCATCTCCTTCCCTACTCTCTTCTTCTACCTATACAAGTCCATCAGTGTGCGTACGCTCCAGTGAGACTGACCCACTTGGCAGAGCATCAGCAGTGTAGTTAGAGCAGGATAAACACAGTTTCCCCCACACACACACACACACACAGCCATCAGGTACTGTATATAGGAAAAATGTGGCATTGTTTGATTCTTAATTTTGCAACTGTGGGTGCACAAGTCCATATTTAATCACATTTGTTCTAAACCCCTTATTAATACAAAGCATGTCTACTTGCAACCCCACATCACGAGTTGAGTACAATCAATTAGTCATTTTCCCTTTTTGGCAAAGTTTCATTTGAATGGGCTAGTTTTTAAAAGCCTTGTTTAGGGCCATTGTAGGTTAACAAATAATAATTACGGAGCCGGGGGTAATATTCCAGAAAAGAATTTATGAGATTAAAGTCGTAAATTAACAAGAAAAAACTTGGATATTCTCTCAGATTAAAGTCATAAATTAACGGGAAAAAAACTTGGATATTCTCTCAATTAAAGTCGTAAATTATCGAGAAAAAAACTTGGATATTCTCTTAGAATAAAGTCATAAATTAACGGGAAAAAAACTTGGATATTCTCTCAAATTAAAGTCGTAAATTAACGAGAAAAAAACTTGGATATTCTCTCAATTAAAGTCGTAAATTATCGAGAAAAAAACTTGGATATTCTCTTAGAATAAAGTCATAAATTAACCGGAAAAAAACTTGGATATTCTCTCAAATTAAAGTCGTAAATTAACGAGAAAAAAACTTGGATATTCTCTGAAAATAAAGTAATAAATTAACGAGAAAAAACTCGGATATTCTCTCAATTCCCTTAGATTAAAGTCGTAAATTAACCAAAAAAAAACTTGGATATTCTCTCAGATTAAAGTCGTAAATTAACAACAAAAACAAATTGGATATTCTCTCAGATTAAAGTTGTAAATTAACAACAACAAAAAACGTGGATATTCTCTCAGATTAAAGTCGTAAATTAATGAGAAAAAAACTTGGATGTTCTCTTAGATTTAAGTCGTAAATTAATGAGAAAAAAACTCGGATATTCTCTCAGATTAAAGACGCAAATTAACGAGAAAAAATGTCTATATTCTCTCAGATTAATGTCATAGATTAACGAGAAAAAACTTGGATATTGTCTCAAATTAAAGTGGCAAATTTACTAGAAAAAACTCACAAATTTGTGAGATTATAAATTCATAAATTTAAAAAAGAAGAAAACTCGTAAAAATAATGGAGTGCAAAACTGTGGTAACGCCGGCCACCATCCACTATTTTTCCGAGTTTTTTTCTCATAAATTTCCGACTTTATAATTTCCAAACATGTGAGTTTTTCCTCATAAATCTGCCACTTTAATCTCTGAATATCCAAGTTTGATTTTCTTGTAAATTTAGTTTACAGTTTAGAGTTTTTTCCTTGAATATTACCCCCTTCCTCACGCTCTGTAACTATGTTGTGGTTTTTTTAATCTACGATGAGCCTAATACGCCGTAACAGAGAAGTCATAAACACTGAAATAAATAAAAGGCTTAAAATGTAGATTTTTGGAATTGTCTCTAGAGGTTTGGAGGTTATATGTGAGCGGGTGATGCTGTGAAAAACCACAGTGCAGAGACAAACACCCACATTTACCCACACTCTCACACACACACACGGTCACATTGTAGCCTCGTCTAGACACACACACACACGTAGAAATGCTTGCTTGCATGGACAGACGCTAACTAGATACCCAAATGCACGTGCATAAACTAATACATGAACGCAGACGTGCACACACACTCAAAGCTCAACCGCCACACTCGCTCGCCCTCTCATCTGAAGCACGGGGCAGCCTGTCAGTGTGTGAAATGAGCTGGAAAAGAGCAAAAACAAGAAGTGGAGAAGCGGTTGAGAGGAATTCATCGAGATCTCCCAGTACGGGGGCAAAATCGCCGCCTGACAAAAACCCCTCTCGCCGCACCGCACAGCCGGCAGCGAGCTCGCCTTGCAGGAATGCAAGTACGCCTGAAAATGATCAATGTGGGCACTTTTGGGTGAACTTGTCTTCTCGCAGGCTTTTACAACTGACTCACAGCTTTCCCCTCTGGCGATGCAGCGGGACGTTGGCCTAATTGCGGTGACTCGCCATATATGCTTCGAGAGCGGAGAACGATACATCATCATCGGACATATGCATACAAACACTCGTGCGCGTGCGAGCGTGCACGCCGGGGTTTGCTGAGGCCCGGGCTGTGCCGAGCTGTGATAAATCTACTGTACGTCTCCTCTAGGAGAACGTTTTCTTGCCTGTCACATAAAATCCACCCAAAGATCTGGTCTCATAGGAAATACTGGAGTACCTGTGTGTGTGTGTGTGTGTGTGTGTGTGTGTGTGTGTGTGTGTGTGTGTGTGTGTGTGTGTGTGTGTGTGTGTGCTTATAGGGTTGTTTTATTCTGGTTAGCTGCCAGATGGGCGAACTTTTCCTCACAGAACAGCACGAGCGCCAGAGAAGTTTCAACAATCAAAGGTCACTTCAGGAAACTTTCCTGTCTAAATTTCCCCCGATGCCATGAATCTGGCGCTCGAGCCACGTCAAAACAAAGTATGGGGAAGTGTGTGTGCGAGAATAACTGAATGAAGCCATTATGCTTATGATGCTGGGCATTGTGTGGTCGCACAGGAGTCGCAGTCGCCCACCCCCCGTCCCTCCTTTAGTTACACGCACACAGCGGGCCTTGTTGACTTTGGTCGGACTGGCGGTGTCGCGCAGCGGGAGCGTAGCGCCGTGCTAGCGCTCATTTCGGGGTGGAAAGTCACCGCTGTCTTCCTCTCCAGAGAGAAACAGAAATAGGTGATCCCTGCTGCCAGAGACCCAGACCTATAGGTTTCCCAAAACCAACCCTTCACTGAGGACACCACTGTTCTTCTGTAAGTCAGTGAGTGCGTTTGAAATACGGTAATTTTCACAGAGCTCAGAGCCGTGATTTGCTGGGATTTCGTGATCGGAGATGGGATACTAATAATCTAATCTGTTTTCCAATTAGTTGCGTATCTGTTGTAACTTTTAAAATATTCTCTTGAGGTTGTGGTTTATTGTGCATGTGCTGTAAACAAACACTCTGCATGTATTGTAAATTCACTCTCTGCATCTGCTTTAAACAAACTATTTACATGTGCTGTAAACAAACTCTCTGCATGTGTTGTAAATAAACTCTCTGCATGTGCTTTAAACAAACTCTCTGCATGTTCTTTAAAACGCTCTACATTGGTTGTAAATAAACTATGCATGTGCTTTAAATGAACTCTCTGCATGTGCTGTAAACAAACTCTCTGCATGTGCTGTAAACAAACTCTCTAAATGTGGTGTAAATACACTCTCTGCATGTGCTTTAAACAAACTCTTTACATGTGCTGTACACAAACTCTTTGCATGTGCTGTAAACAAATTTTCTGCATGTGCTGTAAGCAAACTCTCTACATGTGCTGTACACAAACTCTCTGCATGTGCTGTAAACAAACTCTCTACATGTGCTGTAAACAAACTCTTTGCACGTGCTGTAAACAAACAAAAATTAGACCAGGAAGCAAAATACTGATGTTATTAATAATATAACATTGGTAAAGAATCGCTCTTCGTGGGTTGTATTAATGACTCAACCAAGACCACACACACGCTAAACATAATAATAAATAACACCCACAATCTTGTGTCCAACCTGTAATCTAGAACAGTCTGCCCTCTCTGATAGGGCTAAGTGTGTCGAGGCACACATTTCCATCTCTTACAGTAGGTCACATTCACCGCACGCGTACATTTCACACACATTTGTAGGTCAGTTATGTGGGCACGACAGCAGAAAAAGAGCGAAAAAACACACACGAGGCGGCCGTGTGCCAAGCTTGTAGTCGAGCCACCCGGTCCTGACTGGAAATTCCCAACATGAACTTTCCATGGAGGGTGTACAGGAGTGCTACTACAACTGTGAATCATTCTTGGAGTCACGGTTGCTCACAATATTGGACACAACCTCAGTTAAAAGTGCAACAAATAGCATTTTTAAACAGCAATATATCATTGTCAAATTAACCGTAAAACCCTGGTGAATTTTCCATAAACAGATGAGATTTGTTGGCCTTTTCATGCCAGTGTTTCTTCAAAGTAAAACCAAATTTCCCATAAAATGATGGTGACACTGCATGAGTTTGTATTTTCTTGAGGAGTTGCACCTCCTTTGGTTTTGTGCCATAAAGCAACATCCCTTTGCAACGGTTTGTATGATATCTAACGAAAAGTTATTCCTCATTTTTCGTGCGTTTTCCTACGAATGTCCAGCAACACATGTCAATTTCCACTCCAGTCTTTTCAAAATAAACTTCAATCTTCACAGGAAAAAACTTAGTTAGGTTAAAAAATGATCGTGGTTAAGTTACGCCACACCGGAAGTGGTTAAGCCGCACTGGAAGCGGCTTAACTTAAGTACGGAAGTTCCGTGACAAAAGCTACTTAGTTAGGTCTAGGAAAAGATCATAACTTGGGTTATAATAACACCGGAAGTGGCGTAACTTAAATGCGGAAGTTACGTGACACATCAATCAACGTTGACTTCTGGTTTCTCACGGGACACAAACACCGTTTTTGACCCGGCCATCCATCCTGACATCCTCCCTATGCGGCGTTTGTGCTCTTTATACCTCCTGGTTGACAATTAAATGGATTACATACGAATTGACTTTGTGGGATATATACGAATTACAGCGCATTACTTTTTGTAAGTATAGCTACGAACGGTGTATGAGAAGAGCCTGCTCTTTGTGCTGGAAAATAATGTGACGGATGTTTTCTAAGACCATAGGAAGAAAATTTAAAAAACAAGTCACGCTTTTTTTATTTTACAAGGATCTGATGCACAAAAAAATTTCAATTCAGGCCTATAATTTTCTATGATTTCATTTTTAAAGGGAGAATTCAACAGATTCATATTGCACAAACCATTTCTTCAAGCCTTACAATGAGACTGAAGTTCATCCTGAGGGTAATGCTAGTATAAAGGCCATGAGGCAGCATTGAATTTCATGGCAATCTCCCTATTTCATTATGAGATACCGGTATGTTATATGCAATGTAGAGGAAAGGTCAAGGGGGTCACAACAAAGATTATTATGGAATTTTTGCCCAATGATGCCAAAAATATACTGCCTACTGTCGCGTTAAATCCTTTGTTTTCTAGATAGCCATGCAAAGAATAACGAACGGACAGACAAAGAAGAGGAAGGAGGAGAAGTTGGGTTTATTGTTCACACCAGTTAAACTGCCAGAGCTGATGTGTAACTGTAGACTGTATCGTTTAACTTTATCTTTTTCCTCATCAAGACTTCCTTATAGGGATGTAGAAAATGAACAGGACATTTCGATCTGACCCGGTTGGCTGCTTCAGAGTACAGAACATCACATCCGGACTAATTCGAACGTCAAAGCAAACATTAGCTGGTCCTCTCCTCCGTAAAAAAAAACACCCCTCAGTAACAGATGACGGACGTAAGCAATCTCTATCTCCGTTTCAAGCTGGTTGGAGGAGCAGATGGCAAAGTGATAGAAAAGACTTTTTCTGGGTCTTGAAAAATACATAGTGTACACAAACAGCTGCAGACACACTTGCATGCTTCGTCTTCTCATTACCTAACCGCGAAAACGAACCTAACTAGCGATGCATTCAGATTCTGTTTTAACAAAACTTTAAAGCGTATCCCCACCCTGTCTGGTTAAAGCTATAAAAGAGTAAAAGTGTGAATGAAAAATGCTGTCGCGGCAGTTTATCTGCACGAGATAAGCAGCAATTAGACACGGCCGAAATACGTAAAAGCCTTTTATTGAGGTTTGGTGTATTCCCCCAGAGAAGATTCATCAGGCCTGACAGGTACAGGTATGCAGCAGGGACCAAGGTGATAATAGACCAAAGAGTGCGTGGTTGTATGCATGTGTGTATATGCTGAGCACCACTAGGGCCTGATTAGGAAGCAGCTATTGTTTTTATTGGTGCTCTGCTGAATGTAGGCCAAGTACTGGGTTTATGAGACCCCACCGACACACACACACACACACACACACACACACACACACACACTCTGTCGGCATCCTAACAACCCCTCGCCTCCACTCTCTCCTCCCATGGCTCTGCTATAACGCAAGGTTGACCCTAACAATCTACAGCTGTTTGAGCCCGGAACAATGAGATGGGCTCACACGACTTCCTGACAGCACACATATACATGCACATACATGCACAAGTCTAACGGCACGGAAATGTACCGTAAAAACTCGTCGCATACTGTTGCAATGGAACGCCCGATTGTGTTTCAAACCGGTCCCGCGGTATCTAACGGCGACGGCCAAAACAAAGTCTCGGTATTTGACTCTCAGGGAATGAGAATGGGGGCTGGGCATTTATAATGAATTGACCAATTATAGCAAGTAGAGTAGTTAGTTAGGAGTGTCAGGATATAATGGCAGGGCTGTACACCTGCATGAATATAAGAATATGACTGGACGTAACTTGGCAGCTGGTAGCCAAGCAGCTGATGAATGAAGCATGAATAAGCAGGTGCCAATCAGCTAATATAAGTGCACTTTATCTGAACCAGACCTTTTACACAAATATAAAGTTATTTATGGAAATCTACTTGACGTAAAGTAGATGAGACAAAACAGTAAATCACTTCCTCACTAGCAATATTCCTTGGCTTTTATTTTACCCAAGATGTCAACTTAAAGGGGACATATCATGAAAAACTCACTTTTTCAGTGCACATACATTTAGGTGTCTGCAATGCCTACAGTATCAACCCACAAACTGTGAAGTAAGAAAACCCAGTCAGTTTCGCAAGCCAATCAAAGCAGCTTTTTCTAGACGGGGCCCTTAAAGAGACAGGCGTTAAAACGGAGCGTTTCAGACAGAGGCTGAATACAGGTATATTCTGACAGACAGCATGAGAAAAATAATGTGTTTTTGAACATTAAAGCATGTAAACATGTTCTAGGAGAAACCCCAAATACAAGTATGAACCTGGAAATGAACATGATATGTCCCCTTTAAATTTTTTTTTTTTTTTTTAAATCTTGGATCTGGTTCTGGTTCCTTGCACTGAAATTCATACCATGTTAGTTGCTAAATTCGCCTAATATAACTTAATTTTGGGCAACCTTGCAAATCTCATCCACACTGTTCTGACTCCACGACTTTTTTAACACACAACATCATTTTCTTTTGCTTCAAAGGCAAAATACTCTGTGCCAGCACTCTTTTGATGAAAACATGTTTCATTTTTGTTTTGTTTACATTCAGTCTGTCACATTATATGAGTAGTAGCTTGACATTTATGATTGCGGGTTCGCAGCGTTCCCCACTGCAGCAGTCGAGCTGAGGTTGGAGGCCTACAGCGCTGCCGCGGTCGCCTGTTTTCACGGGTGACTTTTACAGGAGGCTTATTGGGTTGCCCTGGGACTCTTAACTGGCCACAAACTGACACCGTGACTGGGCCGTGTGGTCTGCTCTCCGCTGGGCCCGGGTGAAACAGTAACTGTGAAAAAAAAGTCTTCGTGCTTGTTTTAATCTGTTTTTTTTTTGTGGGTGCAGATGGGTGGGGTTTTGCCACATTAAGACAAGTTGTTGTTAAATGAGGCTTGCATACTTTTCTGAGACTATCATAACTTCCCATGACTCCTCATATTTTCCAACATGGCAACACCCAAAAGTACACAGAAGATATATGAGGGTCTGGTGTGCATTCAGGACATTCCAAAAACCTAACATGCAACATACAAGCAAATCCACGTACATCGTATTATATTGATTAGACAAAGATGTGGTCACATCTATTTTAGGAAAAACATCACGGTAATTAAGCCTAAGGAATTACTGATTCTGATTGAATTTTGATTGGAATATTTGCATTTAAGTGGGTGAAGTGACTGTTCATGATAGATTGATGTGCATGTGTCACAATCATATCAGAGTTTCTGAGAGTAATGGACACAATATGCTTCATTTATTGGCACAAATGGTCCCCATCTGTAGATATGCACTTTTTAATGACACAGCACAGTTTTATAATTTATAGCAAATTATTTCGTGGACCCCCTGACAGAGAATCACTGCTTTAGCCCACAAATTCCATAACACAATCATTATAATTACTCTAAAACATATCTAAATTAGATTATATGATCTTCATGTGTGTTTTTTTTCCTCCAATTTAAAACTCATTTCCTCGCGTTGGACAAACAATTTGTGGACTGTGAGAACAAGATGTTTTTTTTTGTTCTTATCTCGGTGAGAGTGCCCTCGACCAACTCGTAAAAATGTTCTCTTTCCTAAGAGAAGAGCAAAAATAGGAAAACATTGGTGAATCCCAGAAATCGATGGGCGCTAACAAAATAGGAACAACTTGTGGATACAAACAAAGATAAGGGAGGAAATTGGTTCATGTATCACTTCCTGCTAAACCCACAACCCTGACAGGTGGTTTGTTACACAGAACCATGAGAAGCCGTCATTGGAAACACAACGATTCCGTCAGTGTTGTTGCAGTTCCCACAGGTCACCAATAGAGGCCGATAAGATAACAATTTACTCACCATTATCAGTGTTTTTGTATGTGTTATCCTATTAACTTCAAATTACGTATAGAGTGCATCACTACAGACTCTCTTAATGCAGCAGTAGCCTTGTGGTCAGAAAGGTGGACTTGTTCAAACACTTGAGTAAAGAGTGGGAATAAAACAAACAAGTCTCCAGTGCAGTTGCCCTGCTGGGACTAACACCAAACCCCCCCCCACTGGTCAACAGTGTGAGACTGTGGTTGTACTGGGCAGCTCCAAGGTGTGAATGTGGTATGTTTGTGTGTTTGACCAGGCTGTTCCTGTAAATAAGCTCTCAGGCAACCTGCCCAGGTTAAAATGAAATAAATAAACACAGCTAAATAAATATCTTAATTTTTTTTATCCCTGCTTCCAGTTTGCAGGTTGACGAAATCAGTCCAGAACATCCTGTCTAGAAAAACAGTGAAATTAAATGTACTGTACCAGGACGAGGATTAGCTGCTAGCCGTGCTCGCGGTGATAAGATCAGACACCGACTTTGCCAGTCGCATTGGTCTTGCTTATCGTCACTCGTAAAGATGCCACTTCTGACATCTGAGAAAGGCAATTAAAGGAGAGACGGGGAACTAAACATCCCGGAGCTATCAGTCTCCATTAGCATCAAGTCGCAGCGGCGGAGCTTTTTTGCAAATCCTCCTGGCTCGGGACTCGGTGTGCCTGGTGCGAATTAAAAATGACTGAGGTGCATCTTGAAAAAAATTGGAATGACATTCACACTGAGTAAGGCCCACAAAAACAAATCAGAACTGAGCATCTTCATCATTACTGCACCTGACTGAAGTGGCCCAACATGCAAACTCATGTACTTTAAAAGTTGTGTACGGCGTCTTTGTTTTCACCCTCACTGCTGGTTTGTATTTGGGAGGTATCTGCAGGGAGCTTGTTTCAGAAAGTAGCCCATCGAGTGATTCATCAGTGTGTGTGAAGAGCAGGAGCTTAATATGATCAAAAAAGATTCATGAAAGAGTGACAGAGAGAAAGAAGGGAAGGAAGGGGTTGTAAAGATGTACACTGCCCTCCAGTGGCAGTGGATGGAAATCCCCTTTCACACACCTTTTACAGTGCATGAGTTAATATGTCCCTGATGCTTGACAGAGCGCATTGTCAGCAGTTTTCATACTATTTGTGCTGTAAAAAGTAGCTCCAATGAAAATAGTCAGTCGACCACTTTGCAAGACTGAAATATGCCACCAGAGGCTGATAGGAATGTGTTAAGTGCTGATGAATGCATTTTTTTAGAGGTGCTATTGATAACATCTGAGCCACTAGATGTTGCATTGTCCCTCCCTCGTTCACTTCACAACAAGTGGTTGCCAGGCACTTGACGTCAAACTCGGCCAGCTTTTGTTCCCCACACTAACTGACAACTTAATCGCTGACGACCCAGAGATACCACGTGAGATATCTTCCACAGGGACAAACAAAGCATTCATTTTGGACCCGCCAACATTTTTGAAATGATTAATTCACAATCATAATATATTTTTAAAAAAAGCCATACTTTTATTTTTCACCTTTCGAAAAGCTCTGGTGATGCAATACTTTTAAAAAAAAAAATATTCGTCAACATAAAAATGTTATCAATATGACCTTTAAGTGTTCATGAACTATATAGGCTAGTGTCCTCAAAAGTGTCCATAGCCCGTACACTACTTTCTGCTAACAATCCCAAAATGCAATGCGTTACATCTAATTAAAGACTGATTGTGTGACCCAGTGATAAAACTATTTGGCTGAAACCCTCAATTTGCTGCTCACTGTGTCCATGATAAACACAACAGCATGTTAGCCTTCTGACGTTAGCATTTAGCTCAAAGCACAACAGCTAGATGTGTTGACCTAGCATGCTAGCATGGCTGTAGACTCCTGTTTTCTTTTTTCATTGATCAAATCTCAGCGACTACGTTCACATGTACAATATATTCCGTTTTTTTTTTTTGCCCTTATTCTGAAAAAGACAACATTCCTACTAAGCTGATGAAAATGAATATTCCACTAATATTCCCGTTTACATGCAGCCGTTCATGGCGGACTTCCCCAGCCTTCCCTCCCTCCTTCAACCACCTTCTTGAAAAGGTCGGCGTTGTGATATTTGCTCATATCCAAAAACCTGCTGATATTCAAGTCTTTCATAATGTGTAAAAGTAGGCGTGTTTCTCCTTCCCGCCAGAAATGTGGGCTTTTCTTTTGGGCATGCATCTCTGTAAACTGTCGGCTAGTTGGTTTGTGTACAACGCACAGAGCTGAACAGACAAGAGGTCGTGTGTCGCAAACTGCCAAAAACCCCAATTGAGACGCATATTCTGACTGAGCTGTATACGTGTCCAAAGAATGCTCCTAAAAACCTGAATAATATCGGCATATCCAACATGTCTTAATCAGAAAATGTGCCATTCGGAATAAGTCCTAATTCAGAATATCCAAATATTCAGTTTCATTGCTCCTTGGTGAGCGGTGAAGGTCAGGTGATGGAAAAGGCGGGAAAGGCGGGGTTAGTGCGGGGCTGATGAGGGAAAGAGGAAACAGGTGAGCAGGGGAATGAGAGTCGGGGCTGCGGTCGAAAGTAAAAAAAAAAATACTTCCCTAATGTCTTTTCCTAATCACTTTTCCTTTTACTTTGATGGAAAAGATCATGAGGTCAAGGAAAGATGTGAAGGAGAATTCATACACCGTGGTGTTCAGAGAATCCGACTGCACTACGGCGGATGTTATTCTGCCGTGGTGAAACTACAATGTTCTGAAGATGGACTACAAAAGCCGCTGCTTCCCCCCCGTGCGGTCTTAAATAGTGACTCCTTCACTCGCGGTGTGTGAAAGAGAGATACCGCCGGTCCTTCTGTAAACATTAACATTTAATAGATGATTATCTGACCTAACGTGGAAAGCCGGTGATAAAAATCACTTCATTACCAAGATTGGAATTGAAATAACAAAAGGAATAACCTATAGGCTACCAAAGAAGTTTATATAATAAATATTGAGTTATTTTTGAGTTATGGTGAAGGAATGGAACCATTAAATGTAGGCCTATATTTCTTCCCACTCCTTTTCCGACGTAATATTTATTTATGCTGATTATTTGTTTTCTATATGTTTACTGTTCTTTGCTACTCTTGTTTTTTTTGTTACTTGTTCGACATAAATAAATAGAAATAAAGTGAAACGAAATGTCACTGTCCACTCTCTCAATTAGTATATGACTGTCTGAAAATAATATGCATGATAAGCATATTGTTTGTTTTCATGAACGGCAAAATGGTGCATCGTTTTAAAAGTTGCGGCCGCAAGGAATTGTGGGATGTTATTCTCTCCTTTCATAATGTTTGGTCTAGTGTATCCTATGCTAAAGGAGAAAAGGAAGGAAGCATTGAAGTACCTTTCCTCAGCATTTAGACAATTCAAACAGCTATTATCATGGCTGCTACTGAGATACTTCCGGGTCATTTCACTCCGTTAGGAACCTTCCTAAGAAAAAAAAAGACTTTTCGACCGCAGCCAAGGTCAGGTGGTGGAAAAGGCAGGAAAGGGGGTTACTGCGGGGCTGAAGAGGGAAAGAGGAAACAGGTGAGCAGGGGAATGAGAGTCAGGTGATTGGGACCAGTGGGAAGGTCAGAGGTCAGGGAGAGAATGGCAATGAAGGGGCCAGAAACTGTCATCCTCTATCAGTTTATACATGTTTATTAAGTATACTGTTCTACCTGTTCTTCTGCTGAACTTAAAATAAAAAAAATATATATTTAAATTATGGCTGTCAAAGTTAAGCGTTAACACAAATTCGTTTTATGGCCACTAATTTCTTTAACGCATTAACGCATTCGATCTTTCGGAGGTTTTAGCGGGCTCAGTTTTAAAGCTAGAGTGAAGATACAGGTATCATATGAAACTAAAAAAACCTAAGGAATACATTGGTATCAACCGTGTCATACTAGCTTGTCGCGAATGAGGTTAAATAACGCTCCAAACTTGTGCTAAACTTTGGCGAGGAAAAACTATCATGGCCATTTTCAAAGGGGTCCCTTGACCTCTGACCTCAAGATATGTGAATGAAAATGGGTTCTATGGGTACCCACGAGTCTCCCCTATACTCCCTCCCATGTTGATAAGAGTTCTAAATACTTGACAAATCTCCCTTTCAGGTACATCTTGAACAGATAAAAACTGCGCGATTAATTTGCGATTAATCGTGATTAAACATTTTAATCTATTGAGAGCCCTAATTTAAATTTCCTCCTGCCATTTGCTCTCTTGACCACTAGAGGGAGGCAGACCATTTGAAGTGTGAGTGTTAAATTGCATTCACAGCTCTAGTTTCAAATTATACCTGTTTGACAGCCTGCAAATAAACTGGATCCATTCCTGTTTTCAAGCATTAGCGTTCAACTGACTTTATCTTAAACCTGTATCTGGGCGGTGTTCACTGCATGATAAGATCCCAGATAAGATAAATTAATTTAACATACCGTTTATGTGCATATCTGAGATTCCCTGAATGCTTAAGCACGCACTCTACTTTCCTCCAAAAACACAGAAAAGCAAACACCTTATTATCACACTTAAACACTCGTAATTATTTGCGCACGGTGTTTGCTCTCAGGCTGTGCTGCAGGCTTTAAACTGCACAGTAACAACCTTGGCAGAGAGACACGACAAGCTGCTGTAATTAGTTAAACTCTCCACTAGGGGGGGAGAAGAGAACAGGAGAAAAGTGAGCACTGAGATCTCTTGAAACTTTTCTAAAAAAAAAAAAAGTATATATAATATATGTAATAATTAATCTCATTTATCTCGAGGTTGTTGGGAGTATTTGTTTCTGGTAACTTTCCATCACGCTCGCTTCAGAAATTTCAAACTAAATTAACATATTGCAGGAGATACCAGACTGGGCGACAGATGTATAAGTTACAACGTGCTTTCAGATTAATGTGTTGAGCAGTTTTGCTGCTGCTGCAGTCTGATTTGTAATTGGTATGCAGTATTCGTTTTCATGCACACACACACACACACACACACACACACACACACAGATGTCTGAATTGTTTACATGCACACTCCTAATGCCACACTTGTGTGCCGTCACATGCAACATGTGACAGTAAGGAAGGGGGGGGGGAAACTGGGCAGGGAAAGGGGACGAATAAAGCCAACTTTTGTCCACTAAACAAGTTTAAAATCAAACCCGCAGGATGAAAAATCGAATCATTCGTCATCTTTTTTAGCTGAATTATCGATCGCTATTCCATCCAGGTCAGATGTCTTGTTGGCTCCTTTACGCCCTTCGGTTCCTCATTTTTGTTTATTTGCTGTGTTTGTTCTGTCTGGCGCTCGGAGCTCATACCGTTTCTGGGTGTTTGCGTTGCACTTCCCAGAGATCACTTGTCAATCAAATAGCGTGGGCGGTGCCGTGATGTGTTTTTCCTTGGATTCTGTGTTCGTGAGGTTTTGTCTGGTCAGCTTTGGTGGCTCTTGTGTTTCAAACTTTCCTCCATTCATTCATTCAAACCTGTCAAATAGTGTCTGTTTTCCAAACTAAGCCACTTTAAATTCAAAATTGAAATAGCCTATTAGTCAGTAACCCCACATGCCCATTGTGACTAACTCAGCTGATGAGTCCTCCTCTTCTGACTGCTTGTGGGCAGTACAATAGGCTCTGATTGCATCTACTGTATGTAATCATCCGCAGCTCTACTGTTTTCAACACTTATTCATAACATCTTTATATAGACGAATATTTTTTTTAAAAGTAATACATCCACAGAGCGTATAGAAAGGTGCCGAATAAAAGTATGGCTTTTCCTAAAAAAAATGATTATGATTGTGAAATAATCATTTTAAAGATTTTGGCGGGTCCAAAATGAATGTTTTGTTTATCAAGGTGGAAGATATCAGACGTTTGGTTCCCACTTCTAACAAGGCTCGTAGGCCAAAAGTAAAGCGATGTTGGTATCAGGTGGTATCTCTGATCAAGTTGTCAGTTCAGCCCAGTCCTACAGCAGTTCATGAAGTAGTCACGAAATTGAATGTACTGATTTGTGTACATAGACACAACGAACTACGCGAACGCCGCGTAGTGAGGAGGTTAGGGTGGATGGGTGGGTCAGCAAACGCAGGACTTTCACCCAGGACACTGGTATTCGTGGTCCCGTGTGAAACCAGAAGTCAAAGTTGATTTATTTGTCACGTAACTTCTGTACTTAAGTAACGCCACTTCCGGTGTTATTTAAACCCAAACTGCGATCTTTTCCTAAACCTAAGTAGTTTTGTTTTCCTAAACCTAAGCAGTTTTTGCCTAAGCCTAACCAAGTAGGGCTGTGTATTGGCAAGAATCTGGCGATACGATACGTATCATGATACAGGGGTTATGATTCAATATATTGCAATATATTGCAATATATTGAATCATAACCCCTGTATCAATATATTGCAATATATTGCAATATATTGCAATATGTTGCGATTTTTTAAAACAGTCATAGTACAAAGAACACATCACCATATGCATCAAATAATATTAGAGTAAATATTTTACTTTTTTTATGCAATCAGAACAGTGGGATCTGCATTTGCATTTATCACAGTCCCCAACATCCAACATCATTTCATTTGCAAATGAAATAAAGTATTGACTGAGTTCATCTTTGCATGTAAACTATTAATTAAAAATCGATAGTGATATTGAGAATTGATACTGTATCACGAAACATAATATCGCAATATTTTCGATATTTTCTTACACCCCTATAACCAAGTCGATCTTTTCTAGTACTTTTATTTTGAAGTACTTTTATTTTTTGCGGAAATTGACACATGCGACACGTGTTGCTGGAAATTTGTAGTAAAAAGCACAAAAAATATGTTGAAAGTCGTGCTGAGCGTCACGAAAAAAAAGGGGAATTCGTGTTTATGTACACGAATCAAATAGATTAAATTGTGTGAATATTTCTGGAACTGCCATGAGACTGTGTTGGCCAGTTAGTGTGCGGAAAAAAACTGGCTGAGTTTGACGGTAAGTGTCTGGCAACCACTTGTTGTGAAGTGAATGCAATGGAACAGGGGAGGGAGAATGTGACATCTAGCGGCTAAATGTTATCAATGTTATCAATTAGCACCTTTAAATTAGCCGTCTGCTTTCTGCTGCTTTGCTTTTCATAATGTTTTAATGAGTTTGTAGAGCTGGCGATAACTGTTTGTGTAGCTTCATTTGCGGAATCAGTGATCCAAAAGCAATTTGAAAACATGTCCAGATGTATGCGGAGGCGTGCCATCTACAGGCAAGTAAATAAAGCTCCTGTTATATAGACACTTGGCCTTAAAGCCAAAGGCGCTAAAACGAAGCGTTTCAGACAGAGGGTGAATACAGGTATATTCAGACAGACAGTATGAGAAAAATAATGTGTTTCTTGAACATCAAAGCATGTAAACATGCTCTAATAGACACCCAAAATACAAGTATGAACCTGAAAATGAACATGATAATGTCCGTTTTAAATTGAACGATTTAAGTCGCATCTATTTTTGGGGAGAAAAAAACCTTTTACCATCGATTGTGGCATTTCAGCAGTGGCCAACGTTTCTTCTTCTCGAGCTTGCTGACCACCCACACATCAGCTTTCAGAGTTCCCCTGGTCACTCAGCTCTATATGGCAAGAATGGACTCCAGGTGACTTTTATTTTGTTGCCTGCGGTGTGCTAGCAAGGTCACAGCTATAACTGATTGAATTAGGGTGTTTATTTTGCCCAAGGATGGTTTGAAGCGCTCGCAATTTTTTTTTCTCCGACCAACTAAACCACGTCAATATGTGACAGAGGAATCATCTCTTCCAACACGTCGGCTTCCTTTAATTCAAACTCAAACTGCAGTTCACATGATAATAGAAACGTCATTATTTAGAAGTGTGAATCTTCTTAAAGGGAATTGACCCCAGCCCTGCATGGCACTCCTGATATCTTGTGATAAGCCCTCACTGTGTTTCCCCTCCTCGGCCTGTGTGGAGGTGTGAGAGAGGGGGCCGTTAAACCCCTCTCTATTTGCTTTCCCCTCAAAGGGACTATGCGTGGAATGCCGGGAATTTAACTGATCCCGGAGTGTCCCGGTATGGCTCCCAGCGCTCCTGCCCGCTCACGTTCTGGGAACGGCCCCGAGAGCTACCTGAAACCGGACACCGGTCCCGACCACCCCGCCGTGGGAAACCAGGCAGAGCGAAAAACACATTCAAGAAAACGTCTCAAATAGATTCCCAGGCCTTACCCGCGGAGCACCGGAGATCACGGAGCATTTGTTGCGACTCAGCAGCGCAAATATCACCAGGCTCACCTAGGAATTCACCGGAGACGCTATATTGAACAAAGTATAACTTGGGAGTTTGTTTTCTGGCATCTTGGCTGTAGAAACACAATATGCAGGCTCTAAAAAGCACAGCACAATAAGCTAAAGCATGTGTTTCTCAGCCATATATTTTGCCCGAGGCACTTTTATTTTATTTTTAAGGGGGAAAAAGCTCCATCTGTGGACCGACTACAAGCAATGAACAAAATTACTTTGGGGAAAGTGGACACTCTTGCACTCCTGAATAAAACAAAAACACAGAAAAAAGGCTCAGTTGAAGGGAAAACCTGGTTAAAATTGATGAATCCCCCCTTGATTAGCCTGTATAATAGCTTGAAAAAAAATTGTTAAAAGATATGGCAGCAATCACTGCAAATTACAGAGGTAATGAGATTTTATCAAATGTTCTTTTATCACTTTATAATGTTCAGCCCTCGACTATATCAAGACCTGCACATTATGCTGTCGTACTATTAAAAATCAAGTGAAAAAGGAAAGAAAGTATGTATGTGTGCTATATTTATATGTAGCAATGGGAGGTGCAGTGTGTCTTCGGGGCACTCCAGGCTACAAAGAGTGGAAGATGCCCAACTTAAGACCAGGATGGACACTACTAAATCAACCAGGGACCACCAGAGGCATCTCAGTGGAACTTCTTAAGCCGTCAGCACATCTAGTCAGTCTTACCACAAACCATTAAAACCGCAGAGAGACACCTTGAACCACCTGCTATCTCCATGACAACTGGGACATTTGACAGAATTATAAACCTCATGGGGGCAACCAGAGGAAAAGTTCGGGGACCGCTAAAGAGTTTGGCATTTTGGCCGTCGCCATCTTGGTTTTTTTTGGAACCAGAAGTGAGAAGAGAGGGTGTGGCTAAGTACAATCGAACCAAAATATTACAATTAACTTTCATGAACTGAAAACACACTGTGAAAGGGTTAAAGTTCTAAGACGAAAACACGGACAACACCCAGACCGGACATCAGCGTGGTAGCGACCTGTCAATCACAAGGTAGCCACGCCCTAAAGCATCCCCTGCTTTATGGTCTATTTGACTCTAAATAGGACCATAATTTACTAAATGAACATCATGCTGTATTGAAGAAGACTTGAAACTAGCGATTGAGACCATAAATTCATGTTTACGATGTTTACCGAGGTAATAAATCAAGTGAGAAGTAGGCTCATTTTCTCATAGACTTCTATACAACCAGACTTATTTTTGCAACCAGAGGAGTCGCCCCCTGCTGGCTATTAGAAAGAATTCAAGTTTAAGGCACTTCCGCTTCACTTTTCAGAGCCAGAGGTTGCTGTCTGGGAGGGACGGGCATTGCACATTAGCATAGGCTATAAATGCTGTGGTGTGCGGCATTGGTTTATAACAACTATAATGCGCCTTTTTTGGAAATTACCTCCGCTAAGCGTATTTCACGTGTGATTCTGACCGCGAGTAGGCCAAGCATTCGGTCCGTTCCGAACGGGCATGTTTTCAATGGGCCACTGCGCTAGTTAAAAATAAAATCCACCAACAGACCGCTAACATGGCTACACAGAAATAAGAAACAATGATTGATGGATTGCCTCCGCACGGCTCTCAACATGGCGTCTATCAGCTAACGAGGCAAACAGAGCTAACACTGTTAGCCTGAGGCGGGAACCGGAGGGTGGGTGCTACACTTCTGCAACAACACCGTGGGTCGGGACGGCCGTATGAGCGCAGTACAGAGCGGCGGCGATTAGCTAGCCAGTGGGGCGAATAGTTGTATGTTGCTATATTAATGCTCTGAATTTTGAATTTAGCACCTTTAAAGTATGTACATATCAATTCATTCACCCCGTAGAAATCAAACCAAAAGTTTTGCTCATATATTTTTTAAGATTAAGCCTAAACACTTTTTTTAGAGTTCTAGTGCTTTAACTTTCAATTCTCTGGATTCACAGTTGGTGTTCTCTGTCTGTTCCCTCACGTGCTTGCTTTTTTTCCGCCTCTCTGTCACAGTTTTCTCCACACTAATTATCGCTTCTTGCTGCAGTTGGTTTCCTTTGCTAAACTCACTCTACACCTGTCTCATCCCGTCACGTAAAAATTATATTATCACATTATGTCAGCTTATAAATTCAACAAAAAAACTCAACAACACACGCCTCCTCCTCCTCTTTGACCTCCTCACCAGCCCTCCTCATCAGGTCACATTCAGAGAGGGATCAGTAAGCAACGCAGCGGAGGATTGTGGGAAACCGTGGAGAGGCCAATGAGAGCCCTCCAGACGGATCGCTGCCGGGCATCGCCACCCACCTATGACTGCTCTCCAGCCCGTCGCCGTGGCAACAGCGGCGCTTGATGGGAGAAGATCCTACTTTTCTGAAAGAGGAGTGTGTTTATTTAAATCTTGAAAGCCCGAACCCTCTCACTGTTGACCTTGATACTTGATAAAGGGAAGAAGCGCGTGTCATGACCTCGGAGTTCGAATAAAGTTAGAAGGAAAAAAAATCAATACTGGCATGAACACGGTATTGATTTCTTTTTTTTTCTTTGGCTTCAAATTTTTTACAATAATCTTGGAAACAGGATTCTGGGTTTCAGCCTTCAACAGTAACATGTCTTTAAATGTACAGTTTGAGTACATTTTTCTTTCGCACTGTATGGGTGTGTGAGAAAAGATGCACTGATATGTGTGTTTAAGAGAGGTAAAGAGGAGCGATCGGCGTGGGCTGTTCATGTTTATTCATAGCAGTGCTGATCTCTTCACAGGTTTGGCTACCATTTGCTCTTTTCTCCTGCATCCTCCCCTCCCCGTCTGTCCCTCTCTATATATCTTCATCATCATCATATCCTTTTATTTCTCTCTCCCTCGCTCAGTTAAGTCAAAGCGACTGCAAATTATCTTCCCCGTCGTTCGTCTCTGACTGTTCTCCTCTCTCACACATACAGGTGTGGGCAGCTCCAACAGGAGGGGGAGTTGCACAGAGTCGTGACTGGTGTGGAGTTGACTTTGTGAGACGAGTGAATGCAATCTTAAAATGATCCTTAGAAAAATAGATGCTGCAGCTGCAATTTGTTTTAAGGGTCAGATTTTCAAACACAACTCGACTATTAGTCTGATCTAATGGCCGACGGGAAATCATTTCCAATGTCAGAGCGGGGAAAAAAAATAACACTAATAGCGACATTAGCTGCTAATTAGCACCAACAGGCTCTCGTTTGTTCAAAGTACCACACCAGAGTGGTACACGTTGCACCTTTAAGCTCCTCGACTGCAAATCAGAAGCTACCTTTCCATCCTTTACCCAACCCCTTTCACTTTGAATCCCTTACATGTAGCTACAGTGCATCAGAAAGTATTCAGGCCCCTTCGTTTTTTTAACATTTTGTTATGTTGCAAACCTTTTGCTTAAAGCTACAGTGGGTAGAAACGGAGCAAATATGATTTTATAAAGCGGTCACTATATCCTGACAGTAGTGCATGAGACAGGTAATCTGAATGAAATCATGTGCCTCTGTGTCCTACGGTGTCCTCCGGTGTCCTCCGGTGCTCCTAATGCATCTGCAAGATTTCACAGACCGGAGGAAAACAAGCAGTAAGAGCTGATCTGGAGTCTTGCCCTCTCTGAGCAGCTGTCAATCACTTTTTTAGAGTTCTCGTGCTTTAAGTTTTAATTCTCTGGATTCACAGTTGGTGTTCTCAGTCTGTTCACTTCAAACAGTCAAACTAGGCAGCGCTGATCAAATATGAATCAATACTCTGTTACTGTAATGCCTATTTCTCGCCTCAAATGTTTCCAGAAACATCTTGTAGTGTACTGTTTAGCTGTAAAATTAGAAAGTTTGCGACCCGGCAGCCATGTTGAGATCTGCTGAGGATATACCAAGCACCGCCCACCAGCCATAGCACAGCCAATAGGAACGCTCTCTCTCTGAAATGACCTGTGATTGGTCAAAGTCTCCCGTCACAGGCTAGATTTTTTAAAGCCTGAAAACAGAGCCATGAGGAGGTACAGAAGTCTAGTTTTCTCTCAGAACACTTGAATTACAATATACTGAAAGGTTACTATGGAGTTTTTGCCCAATGATGCCAGAAACCTGTTGCCTACTGCAGGTTTAAATACTGTAGTTTAAATGAATTTAAATTCTTGGTGTTTGCTCTGACGTGTATCGTCAGCTGTGAGACCTTATAGAGACAGGTGTGTGTCCATTCCCAAATCATGTCCAATCAGGTCTCCAATCAAGGTGTAGACACATCTTGAAGATGACCAAGAGAAAATGGGAGGCACCTGAGCTAAATTTCAAGTGTCATAGCAAAGGGTTTGAATAATTCTGTCCATGCGATATTTCCAGGGCCGGCTTAAGGCATAGGCCATATAGGCAGTCGCCTAGGGTGTCACCTTCTGTGGGGCACTGGTCACCCTAAAAAACATTGTCAAATCCGAATTTGGCCTGGGGCACGGGGGCCCTGGGGCCCTGGATATTTCTGTTTTTTTAATTTTTTATACATTTGCAAAAATGTCTAACATCCTGTTTGCGCTTTGTCCTCCTGCATGTCTTTGGACTGTGGGAGGAAACCGGCGAACCCGGAGAAAACCCATGCTTCTAAAATGCAAAATAAACTTCTGTCTTCATAGGAAACAACTTGGTTAGGTTTAGGCAACAAAACGACTTAGTTTTAGGTTTAGGAAAAGGTCGTGGTTTGGGGTTAAAATAACTGAAGTGGCGTAACTTAAGTACGGAAGTTAAGTGACAAAAATATCAACGTTGACTTCTGGTTTCACACAGGGTCCGAACAACGGTCTTAGGGACTTAGTTAGGTTTTGGAAAAGATTAACTTGGTTACGTTTGGGCAACAAAAATACTTAGTTTCAGGAAAGATTGACTTGGTTAGGTTCAGGCAACAAAACTACTTAGTTTCAGGAAAGATCGACTTGGATAGGTTTGGGAAACAAAACTATTTGGTTAGGTTTAGGAAAAGATCGCGGTTTGGATTAAAATAACTCCAGAAGTGGCGTAACTTAAGTACGGAAGTTACGTGACAAACAAATCAACGTCGACTTCTGGTTTCACACGGTACGAACACCAGTCTCCTGGGCGAAAGTCTGGTGTTTTTTGCCCCAATCTCCTCCCTACACGGCGTTTGTCGCTCTTTATACTTCCTGGTTCACGATTATGTGGATTAAAAATGAAATGATTGTGCTGGATATATACAAATTAGATTGCATTACTTTTCGACTGTATAAGTCTGCACTGTATTATCTCATACCAATGTAACTATGACAAAATTAATGCACACTTGGGCTTCATCCGAAATCACATACTGTGCACTACGTGCCCAATAGGTGTACTATCGTTCAGCATACTTTTGTGTGAACAAACAATTGTATGAATCTTTTTCGGACACACTGAGCTGTAATTTACACGTCACTTCCTGAGAGCTTCCCATGGCGTTCGGAGACGTGTAACCATGGTAACCCGTGCCAACCTCATGTGACCAAAACGACGGTTTGTGAGATTCAAAGTCTGAATTAATTTTAAATATATATTACGCCTAGCAAAGTGGAATCTTATACTTACAGTTAAATTGAAGCGTCATTGACGTTAAGGAGCTGCCCGTCAACGTCCGTTATGAACGTTGCCGTCAATACTGCATTGCATTGTGGGATATTTATGCCGCCGTAGTGTCCAGCATTGCATACTGTAATATTTCCCCAGAAATAGTATGTAATTTGCGCACTATTGGTTTCATACTAGGGTTTCGGACATACTAAAAATCTCACGTACTCTCGGACGGAGATTTGATGTCCACTGTGGATCACACAACTCAAGCAGGTTCCAAGACTCTGTCATCAGATTACTAGAATGTTTGGAAATGAATAAAAGCCAGAGAAGAACACAGTAACACGGTTTACAAGATGCTTAGCTACGAAGTAAATAAACTAAACGTACATTTCTTCATGCATGCATTCTGTACGAAGCACTTCACTACTACGTCAGACTTACTCGAGCACTTAAACAGCTGATCCTGTAGATTCACTCAGCTTTGCGACAACTTACTGACTTATTCATCTTTGATCGTTTACATGATAAAACCATTCATTCATCTGATACCGCAGACTCTCCCTGTTCGTTAGGTAACGTGCCACAGCATCAATGCCCCGGCATCAGACCTGATCTGAAAACAGCTAGCCGAGCAGCCTTTCTTCTTCCTCATCACCTGCCTCCTCCTCCTCCTCCTCCTCCCCCTCCTCCTCCTCCTCCCTTTTCCTCCTCTTCACCACTTCCACCCACGCTCAGCTTTTGTTGACTCTTGTCCTAAGTACTTGTGTGTTGGTGTGCCATTTCACCATATTTCCCCCTATTTTACTTTGACGTATTTTGCAGCATTCACGCTCTAAAAGGCTTCTCGCAGGTACAGGAGCTGCTGCCACGTTACATTTTGACAAACATGTTAATTATCGCCCTTAAAGAAGCGAGAAATAGCTGCTTCGATTTGGTTCACCAGCAGTCTAAATATATGTGATTTAGATGCAAATATACACTAGGAGTGGGTGTATCTCTCCTCTGCCTGTTTGGGAAAACAAAAGAGGTGTTGGCAGGGTTTGAAAGTTTAAATTGTGATCCATAACATGTTGCTGATGGGATAAATTGCCTTAATGTAATATTTCAGTTACTTTTAGTTTGCAAAATCCTCAACAGAATTATCATTAATAATTTTTTTTTTTCTCATTGTGAATTCACCGTGCACGCCAACAATGGATTTCTTTTTAATTGGAATTTAATTTCTCTATCTGTGTTGCGTTGGCAGCCTTTTTCTCAACGATTGCAGCGAGCAGACTCCGTGCAGGAATTAACCAACCAATTTCTGTAAAGCACAAACACACTCTCTTCTCATCAGCGGGAATTCACACTTTGACTGTTGCCATGGCTCTGCGAATCTGC
This sequence comes from Sebastolobus alascanus, assembly GCA_916701645.2. Classification (NCBI taxonomy): domain Eukaryota; kingdom Metazoa; phylum Chordata; class Actinopteri; order Perciformes; family Sebastidae; genus Sebastolobus; species Sebastolobus alascanus. The sequence goes on from CAKAOJ020000349.1 coordinate 366,909, forward strand.
CGATGTCTATCTGTCAAGGCCAGAGTGTTTGACAAAGATATTGTCTGGAACGATGATTCACTTTGCACTCAATAGCCAGGATGTGTGTGTGTGTGTGTGTGCCAGAACACGGTTTGTGTTTGTCCACCCCGTCAAGGGAAACCAGCATATGAAAGTTCAACACAATGTCTTCCTCGACAAGCGGGAGCTCCAATAAAAGAGGATTATCTTGCCTTCAAAGTTCTGTGATTCCTATTGTTCATCAAGGTTACCGCTCAATACACATGATTCATAATATATATCTTGAAACTGTGGCGATAGTGCAGCAATCTTTCAGCCTGACTCCGGTGTTAAAAGTTAAAACTGACATCCTCGGATTCATGTTTCGAGTTTCTCGCTGGCAGATATGAAATGTAGCGTTCCTCGTCTTTGTTGTAGAGGAGGCAATGTGGCCGCTCTTTGCCAGAAGACGCCCACACGCCCCATGTGTTCTTGTTCGCTTCTGTTGCACACGAGACGCGTACAGAAATGCTCAAATATACATGAAATTCATACTCGGCACAGAGATTAATCTGTCTCCATAGTAAATACTTCTATCTGTTTATTTAGCGATCTAGAAGTCAGATTTTCCCTGATATTCTTTGGAAATAAAGAAGTATTATTAAAGTAGCAACACTTTCACCATTTCCTTTATATTGCATGATGAAAAATTTATAAAAATATCATGAAGTCTGGTTGAAAATGAGGAATGGCACACAAAAAAAATTATTAAATGGTAAGCAGTCCTTGACCGAGACACATTTCTAAAGACTAGATCCTCATTTGAAATGCGTGAACGTCAGGTCGTGATCTTTTGTCCCAAAAAACATCACAAAATTTTTTTCCCCTTGCTCTGCTTTCATCAATTATTATTTATGTTCATGTCGAGTGTTTTCGGAGCTAAGTGCCTCCGTCCACACAGGCTATCAGCACTGCACATCTAAATTGTTTGCTGCTTTTCAATTAACTCATTTATGCACTTAAAGCATTTTTTATTTTTAGCCACTCGAATCCAATTAAAAGCAGAATTGTCCTACCTGTATCTCAGCACACGTTCCCTGGGGCTTATTTGCCCGAGGTGGATGGCAAACTCCAATATATTTGTGCTGCACAGCGTTCTGTTCTAATTTTGGTTTAAGTTTTTCATCATTTACTCGGCTCCTCTTTCTCCAACAACCAGGTTTATAACGTTAAAAACATCACAACCTGTGCTTTGGGAGATTTACTCCTGTCGAATCAGATATGATTAACACGTGATACACACTTCATAATCACACGATATGGATTACCTCCAGCAGTAGATGCATATTATGAAGAATAACAGAAACTCCTTATAAGCCCAAATAAAACTAAAACATGACTTAACCTCATTGTTTTGTTTGTTTTTTATGTAAAAAAGGATTGAAATTAAATCCAGGAAGACAGTACATCTTCATGCTCTAACAGATGGTGTAGTGTAAATTAAAAGCACCACCAAGAAACATACAAAAAAAGTACAAATTTACATAAAACTGCCTTTCTCTCCCCAACCGGTACTCTGTATCTCTGTACCCTGCAAACAAAACATCAAATTATGGAAGACAGTTGCTCACAAAATGCTGCTTCATTGTGACTTTATTTGATTAGTTATAGCCAAATAAAAAACGAGATTGATGCATAATTTTGGTGTTGACCACATACTGGCACCATTGTCCGTAGCCTACATGAATTATGGCTGTTGTAGTTTCTTTTAGACAACTACGCATGGCGGCGACACATAGATATGAACATCCAACCAAAACAGCAAAAACTTTACTGCAGGTACCGTTTTGCAAAGTCTGCAGGAAAGAATACTATTATCATTCCTACTGTTCGTTGACACTGAATGTAATGTACTGGAGGCCACGCCCACTGTGGCCTGGTGACCACACCCACCCCCCACCCCCCTCCTCTGGTCACCTTACTTAAATACACAAAGTTCACGTTGGAGTCTTCCTCCGTTCGGATGCGGTGCTTTGAGCTAAATGCTAACGTCAGAATGGCAAAATGCTCGCAGTGACAATGCTAACTATGCGGATATTTAGCAGGTAATGTTTACCATGGTCGCCAGGGCTCAAAAATAAGGCTTGCTCGCTTGCCCCGGGGCAAGTAAAATGCCAAAAATGATGCTAGTAAATCTAGCAACTGGTAAAACAAGAATTGAACACATTTCATCATCACTTTTTTCCAGAGTTAGTTAGTTACAATTAGAGGGATCTATTAGCAGAAATGGAATATAATATTAATAAGTATGTTTTCTTTAGTGTATAATCACCTAAAAATAAGAATCGTGTTTTCGTTAGCTTAGAATGAGCCGTTTATATCTACATAGGGAGCGGGTCCTCTTCACGGAGTCCGCCATGTTGCACCATCGTGTTTCTACAGTAGCCCAAAACCGACAAACCAAACTCTGTTAACTTTTCCTGCTTGAGTCGATAATGTTAATCTCTGCCGTCGCTCTCTCTCTTTTGCTTCACCACTCACTTCCCACGTACACACACACACTCTCTATGCACTCTGCTCTTACAACAACTGGCCATTCGCGATTTCCACCATAGCAATCCTACACGCTTGGCACACGGGAGAAGTTGCAACCTCACCGCTAGATACTACGCTAGATCCTACACACAGTTCCTTTAAGGGATCGCTAAAGTTATTACAATTCATCCTGTGAGGAAAATGCCTGTAAAATTGCATGTTTTCTGATTTTTGCTAGATTACAATCAACCATATAGACAGAGGAAACAAAACAAAAAATACAATATTTCAAAAATGGCAGTGGTAAATGAGTGGTTTAAATGGGAATGTAGGAGCGGGGGGGAGAATATGCATCCTGCTGTTGTTTCCTGCTTCTTAGCTCCACCTCTGTGTGCATCTACGCTACAGCTTATAGCTTCATCCGCCCGATTCATACACCCAGTGTGAAAAAGAACTGAGAGGACGAACGAAACCTGTGATCTGCCATTGATTGCAACAGCTCAATCTAGAAAACGCAGGTGATGGCCAACAGTTGGAGACAGATGAAAAGATTTCAAAGCTCTCGGGCATAATTAAAGACACATTTCTCTGCGGAGAACAAAAAAAAAAAGGATTCGACTGATCTTATTTATTTACCAGAGAGCGCATGTTTGAAAACCGCTTCCTCCGAGGTCAGCTATCATTTATTCAGCATGACTCATTTGCCTAAAGCGCAAATTCCTTGAAAGTATGAACTCATGGTAAAATGTTACTGCTCTCACACTCGCACCCCCACAATCCTGCTGCTGGTTAGCCCACACACACACACACACACACACACACACACACACGCATGCATGCACGTGCAAATACGTACACGCACACACCTACACAAACATGCAGACTGCGTGTGGAAGCGAATGTTGTTCATGCATGTCTAGCAGAGTTGAGCTATGTGGAGAGGATCTTTGATCTCAGCCAGGCAGCCAACCAGCTTCTCCACTATTTGCATTTCGTCTCCTGGGTCTGTTGGCTTCTTGGCCCCTCACCAGCTTCAGATGCAGGTTACAGAGGTAGCCAGAGGGAGATTCCCACACATTCCTGTTTGTGTGTGTTTAAGGTTGTGTGTGTGTGTGTGTGTGTGTGTGTGTGTGTGTGTTTTTGTGCATGCACGAGCCTGTGTTGTTGCAGGCTAAGAATATATAGCTTTGTGTGTGTGTAAGAGAGAGGGAGAAGGAGGCCAAGCGAGAGTACCTGGGCCAGCATCAAAGTACAGCAGCCTGACAGAGAGAAAGAGTGAGCGAGAGGAGAGCGGAGAGGGAAATACAGCGAGAAGGGGAAAGAGAATAAGATACGAACAGAAAGAGAGTGGACGAGCGAGAGGGAGAAAAGAGAGCGAGGCCTCTCCAGGAGGTCACTGAGTTTCTGGATCTCCGCTCCTTTTGTCCCACAGCACATTCCATAGCAACAATCTGACCAGTCAGCCAGGGAGCCGCAAAAATGAAAAGAAATATAGTGGGGTAAAAAAAAAAAAAAAAAAAAAAGCCCACCTCAGACTGGTATAGAAACACATGCAGAGGAGGTAATCTGCAGCACAGATTTGGTTTTAGCATCTACTTCCCAAAAGGCCACAAAACACATTATCCTAATCTGACTTGTGCCCATACTTGCCACCTTTGAGACTTTAAAAACAGGGAGGATTTTGAAATTGTATTGTTGTCCGGGAGGAAACAGTAGAGCTTATACACGCTGTACAGTGCCAGAAACAGGTTGAGATAACGAAAAGGAAAAAAAGGTGTGAACACTTGTCATAAATCGGGAGAAATATGGGAGAAAGGAAGGAAGAGGAAACCGGGAGAGGGCAACGAAAAACGGGAGTCTCCCGGGAAAATTGGGAGGTTTGGCAAGTATGCTTGTGCCTTGAAAGGATTAAAGATTGTTCTTACCTGATATGAACTGTTCACTAGTAGTGAAGTCATTTTCTTATGGAGTTCTTCTACCTAAGAATAAAACATAAAACACAATAAAAATCTTGCTTATATTACAGGATAAAGGAGCATTATGTACAGCATATAAAGGGTTAAATCTTTGCTTTGATTGACACTGATTGGATTGATTTAGTGGTTATTTCTTCTTTGGGTGGAGAGTACAACTGTAAACCACTAACAACCACTATTATTACACGGCTTTGTTGAATACTCGATTCTGATTGGTCAGTCACGGCGTTCTACGGTCTGTTATTTCTTCATAGCAGAACGTTGCTATGTATAACAGACCGTTGCTATGGGCGCAGTTCTGATGTCGGACTCTGGCGGACCGGTTTTGGGTCAAATTATTGATTTCTTAAGTAAGTAGCCGTGTAATAAGCGGGATAATGTACAGTTAGCGGGTAATTGTTGTGAAATAAACCCCTCCGCTTCCCCTCGTCATCGCCCTGTTGGGGTTTATTTCACAACAATGACCGGCTCGCTGTACATTATCCCTTACAGAAAACCTCAGCTTAATTGATATAAATTTGGATATTGTTTGATTGACATAATTACTGTATCCTATTAGAAGAAGGAAGGTATACTTTATTAATCCAAACCAAATCCTGTTCGAACATCATTGGTCAATACTACTCGGCCTACAATTGGAAACCAAAATCTCAGTTCAGTGCCCGGTAGCGCCAAGGAGACGAATTGGCACCTCTCCAGCTCCCAGTCCACACTCTGTACTTGGTCCGTGCAGGGACTTGAACCGACCACCCTCCGGTTCCCAAGACAAGTCCCCGCGGACTGAGCTACAGCCTCCCAAAAAAAAAGCTGCCGTAGGCATTTTAAGATGGTCACCAGCTCCAACCTTCAATACTCACATTGAGTGATATCAAGCTCATTCACCTTATCTTCTTATCATATGATCCCTTTAAACTAGGGCTGTCAATCGATACAAATATTTAATTGCAAATTAATCACATTTTTTATCTGTTCAAAATGTACCTTAAAGGGAGGTTTGTCAAGTATTTAATCCTCTTATCAACATGGGAGTGGGCAAATATGCTGCTTTATACAAATGTATGTATATAGTTATGATTGGAAATCAATTAACAACACAAAACAATGACAAATATTGTCCCTCACAGGTACTGCATTTAGCATAAAAAAATATGTTCAAATCATAACATGGCAAACTGCAGCCCAACAGGCAACAACAGCTGTCAGTGTGTCAGTGTGCTGACTTGACTATGACTTGCCCCCAAACTGCATGTGATTATCATAAAGCGGGCATGTCTGTAAAGGGGAGACTCGTGGGTACCCATAGAACCCATTTTCATTCACATATCTTGAGGTCAGAGGTCAAAGGACCCCTTTTAAAATAGCCATGACAGTTTTTCTTCGCCAAAATTTAGCGCAATTTTGGAGCGTTATTTAACCTCCTTCTCGACAAGCTAGTATGACATGGGTGCCAATTGTACCAATGGATTCCCTAGGTTTTTTATAGTTTCATATGATACCAGTATCTGCACTCTAGCTTTAAAACTGAGCCCGCTACAACCTCCGAAAGATCGACTGTGTTAACGCGTTTTAGTAAATTAGTGGCATTAAAACCAATTTGCGCGTTACTATCGTGTTAACTTTGACAGCCCTACTTTAAACCAATACAGAAAGTTATCTCAGAGATTGCTGGTATATATATGATAACTTTATTTGACAAAAAATATTTTTTTATTTTACATTATGTGCATTATGCTAGCAAAGAAATGTAGCTACCTGCAAAGAAGAAGATGAAAGAATAAGAGTGCTAGTCCATGTAATCACTGATGTAACATTTCACAATGTCAGAAAATCAATTGGCGTTTTGGATGTAAACATAAATGTGTTTACAAGAAAACTCCACGGCGCACCTTTAATTCAGTGCAGCTTTAAACTTCAGATGCGTTGGAAATATAAACCCACTGATTCTCAAAATAACTCAAATGAAATTGTGTAACAACTTTCTCTGAAATGAGATGCAAAATAAGTCGGATTTGTTGTTGAGTGAAGTGGCCCTTTAAAGCGGATATTTTCAGATATGCAAATCAGCGCTGCCTAAACACAAGAATTCTAGAAATTACCTACTGCTCACTGATTTCAGCGCTCTTAATGCATTTCCCTTGCGGACCAAAGTCAGGGAGTTCGCTCTTGTTCCCATTGGTAATTTGAAATGTAATTACCCATCATTTTAGAGTGCTTCAGGAGCCTGACACCTACATCTCCCTCTCTGCCTCCCTCTCTCTCTCTCTCTGGCTGTTTTTGTATGCTGGTGGAGGATTGTATATTTTCCACCCCCACACATTTTTGAGCACTACCCCTACCATTACCTATGTAAATGAATCGGGCTCAGACAGGCAGTTTACTCTCCTACACCATGACTAAATGAGTGCTTTTACATGCACGCAGGATACCAGATCACATCCCTGCTGGGGTTATGTTCAGGAAAACCTGTTTATGTGCATCTTCATACGTAGCTACATATGCATGAATGAGCGCAGCAGATATGTAAGTGTAGCAAGTGTTATTTTGGGGTCATTAATAATGTGCATATGAGCTTTTATGCTAAAGGGAGACCCAGGCTCATAAATGAAATCAGTGTTTCCTTACACACATGAAAATACATTCAGTCACATGCTTTCAAAGATAAAATAAAACATGGCGACAAGCAGTGGTGGAAGACAGATCTTTTACTTAAGTAAAAGTAGGAATACAGTGTAGAAATACTCTGTTACAAGTAAAAGTCCTGCATTACTTACTTAAGTAAAAGTACAAAAGTATTAGCATTAAATTATACGTAAACGTTGACCTATAAGTATCAAAAGTAAAAGTATTCATTATACAAGTCAGCTGGTGAATGCGGGGCTAATTGTAATTGCTTTATATACTGCTGGGTAGCTCAATCCATAATAGTACATCATAATTTATTAGTTTATTTATATTTTGTATTATTAATCTGAATCTGCAAAGTAACTAAAGCTTGTTAATACATTTAGTGGAGTAAAAAAGTACAATATGTGCCTCTGAATTGTAGTGGATTAGAAGTATAAAGTAGCATAACATGGAAATTCTCAAGTAAAATACCTCAAAATTGTACTAAAGCTTGGGTAGGTAACACTGAAGAAACCAGCAAGCCTAAGCTAGATTTTAAAAAGTATTGTTCCGAAGGCCCATTATTCTGAAACCCCAATAGTCCGAAAAATTGGACCGAAAACCCATTTGTCCGACAGCCTGTTATCCTGAAAACAAATGCCTATTGTTCCGAAGGCCCATTGCTCCGAAAATACAAACTCTCTGTGCAACAAACAGAAGCACATGGCTAATTATTAAGCAGAAGGATGTCATCAGACCTTTCTGATTTTTTTCCTACTGATGACGTCATGACCCATCGCTCTGCCTCTTATTACCCGTAGCCTTCGGTGGTTGGGTTGGATATGTTTAGGCATTAGGAGTGACATTATTTAGGTTAAAGGTAAGAATATCGGGGTAGGCTAACCAGAGGCAGAGTAGGACGAGTCATGCCTTCGCCATGGTAGGAAAAAAAACATATCCGCTGATGTTATTTTGCACAATACTTAGCCATGTGCTTTTGTTCGTTGCACGGAGAATTTGTATTTTCAGAGTAATGGCCCTCGGAACAATGGGCATTGGTTTTCGAGGTAATGGGCTGTCGGACAAATGAGCTTTCAGTCCAATGGGACATTTACCGGACAGTTGGGGTTTTGGAATAATGGGCCGTCGGAACAATGGCCCAGCAGCGCAACTCTTTTCCAATGAAAGTAGCTAGCAGCACTAGCTCCAAAAGTTGCTAAATCTAGCGAGAAAGTCGCCAAGTCCCCAACACTGACAGCTCAACACGTTCTCATTCCAACTCGTCACATATTTTTTTCATCAAAACCACTATAGATACTCTTGGCGTCACTTTAGAATTAGGCAACAAAACCACTATAGATACTCTTGGCGTCACATTAGGATTAGGAAACAAAATCACTATAGTTAGGTTTAAAACTAAATGGTTGGGCTCAAAACTACTACGTTTGTACAGTGAACATGACACTGAACGTTGTGAACACGGGACACAAACGAACAGCTGATTGTAAAGTGAAAGTGAAACTTAACGTACGGGACACTAACAGCGGCCTCCTGGATGAGAGCGTTGTGTGAGCATTTGATTTATTGATTGCTGCCGGGATGTAATGAGAATTTCGACAAATATAACGAAAAAATGTTGCTTAAATACAAATACCCATCCTAGCTTTAAGTAAAGTACTTGAGTAAATGTACTTAGTTACATTACACCGTTGGTGACAAGTGACACTGTGATACCAGAGGAGACCTTTTCCCCAGGACCAAGACACCATGTTGCACCATTGCAGGTATAATTAATTTACTTTGAAGAATCTGAAGTTTATGAAGCTGAAGATTGTGTCCAACCAGTCTACTTTGCAACCACGCCACATTTTCTTCTGCATTGTAAAACAACCCCTAAACCTTACAAGCTCAGTTTTCAAGATGAGCTATATTAGTTTGGAAGACGTCCACCGAGTATTTCAGAGTCTGGCAGTTTATTAATGAAGCAGGTCCAGGGTCCAGCCCCGAAGACAGAGCAGGTAGAGCCGAGGCCAATATTATTACACATCGTGCGGCATCCACGGTACAAAAACAGCAGACAATTAAATTCTTCTATCACTTCCACTGCTAGCATTACAAGTGCAAGTGTGACCTTTATCATGGCAAGATTAAATATCAACTCTCCGTGAGCATTACTATAATTCAATCATGTTTGGCCCTCTCTCTCTTCTGTGCACTGACATGTGAACAGTCTTATTTTCTGGTTCCGTTCATCAGACCAACACCTGGCGACACACCAGCACACGAGCCACATGAGTGGTTTTTTTTATCCCCGATCTCCAGCAAAATGTTTTCAGCTTGCAAAGCCACCCACGCGTTGCCAACTACTTACGGACTACAGGCTTTTCAAAATGGCCTTGCTTTTATGTACACTTATTTACATTCACCTGCACGGAAAGAAAACAGCGATGAAATGCACGCTGTTAGTCAACCCCTACCTGCTACCTCTCTCTTTGTCTGTCTGGTCAAATGTTCTTATTAGCATGACAGGACGGATGTACTCTAATTAATTACTACTGACATCAATGTTATTACTGATAGTGAAATTAATCAACCAGTCCATTCAATTAGAAATTAATCAGCTGCTTCTGATTCTGCTCTGAGTGAACCACTGATAACCTGCAGCACCTGCCACAGATTTCAATTTAGAGAGCTTCTGTTGCTCTGTAGAAATCCGGATGTAGCTGCCCTGATTAACCCATGTGTGAGCAAGTTAAATGCTAATAAATGACCCCAGAATGCCTGATAGATATAAGCTATAGCTATAGCTATACTTATACATGTACCAAGGCAAATATGTTTCCTCGTGCATGCCATTTGAATCCAGTGCAGCGAATGGCGGACTCCGCCACTGACAATGGAAACTGCTATATAGAGAGGTAACTAATGAGTGTAAATATGTTAACTGGCTATAGCAGAATAAGAGAGTACGCACATTCCCAAAAATGTCTACGGGTGCTGGATCAAAAAACTTCTGAGGCATTTAAGCAATCTAATCGAGCAACGCATCCTCATACAACGGTTCGTACGATATCTGACGAAAAGTTATTTCTCATTTTTCGTGCGATTTCTTACGAATGTCCAGCAACACGTGTCAATTTCTGCTCGTTACATGCATACAGAATTTTTAAAATAAACTTCTGTCTTCACAGGAAACAACTTAGTTAGGTTAAGGCAATAAAACTACTTATTTAGGTTTAAGAAATGATCAACTTGGTTAGGTTTAGACAACAAAACTACTTAGTTAGGTTTAGGAAAAGATCAACTTGGTTAGGTTTAGACAACAAAACTACTTAGTGAGGTTTAGGAAAAGATCAACTTGGTCAGGTTTAGACAACAAAATTGCTTAGATAGGTTTAGGAAAAGATCAACTTGGTTAGGTTTAGACAACAAAACTACTTATTTTAGACAACAAAACTCCTTAGGTTTAGGAAAAGATCATGGTTTGGGTTAAAATAACTAGGTACGTAACTGGCGATTCAGGCGTAGTTACGTGACAATAAATCAACGTTGACTTCTAAAGGCAATTGATATAGTAAAAAATTAAAAATCTGCAGTAAAATCTATCCTAAAGCACTTATCTAAAGCAATCTATCCTAAAGCACTTATCCTTCTGGTTTCACGCGGTATCTGAACTCCTGTCTCTTGGGCGACAGTCTGGTGTTTTTTGACCCACCCATCCAACCCGACCTCCTCCCGATGCAGCATTTATCACTCTTTATTCTTCCTGGTTCAAGATTACGTGGATTACATACAAATTGATTTTGTGGAATATATACAATCACAGTGTGTTACTTTTCGTAGGTATAGCTACAAACGGTGTATGAGAACAGCCTGAATAGAGCATCGTTTCAATCTACGTTACGTTGTTACGCTACGTTGTTACGCTACGTTGTTACGTTACTATTTCAACACAAACCATGATGTTTTTTCTAACCTTAACCAAGTAGTTTTGTTGCCTAAACCTAACCAATTGTTTCACAACATTAACCACGTGTCATTGTGTGTTTCTGCAAGCCTAATACAAGGCTTATATGAAACATATTCATAGAAACTAATTTTGGTTCAGAAACGTTGACATTCAACTGTGGTTTGCAGAAACATACAATGGCAACATTTTTTCTTGGCAACTGGGTTGCGATCAAACAGAGATCTTTGTCAGGCATGGTCAATCATAACATTAAGGTTGGGGAAAGATCATGGTCCTGATTCAATTTAGCAAAAAGTCTATCCTGACTTGAACCAGGACCTCCTCCTGTTGGCATCATTGAGCCTCCATACTAGCATTATGAACATCTCCCTGTCGCCATAGTGGCACAATTTTGCACAGATTGATGCTGATATAACTGTAAGTGTATTAAAAGTAGCCCAAAGCTGATTTTCTCTTTTAATGGCACCTCCATCTTTGCTGCTAAGCGCCCATCATTATCGTGTTTTTGCCCAGCATCTGTCACCTGTCAATCAGCCTTTCTCGCCTGTTCAGCCACAATGCCAATCACCCTCTTGAAACATTAAACTCCTTTGTTCAAAAATATATATTTGACCATTCTATCCCATTTAAAATGCTGTTTCTCTCAGCGTCGAAGCGTGGCACTCTGGGGCCTCAACCCGGTAATTTCTTTGCCATTATTGGATTTAGCCCCTCGTGATGACACCGTTGAATCGCCTGCATTTTATTCTCATCTGATGGCTTCTCCGCCTCACACAGCAGGAAGTGCGGGATGAGTTTAGATCAGTATTTATAACCCTGTTGCGGTGCAGGTTGCTCATATTCTCTCCATTCAAACTGAAGTATTGTTGTATCAAACCTGTTTCCTTGTCTGTTTTTTCAAATTCTAACCTCTAAAAACACTTCGAGAGGGTGTGAAAAATGAGATTTTTTCATTTCATTTTTCACGTTTCATGCAAAAGAATTGACTAAAAAGTGAGTATTTCTGTTATGTTCTGTTAGGCACAACAAGATAAGCTGTTCACCAAAGTTGCCGCATGGCCTGGAGCTGCCTATTCAGCCGCTAAGCCACCTGGTTATGCATATAATGGATACTGCCATTACGAGCTATACTTAAGATGAGTCACAGGTGCTCTTTTCCTGAGGATGCTTCCCTTCTTAAGACGTACCCCATCCCTCGAAAAAAATCTAGGTGACAGTGAAATGTGGGCTTAGCCTTTAATGGCCCCTACTGTGTGTGTGTGTGTGTAGGTGTGCGCACAATTGCTGCGTAGGGGTGTGGAGTGGTCAACTGATGAGGCACTGTGGAGGCTGAGAGCTCTGGAGAGTGGTGTGTGGGTTGGAAAGCCTCCTCTCCTCGAAAAACGCACACACACAAAGCTGGGGGAGGTGGAGGCAGCGAGCGCTCGCTTTTCGCCGGCTGTCCATTGATCAGTGGAGAGGTTGGTAGACTTAAAAGATCAGTGTGGTGGAGAGCAGAGAGAGAGAGGGATGGAGAGGAGGATACTGGGGGGGGGTCCTGTACTGTAAGGATGCAGCAGAGATAGTGAAGACATGAGGGAGAGATAAAGACGGCGTCTGGGGTTGCCCTGGGCTTTAACAGTCTGGAGGAAGCCTGCTGGTAAGCTTGATGTTTCTCTACGTGCCATGTATGTGCCCGGGTGCCTATTTGTATGCCTGTCTGCGTCTGCTGCCCATGCTTCGGTTGTTGAGCCACTGCAGAGAAAGAGAGAGATAGAGATGCCAGGCGTTTTTGTCTCCACAGTGCAGCAGGCAGGAGTACAAATCTCCCAGGCTTCCCTCCTTTTTTTTTTTTCTCCACTGCAGACAAAACCATTCAGTCTGTTATCTGTTCAATTAAAAACAGCAGAGCACTCCGGGGCTTCCGCAGCCGCCGCCGCCGCCGCCGCCGCTGCTGCAGGATTCATTCAGAACGTGTGCATGTGTTATGCGTGAAGGTGTTAGGGTGGGGAAATCACACACAGACTCGCGTTTTCAAGTTGTCGCCCGCGAGGAGAAAGATGTTTCCGCGCGCATGAATTGGCAGTGTTTTCTATGAAATGTCAGGGATTGACTTCGCATCCTAAATAAACCACCGTATTGGACATTATATATTGTAGTATTCCTACAGGGGACCCAAGTTAAATCACAAGACTTTATGCTGTTTCTTGTAATATTTCCATAGGGATTTTTCATAATAGAATTTTGGATATAATACAGCTGTAGCTGCAGTTGGAGGTGATGCAGTGAGTGTTATAAGCAGGGAGGTGAACCACCTGATGACCCATTCAGAATCACATCTGATTTTTTTTTAATTTTTTTATTTTGATATCATTTAGAATTTGTCTGCTTTGGCTGAGGTATCGTAGCCAATAAATGCACATGTGCAACTACAAAAAAAAAGTAATAATCAGAAATGCTTTCATGAGGTTTAAAATGCCATTCGGTTTCTATTCGTGACAATAATGCCACATTAACAGTTCAAATTTGCCAAAACAAGGAGTTTTTATTTGTATTTCAGAGACCAAATATCATGCACAAAACACCAAATTTAACATCTTGCCAATCAATTCTCTCGTTTGTGCCAAATTCCAATGGGAGCTCTGCCTTAACAGCCCATTAGATGCAGGGATTGGATCTACTTACTCTAATGAACTGACATTGATTTTTACGCAACACTGAGCTCCTCTACATCACCTCCGACCACTTGTGGCTTGTTATTCTCCATCACCCTGCTCCCCTCGGAGGGTCCCCGGACCCCAGTTTGTGCACCGCCGAGCCCAGGGCGGCAGCTGAAGAATCCCCCCTTATGATATGGAGGCAACGCGCGTTGACGTGTCGCGCTGCTTTTGCGCTTCCGACCACTAGTATCGGTACGCGTCTGCTGCTAACACGCACACTCACAACACTCTCTCGTGGGGGGGACATGCGGCCGGCAGACGGTAAGTGGAGCCACTTTTTCATAACGGCGCTTTATGTCCCGGGTGATCTGAGGGGAACTTTCTCCAGCCTCGGTGTGTTGTTGTTGGAGAAAGGGGAAGTTTAACAGACTTTTTTTTGGTCTCTCGTTCGTCGGCACCCGGATCGCAGCCTATCCATGCAGATTGCGCAACGCGGCGTGCGATCGGAGTGAAAAAACGGTGAAAACAAATCGGTATTGTTGTGTTTATTCAACGCCAGTGTCGTTACTAACCGCTCACTTTAACCACCTCATCATCTCAGTTACGCATCGCTTTGGCCATGCGGGAGCACATTTCAGCCTCTCCGCTTCGTTATTAAAACATTTTACGCACCAAACTGTCGCTTTTTTTTTTTTTTTTTTAACCCAAAGCCACATCTACACTGTTGTCGAACACTCACTCGTGTTTTTTCTTTTTCCAACTTAAATGTTTCGCTACTTTGAGAGCCAAGTGCTCGGTCCCGTGTGTGTGTGTGGTGGGGAGGGAGCGAGGGGTGGGGGGGGCAATGCGCAAAGTGTGTGGTCTCCAAGCTCTCCACCCCCGCAGAGACGCACGGTTTGCGCGCACACACACACGCGCGCGCGCACTTATAACGCACGCACACACAAGCTCTGTCTGTCACGGTCGGGCATGTGTGTGTCTCTGGGTCTCAGGAATGCGCCCGGCGTTTTTTCTCTCTCTATTTTTTCACATTAAGAGCAGTTTGGGAACCGCTCTCAAAAGCCGCTCTCAGAACCGCTGCCACTGGCGTCAAGCGAGCGGCAATAAAACCTACACTTCCGGTTGCGTATTTCAAAATAAGGGTCGCTTGCAATAGTGACGCAAAAAAAGGAAATACTTTTTTTCCATCTGTCATAAGCTACACAGTAAGAATAGAGACAAGACAATAGACAATATTTTTTTTCCGATTCGAGAGTAGGCATATTACTAATTATTTTTGACTTGCATCAGCTTTTATTTAAATTATTAATGTCATTAAGCCCCCCCTCCACATTTTTTTTTTTTCAAATCTTAACAATTATCAGTATAGCCTACGATTACATAAGACAAAGAAAAACAATACATCCTCTCAATCGTAAAGGTGGAACTTATCACAATAATTGCTGAACAATTTTCTGTCAATTCATCAATTTATCTTTTAGTATGCTATAATGGGACTAGGACCCCAGTTACAATATTTTAAATATCATTTCACTACAATTTCTGTTGAATTTTAATTCGCCGACAACAAATATCTATAATTTTTGGTTTGATGTGATTAAGGATCCCAATTAGTTGGTGCCATAGCAACCAGCTAATCTTCCTGGGGTCCACATTAAGCGCCTACAACACCTTAAAATACCATACAGAATACAAATAACAATACAGAATCTTGCAGATATGACATAGAATGTCACTCAATTTTGTTTCTAGTCTTACTTTTAACTGCAATTTCTACAATTTCTTTAAATTTTCATAAGAAATAGAAGCTTTTACTTTGAAGGCAAAAACTCGTTTCCGGTTTGTTCCTAGTGAACTGTGGCCAGCTTAACAGCTGTAGAGGGAGGGGGGGTAGCCCCTGCCTGGAGAGGAGAGAGGGGGAAATTCTTGTGTTTTTGGTATGCGATTACCCAGTGGAGAACCCATGACTGAAGGGGAGGAGGAGGAGGAAGAGGAGGAGGACTGGGGTTGAGTTTAGGATACATTCCTCGCCTTCCTCTTTAAGTTAACCACATTATTGGAGCTGCTGACAAGTTGCCTCCTCACATGACACCCATAAGCTCCCAGCTGATGCATTAGGACTGGACCTAGTGGTCAGATGACCTCACCACTGACTGGCATGATACACAGATACCACAGGAAAACTAAAAGTCCCAATAAAAATACTATGGTGATACCATAGAAGAAGAAAAAAAACAGAAAACTAATCAAATTCAACTGACCACCACAATAAACACTTTAATGGAAACCACATCTATCGAATGCCTTTTCAATATCTTTTCGAATTAGTTAGGGACTGTATGAAAATGTATTGGGGTGGGAGGTGGGCTGAACCTTATTTTTGACTTCTTAAAAAAGCAAAACCCTCTCCATGGTTATTAATATTGCATGTTTTTGCAATTTGCAACGATGTCTCAAACAAAATCATGTTCCCATACAACTAAATTGCATTCTCAGTTACTTTTTAAGGCAAAGATCTTTTTTTTTCCCAGATTACAGTCACACTTTTAAACCATTTTAAACACGTGGTTAACATTGTAAATTGAAACAAAACAAAAAAATGTAACGAAACTACTTGGCTAGGTTTAGGCAACAAAACTACTTGGTTAGGTTTAGCCAACAAAACTACTTGGTTAGGTTTAGGCAACAAAACTACTTGGCTAGGTTTAGGCAACAAAACTACAAAACTACTTGGTTAGGTTTAGGCAACAAAACTACTTGGTTAGGTTTAGGCAACAAAACTACTTGGCTAGGTTTAGGCAACAAAACTACTTGGTTAGGTTTAGGCAACAAAACTACTTGGTTAGGTTTAGGAAACAAAACTACTTGGTTAGGTTTAGTAAAAACATAATGATTAAAATAAGTGAACGTTGACTTTTAGTTTCACACGGGCGAAATTCCAGTATTTGTTGACCTGTCCGTCACCTTGACTTCTCCGCTGCGCCCTGTGATACGTCAAAAACAAACTCAATGTATATGGCAACTACTCTGATATTCAATCTATATTGCACAAAAACAGAATTAAATAAAATATAAATCTGGGGCTTGTAAAAATGAGCGACCTTTCCCTGCTCTACCAAAAATTCCACCCTCCCTTCAGCAAAAAAAAAAAAACGCCCCTTTTTCTGACCCCACATCCTCCCAAATATTTTGTGCACGGTCCCTTAAAAACTGAATTCAGATAATAATATCTATCAAAATCATTTACAGCCCGTCTGTAAACCCACAGGTGGTCACACACTGTCCCTAACTTCAGAAATACATCGACATTTCATCTGACACATTAAATGTGGACTCTGCCACATTTGCATAAAAACCAGCGTTGCTCGGCCTGTTCTTCAGCATCTCTCGTCGACGCTGTAATCGCCCACTCGCTAATGACAATTACTATAATGGACTGATTGTTGGATTATACCAGCAAAGTGGTTTTAGCACACATCTGCATAATTGTTCTTAGCATATACGCGCCTGTGGGCTCCTGGCTGCCATTAGCTGCGGCGGAGAATGGAGTGATTGAGGAGTCGCTCGATGCTTGAAGAACGGCGGCGAATTGTGAGCCAACTGTGTGGGTGTTTTGAGTGTGTCTGTGTGGAAATGCACTAAGCAGTCTAATCAAACATTGTTTTTTACATTAGATTGGTTGTTGACTGATGCAGGGGGCCGATCAGCTGTGTGAAGGGGGCCAAAGTTCACTTTCAGGGGTCAATTTATAACCTTCAGCTCAGTGGCAACCCTTGCTGCTGCTGCTGCTGCTGTACAAATGAGTAGAAACGTATGAATTCGAAGCAGGATATTTGTGGTAAACAGCATCACTCTGAGTCACTTTTATACACAAAAGAAGTAAGATTACACATGTAAAAATAATTGCTTGCATCATCCTCCGTGAATGATGCAAGCAAGCCGAGGGCCAATCGGTGACGAGACGCATCACTGCTGCCGGTTTTATCGAAAATTGTACCAATGAGATTGCAGATTTCCAAACAGTTTCAAATCGGTTAACTTTAACTTAAGCTATATATATAATATAAAATAAAATAAAAGTGATTTTTTTTTTTTTTTTAGGGCCGAACCCAAAGCTTCAGAGCTTCGAAGCTTCGACCGTTGCCATGGTAATCAACCTCCAAATCAGTATTTGAATGCTACGTGTTTTTTAATTTTTAATGTATAAATCCCCAAATACCCCATGAAATAAGGAATAATCCCACAACATTATTCATTATTCATATTCAACATGAATTATTATTAGTTATTCTCAGACGGATATCGATGTTTGTTGTGTGTAGAGGTGTGTGTGTGTGTACAGTAGTGCGGCAGCGGCACTGAAATAGGGGAGATGGAAACAACATGTCAGCCTGCCGTGCCATGCCGTGCCATGCCATGCCATGCCTAGCCGTGCTGCGAAGCTTCGAATACCTTCGAATATTTCTCGCCGAAGCTTCGAAGCCCAAAAAGTATTCGGCCCTAGATTTGTTCCACTTTTACAGCCCATCCAAATAAAAAAAAATCGATAGTTTAAGCAAAAGAAGCATTTTATATCAAAATATAATGACTTTTAAATCCTGGGAAACAAACTCTTTGGTGACATCTTCATCAAATATCAATTCTTTTCACTCTCTAACTCCCATTGGTTTACACTTTCTGTCTTTATGTCCCATCCCTCCTGCTTGCATTCGTCAAATAAAAAAAAAAGCAACATGACCTTAAAAGTCTTTGTTCGAATGCTGGAACACACTAGATGTGAGCCTTTGTCAAAAAAATCTGAGAGAAACGAACGTCACATGACCCACAGATGGACGGACACATCCGTAGAACATGGGGGACTGTAGCAGCGTGAGCCAGATCAACAGCTGAACCCAGCTTTCCAGTTACAGTCCCTGTTTAAACATGCAGCGAGGCTTTAGAGGGGGGGGGCTGAGCTGAGCAGCGCTGAGGAAATCTGTCTTTCCTCCAGCAAAAAGTGCTAATTTCTTAATCAAATCCAATATGAATGAGTCAGCACAGAGGAAGTTATTGTCTCTGCCGGTGTGTAACGACGACACCTGAAACCTGCGCCGACTGTTACTTCATCCCCTTCCTCTTCCTCCTCTCGTTGCTCATCTCTTGAAAGCAGGCCAACACATCCCACACGCGCACAAAATCATGCTCACTCCTTTTCTCTGAACAGCACTCTGTGCTAATTACTCTCCGTTTCCATGGCGACGGGTAGCACCTCTTTTTTTTTTTTGGTTATCTTGGATAGCTCATCGGAAACATGCCTCGCATCGCATCATGACACAGTTGGTATTGTTGAGTGGATGGGTTTCAGCAATCAACATTCATCCCCAAATTACAGAAAACGTATAATAAATAATAATAAAATATATATTTTTTGCGATTCTTAAAGGGTAAAAACACCTTTTATATAATACGATTATATAAAATATGATGATTTATAATCAATAAGTACGTTTTTGCCTCATACATGTGTTTCTATCTGAGTTGGTTATTTCCTACATTTCCCAGAATGCCTTTAAACAGCTGCTTATAGGTGAAAAGAGCAACAGCAGTTTTGCACCACTTTTGAGTCTTAAACTCTTGATAAATAATAAATGTTTTGTCCCAGCTTTAATCTTTGCTTATATAGTAATAAATATATAATGTTATAGAAAAATATTAAATAAATTTGAAAGCTCGTTTTTTGCTTTAAAGTGTACAAAACACAAACAAGGAGGCCCAGACATTATTGTGATTTATTTTTTGGCTTCCTTGCAAAGTTCTCTGCTAGGACAGATACCATAAGTTATTAATAATTAATTGATCAGTGGTAGGAAATGTTCATTCAATGGGGACATTTCATCGAGTTATTCTAAAAGGATCTATTCAGCTTGTATGAATGAGCCCCCCCCCCCCCATCTTTCCCCTCTCTGGAAGTCACACATTAGGCTCTATATAAATGAGTCACTTTGACACAGTCACACGTTTCCATATAGTACACTCGAAGGGGGTGGGGGGGTGGGGGGGGCAGTTAACACTGAAAGGGGTCAGAAAACTAGCAGGGGTTGTAATTACAGGGGGAAGAAACAACACTGGATTGGATTCAAGGAGTGTGTTTGCGCTTTGGAGTCGAACCAGAGGGACGGAGGGACAGAAAGAGAGCGATAGCCTGAGAAAACAAAAAAGGGGAAATTATCGCAGCCTCAGGGGCCCTCGGTTCATTACTCATTAAACACACAGGAATGTTGTGTCTCCGCGCCAGGCTGAATGGACTTTAAAGGATGCATTTAAAAACTTGAAATTTAAAAGGACTGAACTGGATTTGAAATTCCACTAATTTAGGAAAGAGATTTTGAGACGTCAAAATGCACAAACAGGAATTTGCTAGTTGCAATTCCAGGCAAATAACTGACAATAAACACTATAAATTCAGTTTACATTACACCATCAATAAGCATTAATATCAGTAATAAACTCATAAAAGCAGTTTTTCTTTAATACATATTTATGTGACATAGATCAACTTTTAATATTAATTTGTAACATAAAAAGTGGGTTTAAGCCCTCGCTACATTATCCTCAATGACCCAGGGTTTTATGAATGGGCGGCAGGAAGCTCCGCCATTGGCCGAGAGTGACGGCCAATCAGGGAGGATCACTTGCAACAGAGGCGGGAGTGGATGAATGGACAAGTCAGACATTTTTAGAGGTCAGGGCCCGGTGTGTGTGTGTGTGTGTGTGCCTCCGTAGGTGTGTGTTTATGTGTATGTGAGTGTCACACACTGACCTACTTGGTTTATTGCAGGCGTCTATACATAGCTGTGGGAAACGCAGGCAGACAATCGCCCCCCCCCGGTTAAAATTAGCAGTCAGGGCCACCTGTCTGTTTCTCACAAAGGCGGAAACGCCAGAGCGGGCAGGGGCAGAGATGGAGGGAACAGGAAGGAAGGAGAGGGGGCAAAAGAGGGATGAGGAGGGGGGGGCGGAGGGCATTGATCACACTGCTGGTTTAACTCGTTCTCTCTCGTTCTTTTTCCCCCACTGCGACACAGGGAGACATTGTTAGGAGGTCTGGATTTGAGGAGGGGGGGGGGGTTGGTTGGTGGTCCGGGCCAAGCAGAGTTCACATACCTCTCTGCTGGATCACTGCCAGATTTCAGAGGATATAGGTAGAAGATATATAGGGAGAGTTAAAGGACTAGCTTTCATTGAACACCTTGTGTGATAATAGAGTTTTGGTATAAGCGACAGAATATTATATACCTATATTTTCACTCTTTTGTAAATAATTGCATAACCTTTCTGCCACCTGCGTCCCCTACCCCCTCTCTCTTAACGTATAACACTATTGTCACTGTATCGCAAAACTCAAGTTTCCTGCCTTTGTCGTTTCAGACAGCCAACAGGAAGTCTTAATCTTCTTAACTGATGAAGACTTCCTGTTCTAAAACCGGCATCTTGTTTCCTAGAATCACAATTTTTCAGCCCACACTATGGTTTTGTTCCTGTGTGCCTCCGCCAAAGTAAAAGAGTTTGTGGTTCGAGAGTCAAAATGTTACAGAAAGGCAGCAAAAAAAATATATATATACTGTATATATATATATCTCCACTGCTTTATGACCACCAGAGAAGAGCATTTTCACAGTCAAACATCTCATATGGTTAATCTCACCCCAATGTCTTTCTTTTCCAGGACTCCTGTCAGACTTCAAACAGCAGATGGACACTCCGGGAAAGGCAGTGGAAAGTCCTCCATCGTCCATCTGCGCCAGTCAAAATGGTCGCCGCAACAGACGGCCATCTTGGTTTCGGCGTGGGAGCAGAGGGACTTTACGGCGCTGAAAGGCAAAGAGGGAGATGAGGAGGGAAATGGCAGTTTAGCTTCTTTGCCGAATGCACCTCGACCTGTAAATGCTCTTTTTAATCTGTCATTTTTATTGATTTATTGTTAAGATACTCTGACAATTATAAAAACACTCTTTGTGCTGAAAATTAAAAGACAGAGAGTCTTCAGCCATGCTAGCAGCTCCGTGAGGCCGCACTAGGCACTGCAGTGCTTTGAGCTAAATGCTAATATCACTGTGACAATGCTAACATGCTGATATTAGGCAAGTATTTACCAGGTTTATCTTGTTTAGTGTTAGCATGCTAACATTTGCTAATGTGCACTAAACATGAAGTACAGTTAAGATTAATGGGAATGTCATTAGATTAGTAAATATTTACCAGGTTTATCTTCTTAGTTTAGTGTGTTAACATGCTAACGTTTGCTAATTAGCACTAAACATAAAGTACAGTTGAGATTGAAGGGAATGTCATTAGTTCAGCAGGTATTTGCCAGGTTTATCATCTTAGTTTAGTGTGTTAACATGCTAACATTTGCTAATGAGCACTAAACATGAAGTACAGTTAAGATTAATGGGAATGTCATTAGATTAGTAAATATTTACCAGGTTTATCATCTTAGTTGAGTGTGTTAGCATGCTAACACTTCCTAATTAGCACTAAACATAAAGTACATTAATTTACGGTGACCAGGCGTCCCGGTTTGTCCGGTTTCAAGCTGACGTGTCCCGAGTTCTGACAAATATCTGTAAAACACTAAAATGTCCCGGTTTTCAACAGTCACTAACAAATTGTTTTCACCACAATTAAAATAATAACGATATTATACTTACATAGACGTTTATCGCGTTCCACTCATTAATTAATTTGAGCGCATGAGATGAGAGAGCCAGCACAGCGCACCGCTGCAGTTTCTATAGAGAGTGATGTCGCGCGCTGTCAAGCCACAATTACGCACGGACACAACAGAACCGCTGGTTACATTTAGTGTAGTTTTGAACCACAGAACCCTCCGTGCTTATGTGCACATGAAACGTGTCGTTTTTGGTTAATTATTCGACACAGTTCCTTCTGCGCATCAACAGGCATTTCGCTCCGCTTATAACTCCCTCAGGACCTGTCCGTTCCTGTCAGTCTTTCACCCGGTGTCTCCATCCGGGACAAAATGTCGTCTGAGCTCCACATTTGAATTATAATAGCCTGAGGCTGTGGCGAGCAACATGATGCGATAGGGATGGCTCAGGTTCAAAACTAAAGTTGAATAATAATTATCATAGTCCCAGACAAGGCAAACTCTCTACAGGATTCCCAAACTGTCAATGCGTCACGAGGGGGGATAGCCCTGTGATTAAAGGGGGAGAAAGTATTGAATGCGATAAGTCCTGATTGTCACAGCATCTACTGCACCCCCCTATTGCCTTCTTTTTGATCCCACTCCGTGCTCAAATGCCCCAGAATAAAAAATACCCTAGCGATAAGAACACTAGTAAAGTTATATGTTATAAAAGGTAAATAGATATGTTAATAGATCAATTGGACTGTCATTAGTTTAGCAGGTATTTACCATCTTAGTTGAGTGTGTTAGCATGCTAACGTTTGCTAATAAGCACTAAACATAAAGTACAGTTGAGATTAATGGGAAAGTCATTAGTTTAGCAGGTATTTACCAGGTTTACCATCATAGTTGTGGTGTTTTAGCATGCTAACGTTTGCTAATTAGCACTTAACATAAAGTACAGTTGAGATTGATGGGAATGTCATTAGTTTAGCAAGTATTTACCAGGTTTCTCTTCTTAGTTTAGTATGTTAGCATGCTACCATTTCCTAATTAACACTAAACATAAAGTACAGTTGAGATTAATGGGACTTGTCATTAGTTTAGCAGGTATTTGCCAGGTTTACAATCTTAGCTGAGTGTGTTAGCAGCATGCTAACGTTTGCTAATTAGCATTAAACATAAAATGCTTACACTTACAGGTAGTATTGTCTGTATTTAACATGTTAGCAGTCCAACTGGAGCCACAAAAAGCAATTTTACGGCAAAATACTCTTAAATTATTTTAAAATTAAATTAAAAATCCTTAAAATGAAGCTACATGACAGTGTGTCTGTAGGTTGTTAGCAGTTTAGCACATGTTGCTAACACAAGGCTTGGCAGAGCATTTATGGGTGAAGGTGCTAATGGCTGTATTGTTAGCAACTCTTCTCTACTTCTGTCTGTTTACATTTAAGACAGTTTCAGGTGCAATATTATCATTTTTGAGGGGGTTTAATTGCTGTATTAGTCATATCCTCACCTGCATCACATATCACATCAGCAGTGGCCAATAACCGATGACACATCTGACATCCCAGGGAACCTGCTTGTTTGTCATCTTCCCTCTGCATGAAGTTGTCTTCCTCCTCATCATTTCCTGTCTTGGCTGAGATGTGGGCAGCTGGGCGGCCATTTTGGCTCCAACTCTGGAGCTGCAGAGCCACAGGGCGGCCCAGCGGTTGCTCAGTAGTCAGTGTAGATCCTGTGGGGCTGGCAGCAGCTACATCTGGCTACTGGGTCTCTGCTGGCAGCCATGTTATTCAGGATGACAAAAAGTTTAAAAAAAAAAAAATGTAAGTTTTCTAATGTGCTTTGTGGAGTATTTTGGAATTCCTTTCAAACAGTGTTCTCCATGTGTAGTTCACACACTCCTTGTGATCTTTTCTGCCAGGCAGCTTTTAAAATTTCAAAGAAATGTCTTGAAAGCCCACCTACTGTGAAGAGAAAAGCCTTCAGCAGAGTTAATCCTAGACTGCATGGGTAGTGCAGAGGACAGAATGAATTTTATTATAAATAAAAAATGACATTTTGCGATACTGGGTAAGTTCTGGACCTGGCATTCAGTGTAGGATTCTGTGTGTGTCAGTCTACAGCTACATTGTCTGCTGGGTTTCAGGCCTATACTCACACACATCAATGTTTCACAAGTGTTTCTATTGTTTCTATTATTACTTACTGTAAAGGACGATATATTAAAGTGTTGTGGTGTGTTTGAGGAACCAAAAAACATGGATAATTTGACAACTTTGTGTTTATTGACTCATCATAAAACATTCTTCAAACAATAAAACAATTTTAAATGTCCGTTTCTGTACAATGCTTGCTAAGCAATTTTATTTATATATAGAAAATGTAAGAGGAGTCGTGTTAAAATGACAAAACTCCTTCAAATTTAATGGCAGGTACTCTGGAAAAAAATAACAGCATTCCATCAACAAATATTTTCAAGCAATAAATATGTATTTATAAATAGTGTAAATTTACATCAAGATTAGAAACATAACGAAACAAAAAAAATCACAAATTAAACTTTATTCCATAAGTCTATGTGCAACCCATTCTCTTTGTGACTTGGCTAGTAAGTTTTTTTTTTCCTAATTTTTTTCCTTTTTTTACCTAAAGAAACAAACATCATAGTTTTGAAAAGAACAAGACAAAGATATAACATAAAAGCTGTAAAAAAAAAAAAAAAGAAAAGAAGAAAAGAAAGAAAATCACCTTCACATTACAAATTTTTTTTGGAGATTTTGCTGTCCAAAGAGTCTTAAAATTACTATCTACCATAGAAAAAGACCAGTTAGGCTAGTGCTCCTTAGAAGGAAAAAACTGAAGAGAAATTTTGGGGGAAAAATTCTATAAATCAAAGCCAACATTTCATCCTGTTACCAGAATAGAAAACGTAAAGAAGGAAGAGAGAGAAAGCTTGTCAAGTCAGTAGTCTTTTACGGGTGGTGTTGCCAGTTGTGACAGTTAACAAGTATCTACAAAACATTTTTTATCACGCATTAAGAATCCCGCTCCTCCCCCTCGTCCCAACCGTTTTTGATTAAGTCCTCCATTAAAACAGGGCTGAACCATTGTCACTAGAGGGGGCTGGGAAGGGAGAAGAGAGAAAACGAGTCCTGTGAGCGAGCTCGGTGGCGCCCCCCTCTGGAAGGGCCCAGGCCCCAGCACTTCAAAACAGGTTGCATAGACAGACACACTCGGCCGCCTCAGCCTCCAGCCGTCGCTATGGAGACCAGCCATAATGGGAGGGGGCGGTGGTGAGGGTGGGTTGGAGGGGGGGGGGGGAGACGGCCTTGGCTTTCCTGAATATCAGAAATGGTCCGCGTATGTAGATGTTTGTTCTTTTTTTTGTTTATCTTAATACAAGTTCCTGTAAATGGGCTCCACAGCAGAAGAAGAAAGAGGTGTCACCTAATGTCAAGATGAAGATGAATGAAGAGGAGGGGCCTGGGGAGGAAGAGTAAACACCAGAATTAGTCAAGTCATTGAATGCATCAACTTAGTGGTATATACCATAGACAAAAAACATTGTAATTTCACATAAATATACTGGAATTTGTTTGAAAGGAAACACGCACTTTGAGTCCCCCTTTTTCCTCGCGCCGGTGACTTACTAATGTGAACTGGTCGTAGACCTGCATCAGGTCCTCCATCCTGTGCTGCTCCAGCACCACGAAGTTGTCCAGCGTGGCGCTGCCTTTCCGGGCGCAGTCCTGGCAGTGGACCACGTACTGCTTCTTGGAGAGGAGCTCGCGGCGCACAAACAGCAGGTTGAACACCTCCACCTGCGGAGCACACAAAAACTCACGAGCTTCAACGTCGTTTCTACTGTACTGTAATCTTTGATTTGTGAATCTGAATGGAGCTGAACAGCAGCTAGATGATGTCATCTAGAGACAAAATCCTGGAGCTGCTCCACAGACAGTGAATAATAGACCAATTTTCTAGGACACAATGACAGCAGACATTTAATTGGATATGGACGCATTTCTACTAGGCAGCCCGAAAGCCCCGCATTCAAATTAAATCAATCATTAGCTCAAACAGAAACCGAGTCGGCCTTTAATTTGATGTCAGTGGCCCAGCTGATCAGGCGGTCCGAAATCACTGACGGCGAACTGCAGAGTTGTAGCATAAATATACAGTTCCCTCCGTATGTGCATCTGTATATTTCACAATATTGAAACATAACAGTTCAGTTTTATACCCTAATACTTTTCAGATATTTAGTATAAATCGCGAAATTATTAGATCCAGCAGCCAGAGACGCACAATCATGGGACATCTGGTTCTGATCCAATATGTACGATGCATAATGTGAGCCGTTAAGAACACGGCGAGACGATTATTTCGAAATAAGCGTAAGAAATGTGAAATCCTGTTCAAATTCGCACCCCCCCTGATGCCGAAATGTTCCCCCCGTGTGCTCACTGACCTCGCAGATGGTGCAGTAGTGGGCCGGCTCGTCCCTGGTTCTCGGCCTCAGCACCGTCTCCTTGCCCGCCGTCACTAGGGCTTCCTTCACCCACTGGCACTGCTTCAACGTCCGCAACAAGCAGTACCTGCGACAAAAAGACATCGTGTCAAAACGTGCATAACGTATAAGACAAACAAACTGCTGAGGGGATTCCCGTGACTCACTTGATCATCTCGAACAGCTTGTGGTCGGACACTTTGATGTTGCGCGCCATGTTCCAGGAGAGGTGCACCATGGGAACCATGGACTTGACGCTCTGGAGCTTGTTCCACTCGTAGCGCTCCACGGCCAGCTTGTACTGGTGGGCTGGAAAAGCAAAACATACTGTACGTTACTTGACATGAACACGAGAAACCAGGAGATGCTTATATGCACGGAAAGGTGTCATCGGCAAAGAAAGATACATCGAAAAATAGACTTTTGGGGAGGTAGCCATTACGGGGACAGCAGGTGCACTGGTTGATACGGAGGTGTATTCGTGCCATCATACAGACGCCTGAAAAATGTTGTAGACGGAATAAAATCCTGCAGTAATCAGCTAAAAAGGTCACGAATCAGCAGAAAAGCACTTCAAATATCACAGTAAAGGTCATCATATCAGACATAATTTCTGTAAGACATGTTTACATGCTTTAATGTTAAAAAAAAAAAAACACTTCTCATACCGGCTGTGCTGCAGCACCTCTTTTCACCCTGTGTCTAAGTGCCTGTCTCTTTAAGAACCCCTCCTGAAAAAGCCCAGTCTACTCCGATAGGTCAGCTGGCCCACTCTGTTGCGATTGGTCGACCGAACCAAACCCTTCGGACCCCGCTCCAGCTCCGCTCTAACTAGCTTTGTTTTAGGGCGTGCCAAACTAGCCGCTCGTCAGGTTTTACGCAAATGTGTTACTTGGTGACATCACCACGTTACGGAAGAAAAGGCGGGACTTCGAGCGAGGCGTTTCAGGCCGTTCAGGAGCAGTGGAACTGGACTTTGTAACTTTGCAGACCTTTTACATGCACAAAAAAACTACATAACACACTAAAGGAAAGAGAAAACCACAAAAGCGTAATAGGTCCTTTAAGTGATTAAGAAGAAACAAAGAGCAAGATTCTATGAAATTTGGGGGCAAATCATATGTAAAACCCAGACCGTCCTCTAGTCGCTTGAGTACCATTAACCCATATCCCATAATCCCTGGCGTACCGGTGAGAGGCCCGACGTTCCAGGCGATGTTGTTGCACCAGCCGATGGCCTGCACCCAGTGGACGGTGCCGGTGTTGAGCCACACCAGGTCGCCGGGACGCTGGATGAACCGATAGACGGGCACGTCGGCCTCGTACAGGTCCTCCAGGTTGGGCCACCACGAGCCCATCAGGAAGTTGATGTTGTTCCTGGAGGTGTGTGGGAGGGAAAAGAGTTGTGATGGATATAGAAATTGAGGCGAAGAGAGTGTGATTCACATCTGTACAGCAGTCGGTCCTACTTTTCACAGAAGTTGCTCATCACCCCCCAGTAGGGCTCCGGCACGGCGAACCATTCGCAATCTCCTGGTCCGATGTTGATGTTGACGGCGCAGAAGTTGTTGTGTTCCTGGTGACCTGGAGGAACACACACACACAAAACCTCTTACTAATCCACACACCACATCACCAATCAATTTGCCCCAGGAAAATAAGCGTGTATTAACCTGCTATCCTGCTCCCGGGGACCTTCATGTAGAGCTGGACCGTGTTCATGCCCAGGATGGTGTGGCCCACGTGGCTGAGCAGGTTGCCGGCGGATACGACTCGAGCGAAGGCCGGCAGTTTGCTGAGCTCCTGGAGTTGCTGTTTCCACCTGGAGGAAAGAGCGGGAGAGACATTATAGCATTTTAAGTTGAAACGCACTGAGCTGATCTTAAAAAAAAGGCAAAAAATCCAGATCCGCACTCACTTCCTTTCGTCCGACACATCGATGTTGGTTCCAAACTTGATGTGCTTTAAGGGTCCCCTTCTTTTGCGTGCAACACTGAAGACACGCAAAGAGGATTATCGTCGTTTCGAAACCATTTTTCAAAACATAATACGATTCAGCTAACCACATATCAGAGTCTGGAGCTCTCTATTGGGGCTAAATAATCAAACTAAAGGTAATTAAATATAAAGAACAGCATTTATGTACCTCTCTGCTGACGCTGGCTCTGTGTCCGAGGGCTCCTTTAGTGCCTTCTTCTCATTTTCCTCCTGAAAACAAACAGGAAACACATTAACCCAGCTACCAATGAATATTTTTTTTTGTATCCTTGGAAGTTTTGTTTCAGTGGTAATCCACAGATTAAAGTAGAAACCGACCCGTAGGGACTCCTGGAAGGAAGCGGCCTGATACTGGGCGTATTTGGCGATGGTGGTGTGGGCGCGGGCGCTCTCGCAGCGCCACATTTTTTTGGTGCCGGCCGGGTCCCAGTTCTCGTCGGCGGGCTGAGAGAGCTGGGTCCAGACCTCCACCAGGTGCTCCGGGTTGGCCTCGACCAACGTCTTTGTGGAGAACAGACCCAAGTCTGCGGAAGGAACGGACACAAGTAATTCAA
This sequence comes from Sebastolobus alascanus, assembly GCA_916701645.2. Taxonomy (NCBI): domain Eukaryota; kingdom Metazoa; phylum Chordata; class Actinopteri; order Perciformes; family Sebastidae; genus Sebastolobus; species Sebastolobus alascanus. The sequence goes on from CAKAOJ020000349.1 coordinate 396,318, forward strand.
ATACGGACGTCTTTGTGATAAAGAAAAATACACACGCAACGTAGTGAACGAAGCTTAAAGTTTACCCAGTTTGAGAGCTCCGGCCAGTCCTCTGATGACAGTGACGGGGTTGGAGGGGTTTGTGCAGAACTGGTGCAGTGGGGGGAAGAAAGCATCCCTCTTGTTCTCCAGCTGGTCCACAGACAGGAAACAGGAAGTTAAAGGATATCATATAGTACTATCGAGCGCTACGAATTTTCGCAGGCCAACCAGGAAGTCAGCATCGCCCTCGGTTCCCTCAACAAAAAGGCCAATGGGATTTTTCCAAATTCACGACTTCCAGACGAGGGAACCGGAAGTGCTAAAATGCTTACTCATCAGAACAAGACTCATCGGGGTAAAAACGAACAACACTTTAAGTCATGTTAAAGTAGCTCGCGGCCCTCTGGGTGATACTCACATAGATGCTGGGCGTGGGAGGGTTGAGCTTGTCTTTGGGCAGGGCCGGCGAGGGCGGAGGGGGCAGCCGGGGCGGGGGGCACTTGTCGAGGAGGATGCTGCTGTTGGAGAGACCGTTCCTCCCCAGGTTCCTGCACACAGAGAATACACCAGTAAATAACAGCTAGACTCAGATCTTATAATACTCCCTTCTTAGCGGTCCATTTAACTGAATAATACGCAGGGCGATGCCACATTTTTACAAAATCATCTGTAAAATAGGGGGCAACCAAACGGAGGAATCTATTCCACGGAATGATATCTGCATGGCAACAAGACTGCCCAGTCGCCTTCGGTGTTGTTTACAGTTACATAATTATTTGCCTTTGGTTCTGCAGTTCCTCGGAAATTCCAGCGGGAGGAGACATCTTCAAAACAATCCGCACCGTTCAGCGGATCCATGTCTCGTTTGCACCATTTAATATACAGCGAAAGCCTTTTGACGTTCCAATAGACACAGCTCACAAACTAATGTTACAGTAACACGCATTGCATTATAATCTATTATAAAAAACATCCTACATTTACAGTACACACTGAAGCTGAAGCGGCCGCCCATTTCCACTAATCAAGACCGTTTCTATTTGTACCTCGCACACAGCTTTAAACCGTCCTTACCGGAATTTATCAACTAGATTTTATAAGATTCTTTTTATTGAGCTTTTTTACGCCTTTATTAGATAGCGACAGAGACGGTACTGAAAGGGCGAGAGAGAGAGAGAGAGAGGGGATGACATGCAGCAAATGGGCCGCTGCGGTAAGGACTCAGCCTTGGTACCAGGTGAGCTACAGCGGCGCCCCTCAGCATAGATTTTAAACCCCACTTGAGCGTGCAGCATGTTACCAAAACAGAGTTTGCCACGTGCTGTAAATCTAGTGCAGATCTTAACGCTCCGTTGTGGCTCGCCTGCGTGTTATCTCGCCTTTGTCGACGCCATCGTTTCCTTGCCAAAGACCATCGTTCCTGCCAAGACAGGAATCGAAACAGGGGCCGGCAGGACGCGTGATGTGAGAGGAAAAAACAACGAGTCTCACCTGCAGGCCTTGAGCACGTCCGTGGAGCTCGGGTAGATGGATATCGAAGACGACGATGACGAGGAGGAGGAGCTGTGTCCGTGCGGAGGCGTGGCTTTGAGACTGGCGACGGCGGGCGGCTCGGCCTTCAGCGGGCTCTGAGAGTCCTCGGAGATGCCTCCCTTGCCGTTGCCGTTCACGGCGGGCGCGGCGGTGGATGCGGCGGCGGATGCGTTGGCGGCGGGACTGTGGGCGCCTGTTTGGGTGTGTTCTGAGGATTTGGGCGAGGGCGTGGCGGTGGATATGGCGGAGATGGGCGAGGAGGCGGCTGAGCTGCCCTGCGCGTGGGGGGCGGAGGGCAGGGCGGCCGGGTGGATGTTGTTGATTTTCTTGTGGGGCTCGGTCGACGCGGCCCCTTGTGGCGGCCCCTCGCCCTCCGCGGGGCCCTTCCCCCCCGCCAGCAGGGCAGATAGCCTCGGATTGTCTGCGCTAAGGCTCGGCTTCTCGCCGCCCTCCGCCGCCTTGCCGTCCCCAGAGTGTACGTGATTGGCCAGGCCGTCCGCCTGCGTCGCTACGCCGTCGCCCGGTGGTCTCGGCGACGGCGCCTTGCCCTCGGGGCCCCCGTTGCCGAGGGACGCGAGGGCGGCCGCGGCGTTGCTCTCTTTGGTAGCACCAGGTGCTGCTGCTGCTCCACCTGAGGTAGAGGAGTGGGGGAGGAGGGAGGGCGGGGACGGGAGGTGGTTGTGAGCCGGCTGCCGCGGCGACGGGGCGTTCGTGGAATGTCCAACCTGATTGTTGGGGTGCACGGGGGCGATGGAGTTGGGGGTCTGCGGGTGAGAGAGGGTCCCCTCGCTGCTGGAGCCCGGCGCGTGTGGAACACACCCCTTCTGAAGCCCCTGGAGGAGGAAGAAGAAACTGTTATACAAGGAAAAGCAGAAGGGGGTGACGTGTATTTGATCTGCTCTGTCACATTGTCGAACCTGAGAGGAGTTTAGGTGCAGGGCCTGGCGCGGCGTGGCGTCCTGTGTTAGCGCGCTTGTGCAGGTGTGAGGTAGCAGTGCTGCGTCGCCGCTGCCGGCGGCCGGTTGCAGGTAAGGCACGTCTCCGTTGGGTCCTGTGGCCGTGGGCCCCGGCTGATTATTACTACTGTTACTACTGTCGCCCGCGGGGAGGGGGTCCGAGTGCCCGTGCGTCCCGAGGCCCACGGGCCCGTTGGCCAGCGGCGGCTGAGGCGGGCACGGGGGCCGGTGGGGTCCCGGGTGGGGCCGGGCGGGGTGGAGGCTGGGGTTGGGGGAGGGGAGGGAGTTGGTGGTGGGGCCGTTGGGGAGAGAGGGGCGCACCTGGCCTCCTGAGGCGTTCTGTCTCATCTGTGAAACGGAAAAGATGACAACCATAAAACAACAGAAATTTAATATCATAGCTTAAAAAAATATGTCTATTAAAGAGGACCTATCATGCTTATTTTCAGTGCATACATGTATTTTGGGGTTTCTACTAGAACATGTTTACGTGCTTTAATGTTCAAAAAAACGCTTTCTTTTTCTCATACCGGCTGTGCTGCAGCACCTCTTTTCACCCTCTGTCTGAAACGCTCCGTTTTTAGTGCCTGTCTCTTTAAGGCCCCCCTCCATGAAAAGCCCACTCTATCGTGATTGGTTAACTAAGGGTGTGCGATATCACGATATCAGATCGTGAACGATTAAAATGTCTCTAACAAGTCCGTCGGGGACTGCTGCGTGATGCTAACAACGGAGACCCGGCTTCACCCGCTGATAACCGTTGCTGCGGTGACCGAAGCAAAGACTCTGGTACAGTAGGAGCAAAGGGGGGGGGACTCTGTTCCCCTGATTTAGAGGCTCTGTCAGTTATGTGTCGACCCTTCTATCTGCCGAGAGAGCTGACAGTAGCAATTATTACGGCTGTCTATATTCCACCTGTGGATCGGTGTCTAATTAGCTACCTGATTTACAATTCCAAATTCAGTTCCTTTAATGTTATGTAGTTATGTTTTTATCATTTCAGTCAACCGAAATGTGCGTCATCTACGGCCTGGTGCCTTACCCTCTAATTTTGCCGAACCTCAATAGCTCAATAGGCTAGCTATGGATTCTAAATCCCAGAAAAGAAAAGTCTTTGAGAAATTTAATAGTGCGTGGACAGATTTGACAAACAAAAAAAGTAATTGAAAGACATTTCCAGAACAAGTACACTGGATTTGCTGAAAAAGCCAGCAGCAGCTTCCAGCCAAATCTCCTGAGATGTTTCTTCAAGGTCCTGCCTCTCATTTGCACTTGGGCACTCACTGCATTCGACTTAATAGGCTGCGTTACCTTCATTACAATGCTCAAATGTTTTGCAGATTTTTGATTTATTTTTTGGCCTGAAATGGCTCTTTTGATAGTAAAGGTTGCACTAAAGGAAAGGGAAAAAGCATAATAGGTCCTCTTTAAAACCTGGTTGGAGAACGGATGGGTGCCACCAAAACACAATTCAGCGTCAGTTAGAAAAACACGATTCACATTCTTACCTGTCAATGTTTAAACTTTCCTGCTCTTACTTGTATTGTATCGTGTGCCAAAACCAAAACGGTCAAACGCCTACGCATGCCACAACACATCGTGAAAAGTATCGGACTAGTGTGAGTCACCTCTGAATACTACTGCAGGATCGTAAATCTGTGTTTACGCAATGACTTTATTTATTCTAACAATCATAGTTTAACCCTTGAACTACCCCGTGCACGTTACTATTGATTTTTTTTTTTTTTTTTTTTATAATCAACAGGACCTGCAGAACTTTTGGAGCACGTCAACGGCAAAGTGGCGTGTGTTAATTTGTGTGTGTGGGACAGTAGAGGTTTTTTTACCTGGTGCTGGTGCTGCTGCATCATGGCGAGCTGAGCCTCCAGCTGCCCCAGCATCTGAAGCTGCGGGGGCTTCAGGCTGGCCCGGTTACTCCGCAACTGTTCCAGCACCTGAACGCGGAAACGGCAACGAAAAGGGGTTAAAAGCAGGAGCTCGTAAATAAAGTTTAAAAAGGAGATAAGGGATATTACTAACCTGTAATTTCTGCGGGGAGAGGTACCAGTTGGGAACTGGCTGCTGTGGTGGATTACTGACCCATGAATCACCCTGAGAAACACATTATGAAATTGAATATATGCACAACATGTAAAGATTTAATTAAAGACACAGTACAGATTAAACTGCATGAGAGTTAAATGATGTCATCACCGTGGTATTTACCTTGGCCGGGCTGGAGGCTCTCCTCCTCTTGGCTGGGCAGGACTGGTCCTCCGCTTGGCCCAGCGGGCCCACGTGAGGGGGCAGGGACTGACCCGAGCCCCCGCCCTCTGCACTGTGATTGGGCTTACAAGCCTGGAGGGGAGGAGGGGGGGGGTTGGCGGGTGCGCAGGAAGAGGGAAGCAAACCGAAAAGGAGGAAAAGAACGTAAATGAAAGGACATAACAAAAAGGTCGCGGAGGGACACGGGGAGGGGGGGGGTCGGGTGGGAGGGAGAAGAAAGAAAAACAAAAATGGAGGGAGCGTGAAGAAAAAAAAGCAATCGAGCGTGTTTATTTAAGGAAGGGGAGGAGGTCGAAGCAAAAGCACGGGATGGAAGATGGAAGAAAAAGAGAGAAAAAAGGAAGCAATACTGTGATTCCGTGTTGGCGCTTTAACAAACAAGCAGGACACGTAGAGCAAACACATTCCTGCGTATCCGAAGGTGTTGCTTCATAGGGCAACAACAGCCCCGGGGGGGGGCAGCTCTCCTGTTTAGGCGGAAACTCATCGCTAGCGCTTCGTATCCACAACTGCAGCCCTCAAAAAGTCGTCATAATGACTCTTAATGTAATTCACAGCAATTCCATGTGTTCCTTATTGCACTTGTGGAAGGGTACAATAGCATAACTCAACCTTTAAAAGGTTACGACACATTCCACACACGGACAGCCTTACCATTTACCTCGGAGGGAGCCTATGAGCCAGATGTGACTGCCCAGGAATTTTGTTCAGCACAACCTCAGTGCTTTGAAACAGGAGTAGCTCGCTTCGTTTTTTTTTTATAGCTGCCTTAAAGAGGACCTATTATGCTCATTTTCAGATGCATATTTGTATTCTGGGTCTCCACTAGAACATGTTTACATGCCTTGATGTTCAAAAAAACGCTTTATTTTTCTCATTGTGCTGCTGCACCTCTTTTCACCCTCTGTCTGAAACGCTCCGTTTTAGCGTCCGCCTCTTTAAGAACCCCCTCCCGAAAAAAGCCCAGTCTGCTCCGATTGGTCAGCTGGCCCAATCTGTTGTGATTGGTCGACTGAACCGAACTCTTCGAATCTCTCCGCTCTAACTAGGTACATCCCAAGTCTGTTATTTGTCGTTTCCTCGCTCCTCGATCCTCTTATTTCTGCACGGAGGAGCGAGGATCGAGGATCGAGGATCGAGGAGGGATCTCTGAGCAGCAATGAGCGAGGATACACTCTTCACGGAAGTCTTTTACCGACCGACACGCCCCCTTATCGGATATCAGTTACTGATTGGACGCTGCTGCCGATCGGACTGATCAGATAACTTTACTTCTCAACATCGCTGGAGTTTTATACCGGAGCAAAGACAGATAACAGATTAAACGTTTCATATTTTAGTTGTATTCTGATTCACCATCTAGTTAAAATCTGTGTCAATTGTACAGTAGGTGTGAACAGCAGCAGAAGGACCTGCGGTATCTCTCCTTCACACACCGCGGCTGAAGCAGCCTGTCACTGAAAGGGCTTTATAAGACCGGACAAACGGACCTAAAACGACTTTCTTCCTTTATTAAAGGTCCCATATCATGCTCATTTTCAGGTTCGTACTTGTATTTTATGTTTCTACTAGAACATGTTTACATGCTGTATATTAAAAAAAAACAACTTTTTTTTCCTCATACTGTCTGCTTGAATATACCTGTATTTACCCTCTGTCTGAAACGCTCCGTTTTAGCGCATTTCAATGGAATTGCGTTGCTAGGCAACAGCTCGGGTCCATGTTTACTTCCTGTCAGCTGAAGTTATTTACATACACTGCAACAAGAAATAAACTGGGACACATTTAGAATGTTTATGTTTAAAACCGTGTAATGGTCCAAATATTGTATATTTGTGACATCACAAATGGACGGAAATCCTAACGGCTTGTTTCAAACGCACAATTTCTGAATACGGGCTGTGTGTTTCCTCTCTCCTCGCAAAAGACGCAAGTGAGGGAAACGTGGATGCAATTTAGAGAATTGAGATGTACCCTAGCTTTCTTTGAGGGAGTGCCAAACTAGCCGCAAAGCAGGTACAGAGAGGCTAAGTCCCTCCCCTTCCTGTGGACCACTCTGGGACTTTTTTTTGGAAAAAATATGAACGGTAGTCAACGGTGAGAGACAAATATTTTTTGATCCAATTTGAATTTAAAACATAATTTTGCAAGTCAAAAAAAGTTGTGGTTTGTTGCAAAACTGTTGAAGTTTGAGACTGTGAAAAACATCATTAGAAAAACTACACACCCAAAAATTGCGTAAGTGACGTCTCTCTCGCTGACGCTACAATGCCTGTGTGTTTCGTACTGGGATGTACTCGCACGAGCAACGTGTTTCGCTCGTTCTTTCTCTTCCTGGCTCATTAAAAAGACCAGGAGTTGCTGGATAAACACACATCAGATAAGATAACGTTTCATTTGTGGAACATAGCTAAGCTAGTTAGCTAACTAGTGTTGGGGACGTATACTGTGCGAGATGAGAGATGTAGTTCACCGAGCAGTTTCGCACAAAACTAAACGATACTACGACAAACTGTGACTTTCTTGACTTGCAAAATAATGTCTTAAATTGACAAAAATCATCTGTGTGATTCATGGCAATGGGATCTAAAAAAATATTTGTCTCTCACCGTTGACTACCGTGCATATTTTTTCCGAAATAAGGTCCCATGGGGTCCACCGGAAGGAGAGGGACTTTGCCCCTCTATTATGCAAATGTGGTACTTGGTGACATCACAACGTTACGGAAGAAAAGGCGGGACTTCGAGCGAGGCGGAGTAACTCCTTTTGGCGTTGACTTTGGGTTATGTAACTTTGCAGACCTTTTACATGTACAAAAAACTATATAACAAACTAAAGGAAAAGGAAAAAAAGCACAATAGGTCCTCTTTAAAAAAAATAAACAATACACTAAGAGGCCTTGAATAAACGTTTTCTACACTTCTCAAGTCCTTTGAAATCTTTCTTGTTCTGTGTTTCATGAGAGGGTGGAAAACACACCGGATCTTAAGATTTAAAAAACCTTAAAATCTTAGCATTTCAAGCAAATATTTCCAGATTCGTTTACACATGTTGCATTATAAAAAGTGGGCGAACAAAAATGGATGAAGTCACATCTGACCCATTGAAAACAATCCATCCAAAATGTCCCCCATTCACACTGGAATAGGTCTCACAGTGACTCTTACCAAGTCAAAGCCGATCATAAAATCAACATATTCCAAAGTCAATAACACAACAGGGATCACACACACACGCACACACACACACACACACACAAACACGACAGAGCTACTCGCATCTACTGCATGATGGGCATGGATGAGTGAAGAAGTGAAACACTAGGGGGCGTTGCTGGGGGGGGGGGGGGCTTTGTGAGCAGCTGCAGGACATCTAAGGTCAACTACTGGAGAGGGGGGGAAGGAAGATGGACAGAGCCGATGGGAAGCCGGTGGGGGGGAATACTCTACTACGACAGCACGACCTCACCGATCACACTGTGTGGGCTGGGGTCAAAAAGGCCAAATGTCAATGAGTGTGAGAATTATTACAAACACAGCCACTTGACTTGGAATTAGAGCGCTTTTTAATCTGTAATCAGAAAGGCAATCTCCAAAACCAAAGCAGATTAAGAGTAAAACAGCAGCGTGCTGCAGGTTGGATTTGTAAATGAACTGCAAGGAGGGAGGGAGGGGGGGAGGGGGGGGGGTCGGGGGGGTAATCCTGAATCCCACATTAGATTAAAAACAGGATTAATAGAAGGAGAAATTGAATGGGGGGGAAAGAATTAACAAAAGCCTTTGCTTTGTTGATTATTTGGTTTTTGGTGAACGTGAGCGTGATGGGTGAAGCCGAGTGGCTACGGTGCTGTGGAGAAGAAAGGGGGGGTGCAGGGCTGGGTGACACTTGGCCGGACCCCCTCCCTCGTTTGAAATACAGACGCCATAAAGCAGCCGCTTGGAAATAGAGTGTGATAAATGTCATTTTCTGTTACCATGAATACAATAAAAGTCTCCAATTTGAGTAAAGAAATGCAATTCATCGGGCGGTATCGGGCTTCTTTAGACATCTGCGTTCACACGGGTGGTGGAAGTTGAGCTCAAGTGTCACCCATCAAGTATGGACATGCGCATGTGTTGACCTTTCTGCGTGTACATTATGTGTTTTGAGTGTCTGCACTCAGTTAAAAAGGGGAGGGGAGGCGAGGGAGGGAGAGGTTGGGGGGTGGGGGGGGAGGTGTAAGTTGCTCTATCTGGTCTCTCACCTGCTGTGGTGCACTGCTCAGGCCTCCCTGCCTGGAGGTTAGCTCGGCTGGGATTGGTAGACTCCACGCCTCCTCAATAAGAGGGAGCATTTTACTTTTACCCTGTTGGCTACTGAGCTGGGGGTTACTCAACTGAGCCTAGGGGAATGGAGAACGACGTGAAAAAACAAAAAAAAAAATAATAAAACACAAGGCTTTTTTTTTTTTTTGGAAGGAATATAAAAACAAAAAAAAAAACGATGACCTCAAAACAAGGAAATGATCAGCAATGGTAAATAGGTAGAGGTTATAAACACATGTGTGTGTGTTTGGCTGGCTGATAATAATACGTCATCAGCCACACAAGGAGGTAACATTCAGTAACAGTAATCCCAGACGGTCACAATTCCATTAAAACAAGCGCTCTGAGCTTGTCTTAATGCCATGGATTTATGCATATAACATCACTGGTGGGAAATGTAACATTCCTTCATGCATGTGTAAAAGGGAAAAAAATGACATTGCTTGGACAAAAGTATAGATGGATAAATTAACACGTGATATATGGGAGATTAATAGAACCCTGGTTGTTAAATCTGTGGAAGGCTATCATTAGCTTCCCCGTGAATCAGTGTGTCTCAAAAGGATAAATAATCCTTAAAATATTAATTATTCCTCAAGGGTGCTGCCATGCTTGTTTTTCCTCTCTCCGCTGTACAGAATATGCAACAAAAGACTTGCGCTCAAAAAAATGGTTCCAGATCAGCCAGGCGTGACTTAAAGGACGGGTCCATCTGCGTTCTCTTCAGTTTTTTTCCAAATGGAAACGCCCACTCAGCCGTTAGCAAAAAAGCAGGGACGTAGGTTTACCAAAGTAAGCTAATCAATAGGGTTATGAACCATGTGAACGCTCGCACTAGCTGAGTCAACGTTAGCTGTGCTAAGTTTGGAAATATCTGAAAGGGTTAGTTTGGACTTTTTGAAGTGGGGTTGTTTTTATACTCCCGCGTTCTGCGAGGTAAAATGACTGTTTTTGTGAATGGAGTCTGGTGGCTTTGAAGAGAGCTTTCCCGAATACCATTTCTTGGGCTTCGAAGCTTTGGCGACAAATACTCGAAGCTATTCGAAGCTCCGTTGCCGCACTATTGTCCACACATGCACCTCTGCAGACAACAAACAGCAATATCTGTCTGAGAATAACTCATAATAATTAATGTTGAATATGAATAATTAATAATATTGTGGGATTATTCCTTTTCATGGGCTATTTGGGGATTTATACATTATTATTACATGCATGTATATATATAAAAAACAAAACACAAAGCATTTGAATACTGATTTGCAGGTTGATTACCATGGCAATGAAGCTTCGAAGCAGTCGGGTCAGCCCTTGTTAATACACTGACTATAAGGATGTATATATATATTGTATATGCAGCAGCAGCATCATGCAGAAACCTACGTCAGGTCACGAGGGAAAAACTTTTCTCAGAAGGGCTTGGGAAAATAGCAGTGTGATGCTAAAAACATACGTACTTTGGCCAAAATGTTTGTGTGCGAGTGTTCGGATTTGAATACATAAGGAACACCACTGGGAAAGCTACGGAATGGTACGGTCTTGAAAGAATGGGAGGTGTGAAGTCAGGCAAAAATAAAATGGTATCAGGGATCCCTGGATTTTAGTCTACTCTGGACACTGGATTCTCAGGTTTTTTAGCCCCGTAGGGCTTAAAGGTCTGCTGGGTAATTCTCAGCATGCATTTTAAGTTGCATAACGAGACAGTTATTGGTCAGAGTCAGAGCTCTGTTAGTGATGGTCTACATTTTGCGGCAATGTCCTCTGGACCAAAATACACATGAGACAACTTTTAGGTCAAGCAAGTGACCTGCGTAAACAAATAAAGCTTTCAATTAATGATATGACGGCGTTTCAAGCAGAGAATGTTCTTCTCTCAACACTTTTACACCGACTACACTATAAAAAAATATAGTAGGAAAGCTGCGATGCGGGCTAAACGTCCTGAGATCTAGACACCTGTCAAACACGGGGACATCCCTGCTTTTAAATAACCACATCCCGCATCCGAACACCTCTCGCTTCGACTCCCTCTCTCCACCCACCTGCAGGCATTTGATGCGGTGGGTCAGCGCCGTGGTGTTGGTGCAGCCCTTGCTGCGCGTGGCGTTGATGTAGCACTTGATGGCGTCGTGCGGCTGGTTGCAGGACTCGTACAGCGTGCCCAGGTCCATCCAGGCGGCGGCGTGGCTGTGGTCCAGCTGCACGGCGCAGATGTAGGCCTGCAGGGCGTCCATGGGCTGGTTCTGCTGCTGGTACAACACCCTGGTGGGGAGGAAAAAGACGGGGGAAGGAGACAAAGGGGGCGCAGAGAGAGGGAGCAGTGGAGGTGCGAGGGATAATTAAGTTTTAAGACAACAGTGGCTCTCATTCATGTTTTTTTCCACTAATAACAGTGTAATGTAACTGCAGAAGTGGACCCTTACCCTATAGAGCACCAGGTATCTGCGCTGGCCTCGGATTTGTCTATGGATTGCCGATAGGAGATGAAGGCGTCCTGGACCTTCCCAATACTAGAGTAGCACCTGCAGGAGACATATGTGTCAAATAACCAATACATAGAGCTTCCACACTGCATGCAACATCAAGTGTTGAATCGGGAGATAGGAATATCATCGCAGCCCTAGCATTAGATTATTTTTCAGAAAAGAAATACATCATATTTGTAAGATCAGGATGTTATAACAAAAGCCTTTTCAATGCATAGAAATAATTCAATTCATTTCCCACACTTTCATCACAATTGTTAACTAATATCATAATTTATATTAAATACATTTTATTTACTTTAATTATATATATTTTTTCCAATTCATGTTTTGTTTTGAATTATGATATAATTTCCAATGCATATCTGCAAAACCGATCAAAAAAAATATTATTTTCCACACTTTCTAAAGACTTCTAAAGTCCTGAGCAGGACCAAGTCAACTTTCCCCAATTACTCCATGACACAGTGGGAATTCCCGGACCAATATATTGATATGACTTCATGACCATAACTTCCCTGTTTTTAATTTCGCAATCACTGCAAAGCTAAATTACATCATCTTCTCATGTGTGTGTGCAACCGTACCTGCCAAGGAAGTACCAGGACTGTCCAGAGTTGGGGTCGGCCTCCAGAGATTTCTGCAGACACTGGATGGCATAGCTGTCCCTGCTGGCTCTGTCCCCGAGCTGCTCCACCGTGTGATGCATCCAGCCTGGAACATTTGATTATTTTATATACTTAGCATATTTTTTTTTTTTTCAATTAACATTATGTTTAGGATTATGACTTTTCTATCTTTAAAACCAATAAAATTTGATTAAAAAAAAAAAAAAAAAAAAAAGTCCACAATTTCCCAAGTCTCAAGTCTCAAGTCCTATACTTATCATTTCATATTATTTTTTTTTTAATTATTTTTTTTCAATTAACGTTATGTTTAGGATACTTTTCTATCTTTAAAACCAATAAAATTTGATCACAAAAAAAAAAAAAAAAAAGTCCACAATTTCTCAAGTCTCAAGTCCTATACTTTTCATTTCATATTATTTTTTTTTTAATTATTTTTTTTCAATTAACGTTATGTTTAGGATACTTTTCTATCTTTAAAACCAATAAAATTTGATCACACAAAAAAAAAAAAAAAAAAAAAAAAAAAAAATGTCAATTTCTCAAGTCCTGAGCGGGACCAAGTAAACTTGTTGAACAAAATCTGTCAACTTTCCCCAATTACTTGCGTAAATCAACCACTGTTTTTCATCGCTCGGACAGAGAACGACTAAATGACATGTAGCGCCAATGATATCTTGGGTTGAGTTTCCTCAAGTTTTACAGAAAAAAAGCATATGGTTCTGTGTGCACAGGCTTACCTAGCTGCTGCAGGGTAGTGGCCTTCACCTGTGCAGGAAGATCCTCCGTCTGCAGGAGACTCTCGTAGGCCTCCTTGGCAGCCCGGTATCTCTTCTGGATATGGACGAGTGGAGGGGAAAGTGAGGGGGATAATAGGAGGTCAAAGAAGAGGAGTGGGAGTGTGAGAAGAGAGAATAAAAACACAAATTACAAAGTTGTTTGCAGCATCAAGGATTCAGTTTGAATCCCCAGGTCATCCCCCCTTTTGCATCCAAATATTTGCTGCTTCCACTGCAGTGTTGTGTTCTGACACAGCACAAAACACATTAGTCGTGAAGCGCCGCTACTCCCAGAGCTACTGCACTTCTCTACTGAAACCAACATAAAGAGAGAGAGGGAGACCACCAGCATACAAAAGAGGAGGAGGGGGGAGACAGACTTTCTTGTTTCCGTGGCAACCCCCGTCGATCGGGCTGAGAGTAATCTCCCATCCCCTCCCCGCCCACTCGCGCACCCTGCTCCCTCCTCAATTTGTCAGCACCTGGTTCAAATTTTATTTAAAACAGGGCTCTCCCCCCGCGTTCAGACGCGCTGTGATGTTACGGCGGCGGGCGGGTTATGAGTTATCGCCTCGGACATTCAATCAACATTATTTCACAATTAGAAATGACAAATGGGAGCGTTAATGAAAGCGAGCACTTACCTGAATCTCATACAAATGAGCAATGTGGAACTGAACTGTGAGAAAAAGGAGAGAAGAAGAGGAGACATGTTAGGGTAGAGGTTATTGAAGAAGAGTTAGTCTTTTTCCCAAGTCTTTGGAAAAGTAGTGCTGCGTTGTCAATAAATAGAAGAAGAAGAGGAAAACCCAAGGTCTGCGTGAGGTGTAACAGACCAGATAGGTAGCTGTGCTCCTGGCGGCACCTTCCTTTGTCTGGAGCGCTGCAGTGTCTGATCTAAGCTGCCTGAGTGACTCTCAGCAGATGGAGAGGGAGAGAGAGAGAGAGCGAGAGAGAGAGAGAGAGGGGAAGAAAGACGGGGGCTGCCCTCGCTACGTCTGTGTATGTGTGAGTGAGAGCAGGAATGAGGTAAGACACAATGAGGCGAAGGCAAACGGCGAGACGGTGGGCAAAAAAAAGAAGGGAAAAAAAAGAGGATATTGCCGTCGCCAAGGTAACAGGTACCGGGGCGGGAGAGATGAGATGGCAGCGGCATATCAAATAATGCCAGTGCTGAATCCCCGGCAGCAGCTCCACATAATCTAGTGAACACAATGAGATGTTTCCCCCCCCCCCTGTGCATCCTGCTGAGAGGCTACAGGGGGTGGGGGGGGCTTTACCAGTCCAGGATCAGTTGTTAACTCTTGTTTGGATATTTATACCACAACAAATAATGTTATGTAATGTGTAATACATTTAAAAGTGTATATCAATCACCTAGTGACCCCCGAACATACCATCACACAGCCCTAACCTGCTTAAAGCCAGAAAAGAGGCTTTGCCCAAACAACTATATCACATATTGGAAGGAAACAACTAAAACATATGGAGGACGGAACCTGCCAAAATCAAACATAAATAAATAATAAAAAAAATGGCATTAAATGTAGCAAAAATAATGTTAAAAATAAATGTAATTAATTGATAAAATGTGACATAAATTGGATATTTCTGTTTTAATTTGCTTCTTTATTTATTCATCTATGTATTAATTCCCTTATTTAATTACTCTTCCGTTTAATTTTCCCTTTTATTTATTTTCATTCACTTTAAAATATTTTCTAAATAAAACAGAAATAACAATTTATGTCACATTTGATCAATTATTTAATGGCTAAATTTATTGACATTTATTTATTTATCGAGTCATTTATTTATTCATTTATTTTGATTTTGGCAGGTTCCGTCCTCCATAAAAACACAGATGTTATCTGACCCCTTAAAAAAAGAAAGAGACTTCTCATTAGCAAATTATCTGACCACAGTAAAAAAAAAAAAGAAAAAGAAAAGTCCTAAATAAAAGCCCAAATTGAAGTCAATAAATAATATATAAAATCAACAGGGATTTGGACAATTATTATAATTTATTCACGTACAAAACTTAGTTAATATGCTCTCCTCAAAGCCACCAGACTCCAGTCAGACAACAGTATTTTAACCCCACTGATCGTCGAAAAAACACTTCATTCAATCTCGACAGAAAGAAAATTAAACTTTCCACTTCTTGCAACAATCACCAACTCTGGTTTGGTCGAAATAAACCCTTAATTCACTGGGTTAGATGTGAAAAGAAACAGCCGTTATACGCGTTCCTCAAAGCTACCAGACTTCATTGACAAAAGCAGTAATTTTACCTCGTTGGTCGTCGTAAAACACACTTTTCATTCAGACTCGACAGAAGCAAAATAAGGTTTGAGAGTTTGAAAGAGAGATTGAATAAGTAACGGGTATAAAAAAAGAAGTAACCACCGTAACATTTTCACTGGTTACTAACCGTGCCTCCGGGACTTCCGTGGCACACAAGGAAAAAAAACACAACCCAGAAAGGCCAGTGCACCAGCACAGTATACTCGCAATAAAAAAGGAGTCCATCGCCTATTTTTAGCATGTTTTCCTGTGTTTAAAGGTCCCATATTGTAAAAAGTGAGATTTCCATGTCTTTTATATTTTAAAGCAGTTTTAAGTGCTTTATAAATACTGTTAAACTATCAAAACGCTCAATATATTTAGAAATTGTGCGTTCGAAACAAGCCGCTAGGACTTCTGTCCATTTGTGATGTCACAAATATACAATATTTAGACCATTACACGGTTTTAAACGTAAACATTCTAAATGTGCCCCAGTTCATTTCCGTATGCAGTGTATGGAAATAACATCAGCTGACAGGAAGTAAAAATGGACCCTAACTGTTGCCTAGCAACACAATTCCGTTGAAATGTACTAAAACGGAGCGTTTCAGACAGAGGGTGAATACAGGTATATTCAGGCAGACAGTATGAGGAAAATAAAGTTGTTTTTTTTTAACATTACAGCATGTAAACATGTTCTAGTAGAAACACAAATACATGTAAGAACCTGAAAATGAGCACGATATGGGACCTTTAAATAACCTGCTTATACGTGCTAATTTGGGGTAAAAACAAAGTATATAAGAAAAGCCTCGACTATGTAGAGACTCAGTTTCTAGCAAGTCTTTTATTAATTAAACAAATGAATAAATAAACATGTGAAATAAATAAGAAAAGGGGCTTACTTTCAGCTTTGGACAAAGTGCAGGGGTTGGAGTCAATCAAAGCCAGCTGAAAATGCTGTGAGGAAAACACGAGTAGAGATCAGTGAAAGCACACCAGTAGCAATCCCCCCATGCATAACACTGCTTTATTTATCACTAGCTGCCAGGAGCCTCAGTGGCACTGACGCAGTGTGAGCTCTGTGTTTAGCTAATCTTGATGCATAAAAAAAAGCTGTTGATAATAATTCAACACTTCCTGCATGTGCATCATAATAAATGCATTGCAAAGTGGTGCGCTTTTATTGGGAAGCCACCTCGCGGAATGACAACGGTTAGAGAAAATGAAATCACAAATGTTGACAGTGCTCTGCTCTGGTATTAAGCTAAGGTTAATCCACGACTATTGGCCTACCTTTAGGCTTGACTCGTAGTCTGTGTTGACCTTGAACATGAGACCCAGGCGTAGGTGGATCTCCTTGGCCCGGGAGAACCCCGGGTCAATGTACAGCACCTCCTGGAATGCTTTGATCGCCCTGCGGGACCAACGGAGAACATGATGAGGAGACGAAAGGAAAAAGCGGTATTAAAAATAGACCGAGGGAATAAGAAACGATAAGACTGGATAGTCGAGGATCGGTTCATTTGCGATAAATCTATGAACCCTAAAATGGACTGTGGACAAAAGGAAGCGAAACAACAGGTGTGAACACGACCTAAAATGCAGCCCAGTCGGTGCTCATTCCAGTCACGCTGCGTGTGTGCCATCTTGAACTGAATACTAAAGATGTTCCTTCCACGGTATCGGAGAAAGGTTTGTTATTTACTTGTTTTGCTGTGCTTGCTTGCAGCTGAATAAACTAATACCGTAGCAGAAAGTTAACCAATACGAGCTTTATTTGCCGTTATTGTCGAGGGGTAGCTCTCGCTATAAGAAACGTCCACGGCCTTATCAAAACACTGGATGTGCGTGTGCCTGAGAACAATGGCTGTTTTTGCTGATGCTTGCGTCTTGGCGCTTTTTTTTTTTTTTTTTTTCCATCTGTCCAGAGATTTAGGCTAGCTGATTCCTCTCTGGTTGTGGTGTTACCATGGAAACAGCATAGGACAGCTTCACGCACACAAAAGCAGAAACATATACAGACTACAACTGAGCTGTGTAATCCTGTGCATTATTTTGTCTCGTTCAAAGCGTGATCAGTTGCGAGTATGCAAGTTCTGTCTGGCATCAACAACAGGTTAAAGGGACAGTTCACCCCAAAATCAAAAACATATTTTCCCTCTTACCTGTTTTGCTATTTATCAATCTAGATTGTTTTGCTGCGAGTGTTGGAGATATCGGGCCGTAGAGACGTCTGCCTTCTCTCCAATATAACGGAACTAGAAGACACGTAGCTTGTGGTGCGCCAAAAAAAATACATTTGAACCATATCACCGCGCAGAAGGAAGCGTGCGTGTACTCGTAGACGAGAAGCTCGCGTCAGCGCGAGATGAAAACATGAATGGCGTCCTCCTCGGCTGAGCTGTAACGTTAGCTAGCTCAGTGGTGCTACATGAGCTAGCAGTACAGATGCAGACTTCCTTCTGCGCGGTGATACGGTTGGCTGGTGTAGTTCGGTAGAAAGAAAATAGTTCCTGTGTGAAACTGCTCACAACAAGGTCTGTGATTATCTTGAGTAACCGGGTCCTGATTTCTAGAAAGAGACATTTTCAAATGTATTTTTTTTTATTTATTTTTTTCGGCTCTTTGAGCACCACAAGCTGAGCGCCATCTAGTTCCGTTATACTGGAGAGAAGGCAGACGTCTCTACGGCCGATATCTCCAACACTCGGCGACTCACACCAAAACAATCTAGATCGATAAACAGCACTACGTGCAAGAGGAAAAATATGTCGTTTTGATTTTGGGGTGAACTGTCCCTTTAAGTCTCCTGTGTCGTGTCTAGAAGGTAACCCGCAAATTGCCAAAACTTGCCAAAACTCTTATGAGACTCACTGCCAGACGACCTACTCCAACCGCAACCATTTCTCAAGAGTTTCGCAATTTGCGTGTTACTTTCTAGACACGACCCTAACTCCGGGTGTAACGTGATTTGACGTGACTTTCTGGATTCTCCGCTGGTTGCCTGGCAACTGCATTGTAAAACCACAATTTTCACTGCATAAACTTTTTCCAGTCTTTATGCTAAGCTAAATTAACAGGCAACTGGTCCCAGCTACACAATAACCATATAGACTTCAGAGTGGTTTTGATCTTCTCATCTAAAGGCCTTTACACACCAGCTGTGTTTTTTTTTCATGCGATTAATTCGCACGTCAATATATTTTTTCAAACTGTTATTTTTATCATGAGTTCTTTCACACAGATCATGAATATTACACAGCAAAATATTTTTTTTTTCGGAACACGGTCGATTTTCTAAGCTTTCGCACTATGAATAAAGGCGTCAACCAATCACGGTGCGCGGAGCTGGTTGAGCTGCGCCTATATTTATGAAACACCAACAACAACGAGGCTCCGTAGTCCGAACCAAGACGGCAAACTCTATTACTCCTTTCAACCTTGACAAAGGCAGACTTTTGCACTGTGCATTTTTTTTTCAAATGAAGATTTGCAATTCAATTGTTCAAGAGAGATCCACAATGCTTCTAAGAAGTGAAGATTTTTCCCACCCTTAATTCAATTTGAGTGTATGGTTTTTAATGCAAATGAAATAAAAGACAGTCGGTACTCACCACTGAAAGGCATTATAGTGAAAGTAGACCATTCCCAGGCCATACAGAAAGGCAGCATTCTGGGTGGGGGGGAGAGAGGTGAAAGGTCATCATAACAAATAATACAAGACCAACAAAGAAACCGAATGTACGATGCGATCAAATGTCTCTGAAACTGTCCTTGTAAACAAAAGCCATACGTATTTACATAACCTTGCAGCTACGCGACTCAGTAATCAGGAAAAACCAATAACTAGCTGTCTATCTCACCGCAAAGTGGCGACTAAACAAGCACAAAATGACTCCGACATGAAACCTGAAACCGCATTTCACAGCAGCGTGTAACCAAACTGAGACCATACGCGCTTCCTGTGCGTGAGCGAGTGAGTGAATGTGTGTGAATGTGTGTGAATGTGTGTGAATGTGTGTGTAATTGACAGGGCGTGAGAGTATCACTACCTGAATGAGTACTATGTAGGCACGTGTGGCTTACCTTCCAGTAGTCTGACTGTAAACTGTAGTACCTCTGGTATGCCGATAATGCTGTAATTAAAAAGGAGAGAGGGAAGCTGAGAGTTTATCACAGCACCGCTGAGGAAAAAATGGCAAGTCAGCATTTATGTCGAGCTGGAACGGAGCCAATTGTCTCGAAAACGTGAGGAAAAAAAGGGACTCCACAAAGCACTCGGAGCGGAGGCGAAGAGGAGAGATTACTCACCTTTCGGGTAATCCTCCAAGAGGAGGTTGAAGTGGCCGAGCTGGCAGAATAACTCCGGCTCCACTTTGCCCTCGGCCTTGAGGATGAGCGAGTCGTAGCAGCGAACGGCCTGCGGAGAACACAGAAACAAATTTTGCAAAGAAAAGAAACAAGAGCGGGGGGAACTTGAGAGAGAATCATTCAGAACTTTTCAAAGTCGCAGCGCGGCTGACGTCGGCTCCCTAATTCTGGTCCAACTCGCATTCTTTTCAGCAGATAAATATCAGCCCTTACTGGAATGAGGTTTGCTTTAGATAGATAAGGACTTTCTTTTTCTTTTTTTTAAACTTCCATTACAGATCTCCCTGCCCCGATAACAAGAGATACAACAGTAGCTGTGAGCTGGATTCACGCTACAAGATCTGAAGTTAGTTAAAAGGCCAAACCGATGTTTTTTTAAATGTGTTTTACCAAGTTATTAAAAAAACAGCAGACTGGGGGAGATGGTTGTTTGCACGATCCCGATTAAATCGATCTAAAATGAAAACCATAATAGCTAGAGCATTCATTCTTTTGGGACATACTTGCCAACCTTGAGACCTCAAAAAAAAAGGGAGGATTTCAAAACCAGAGACTTTGTTTCCTGCGTTCTGGCGACTTTTATAGACTTAAATAGCAAAATAATAAGTGGCTACACTGCAACAGCATTTTTAAATCTAAAATACTTTTAATTTTACTTTTAATTCTCAGGAAAGAATACAGAATAATTTGCTAGAACTTGTGTAAATCTGTATTTATCGTTTTTTATTCATTCATTCGTTTTTTGCCCCTACTTGAGTATTTATTCCTCACAGTGCTCTCCATTTCTCTAAACAACATCAGGTGTAGCTGTATTGTCGTTCAGGTGGAAACAAAAGAGCTTATACACGCTGTACGGAGCCAGAAACAGTTTGCGATAACGAAAAAAAAAAGGCATGAACGTTTGTCATAAATCGTAAGAAATACGGGTGAATTGTGACGCTGGGAGGAAACCGGGAGAGGGAAATGAAAAATGGGAGTCTCCCGGGAAAATCGGGAGGGTTGGCAAGCATGTTTTTCATAAGCTACACAACTGAAAGTCCTGATTCATAACTATACAGTTGACAGGCTTTAAATATGAATATGAAAGTTTAACTGGGACTCCTGAAACTGATGAATCTGCTAGAAAGAAGACATATCACTCCATTGGAGTTGTTGGGACTACAGAAACACACAGCCCAGCTGCCAATACTGATCCATTCAAATATACCCGGATCGGCATCGATGAAATGAGGAGACGTCGACCAACGGAGCCCAGTTGAGTTGTAAAAAAGAAATCGAGCACGTATTGTCCGTGTCGCTTTCCACTACCAAGGCAAACTAACTTGAGAATGACCAACTCCGACTCTTTAAAGTGGCAGTAGGCATTATATTTTTGGCATCATTGGGCAAAAATTCCATAATAACCTTTCAGCATATTGTAATTCAAGTGTTCTGAGAGAAAACTAGACTTCTGCTCCTCCTCTGCTTTCAGGCTTTAAACAAATCTAGCCCGTGTCGGGAGACTTTGACCAATCACAGGTCATTTCTCTGAGAGAGCGTTCCTATTGGCTGTGCTCAGGTCATGTGACCGGAACTTAGTGTTCCGTCACCAGATTTCACAAAGGCGGCGGCAGCGTCACAAACTTTCTCATTTTACAGCTAAACAGTACACTACACGATGATTCTGAAAACATTTGAGAAATAGGCATAAACGTAACATAACATTGATTCATATTTGCTCAGCGCTGCCTAGTTTGACCGTTTGGTCGGAGTTCACGAGTGATTGACAGCCAACTCTCATAGACACCAGACCTCAGATCAGCTCTTACTGCTTGTTTTCCTCCGGTCTGTGAAATCTTGCAGATGCCGTTAGGAGCACCGGAGGACACAGAGGCACATGATTTTTTTCAGGTTACCCGTATCATGTAATAGTGTCCCGATATAGTGACCGTTTTATAAAAATAACTTTTTTTTCTACTCATATTTGCTCCAATATCGCCTACTTCAGCTTTAAGTTTCTCTGGTGCAACACCGAGATCCCATCAAAGATGAGCTCAGCTGGTCCCCGATGTAGTGTTCTGCTATTCAAAACCAAAGGGAGACAGCCGCGTGAGTAAGAAATGACTTCCAAACGTTATACACAAGAGAATGATACTTAATCTCAGAGTTCTTTATGGAGATAAATTTTGAATTGAAGCCTTATTAACCTCCAAAACCACAGAGAAGACCTGCTGTTTGCCCTCGATGGGTAGCGTCAGCATCGTTGCCGAGAAGCACTTACATAATCTTATTTATTTTGCATTGTTATCAGGAGACTGAAAAGTCAAAAAAAATTGTTTGCCAAGAAGAAAACATGCAGCAGATGTAGAAACAAATATCATGACAAGAAAGAGGGACGAACTCACCAAAGCAATGTGTAATATAACGGCCCTGAAAGTTGGAATTATACTTAAAGCAACACCACCGACGTACATGAACGGGCCGAATCGTGCTTTCGTTTCTTCACAGAATGACGATGGGAAAGGGGCAGCGTCTCATCATTGAGTAGGAGACAGCTGTTACTACTACGAGCAATAGCTGCGTTCACCTTCTTTCATCCGCTGTGCAAGAGAGCAGCGATTGAAGTTTTGCAGCAGAGATGGGTTTTTGCTAGGGTGTGCCTAGACGCATAGTTCTTCCGAGGTATCAAAGGCAAGATCTGAGAGAATATCTAGGTTAACTTAGAACACATGCACATCCTTTTAGACAGACAAAAACAAATAAATACTGTTATCAGCTATTACACTTCCTGATATGAACCAAGGCAAACACCAGGTAATAGTAATAGGCTAGCCGGGCAGCATTGCGTAAGAATCGTGGGGACTATGGAGCATCATTCCAACCATACCGTAACTACCATGGTATCCATTCATATCTGTGGGTGTATGAGGCCATTATGGAAACTGACTATATTTACATGCACGAAATATTCCAGTTTTTGCCTTTATTCCCAGAAAGACAATATTCCTACCAAGCTGTTTACATGGCTAATGAAAATAAATATTCCCGTTTACATGCATACTCCAATTAAAGGTCCCATATTGTAAAAAGTCGGCATTCCCACGTCTTTTTTTACATATAAAGCAAACTGAAGTGCTGTTTAAATACTGTGAAAGTATCAAAACGCTCAATCCATGGAGAAATACACACAGCCCGTATTCAGAAACTGCGCCTTTGAAACAAGCTGTCGGATTTCTGTCCATTTGTGATGTCACAAATCTACAACATTTAGACCATTTTACAGTTTTAAACATTCTAAATGTGTCCCAGTTTATTTCCGGTTGCAGTGGATGTGAATGACATCAACTGACAGGAAGTAAACATGGACCCGAGCCGTTGCCCAGCAACGCAATTCCGTTGCATTCCGTTGAAATGCGCTAAAACGGAGCGTTTCAGACAGAGGGTAAATACAGGTATATTCAGGCAGACAGTATGAGGAAAATAAAGTTTTTTTTTTTAACATTACAGCATGTAAACATGTTCTAGTCAAAACGTAAAATACAAGAATGAAACTGCAAATTAGCAAAATATGGGACCTTTAACATAACTGCTGGCGGACAAACACAGCCTCCCTCTTTCATTCCTTCAATCACCTTCTTGAACAGGTCGGCGTTGCGATATTTGCGCATATCCAAAAAACCTGTTGATATCCAAGTCTTTCGTAATGTATAACAGTAGTTGTGTTTCTCCTTAACCACCAGAAATTTCTTTCTTTTGGGCATGCATCTCTGCAAACTGTTGGGCTAGTTGGTTTGTGTACGACGCATGGAGCTGAACGTAAACAAACTGCCGCAAACTGCCGTAAAAACACCCATTTGAGGCGCATATTCTGAATGTTCTGTATACCCAAAGAATGCTCCTCAAACCTGAATAACATCAGCATATTCCACATGTTTTAACCGGAAAATGCTCCATTCAGAATATCCACTCGGAATATGCTGTTTACATTAACCGTATCAAATTCTCAATATCGCCACATTTGGAATAATAGCGGAATATTAGTGTGCATGTAAGCATAGTCAGCGTTGCCAACCAATGAGGAGGAACTGTTTTATATCAATATTGGATTTTTATACAATTTCTGCATCCCTGTGATGATGTGCCTTTATTTGTCAAGTATGTAATTCAATAGATTACCCACAAACTATAGATATGCTATATAGATATCCGTGATACAGGATATCCCCGCTTCCCAGGACCGTGGACTTGTGTTATCACCATTCAAACCATACATTCAAATCCATACAACCAATGTGTTTATGATTAAATTGCTTACTAGAACACAAAGTTCTAGGTCTAGCCTCTTAATTGTCATTTAACTTTAAAGTTTTCTTTTTAAATTCATGATGATTCCAAATTTAATTAAGTAATCGTGACCTTAATATTGACCAAAAATAATCATCATTGTGATTTTTGCCATAATCAAGCCGCCCTAACTATAAATGAACTACTTTGTAGATACTATTATAAACCCAACAACTTTCTTAAACAGAACAACAGGATCTAAAGCAGATTATCACTCATCACATCACAGCTTTCATGGACCAGTGGATGCATCATGTGTGCAAACCTGACTGATTTCAACCTTTACTGTGAGGCAACAGTGCATAACACCGAGCCTCCATGCAACGCGGTGTTTTCACTTTCACGCTACATCTGCAGCACGATCCAAGTAACTGGACTTCTTTCGGGGCGGGCTCGCTGTTCAACTCGCAAAAAACAAAGCGAGCATCAAAGTCATCTTGCGTCTCTGGTGAATTGCTTTTTAAATTAAGTTATGCTTTAATAATCCCCGTGGGAAAAAACTGTCCTCTGCAAATGACTTCTCTCAACTATTTAGCAGAGGTCAGCAGCAGCGCGGCAGCCGGCCAGCGCCGTAGTCAAGGGCAATGCGAGAGCGGTCCTAATACCCAACGTGCATGTCTTTAGGTGGAGGAAACCCATGCAAACACAGGAAGGACATGCAAACACCAGCCAAAATGGCACCAATCATACCATCATGAGGAATAAACTCAAACTGCTGCAAAACCGTGTAACGCAGAAAAACTTTTTATCACCAATACAGATATTCTCACATGTAGCAAAATAAAAATAAGAGCACGCTCACATTCAAAGCTTCGCCTGTCTCCCGTTTACGTCACTGCCACCTAGTTACTGGTGGTGATACAGTGACCTAGTTCTGTCAGAAATGTTGAACCCAGTTATCTGCGTGTAGATAGAGCAACAGTGCTGGCTGAAGTGCCAGACAGGGCAGTCACTCATAACTAACAAGCCACGAGAAGAGACCTCTAATAAATATAAAGCCTATAATGTGCTTTCTGTTTCAGAGACAACGAAACAACTAATGGTTTCTTTGCCTTTGGGGGGAAAATAGAAAGCGAAAATGACATAGTTGACATACGCCAATGGAGCTAGCAATCAGCAATTTCCATAATGTGTCACAATGTGTTATGTATCGTTTGGCGGTCTAGTTATATTATCACTATAGCTATTTTCTCTGGGTCTGCTGCTCACAACGTATTCCTTCCTCAATACCTAAACTCTGGGTATTAGCATATCCAACACCAGCCCTCTCTTTTCTTTTTCAATTTAAAATCTGTATGTTAACCTGGAGCTGTAACAAGACATTAATTCTCAACTGTTTTCCTTTTGTCAACATTACTGCGTAGATGTGTTTGAGTGTGAATATATATATATACACACACAAGAGTATCGCGATATTATGTTGTGCAATACTGTATCAATTCTTCAAAACACTAAATCAATTTTTTAATTAACCTCTTAAAAATGTGACGGCCGCTATTAGATCTTTCGGAGTTTGTAGCGGGACCAGTTTTAAAGCAAGAGTGAGTTTGTCATGAAGGAGGCTAAATAACGCTCCAAAGTTACGCTTCATTTTGGCGAGGAAAAAATTGGTACGGTAATTTTCACAGCGGTCCCTTGACCTCTGACCTCAAGATGTGTGAATGAAAACGGGTTCTGTGGGCACCCACGAGTATCCCCTTTACACTTTTTGATAATGGCATGCAGTTTTGGGCAAAAAACATGCAGTTTGTTGCATGCCTTATACTGACTGTTTTCCTAAAATTAAATTTAAAAAATTGCAATATATCGCCTTGCTTACAGTATCACAATACATTGAATCGTTCCCCCTGTATCATGATAAGTATAGAATTGCCACATTCTTGCCAATACACATCCCTATTGTTTAGTGAGGTCAGTGTCTCCCCTGATAACCGTTCCAGTATATTAGATGTGTATCACTGGAAAAAAAAAAAAACCTCAAACTTAGCATTTTCATTTCAACAGACATGCTATTAGCCATGTTAGCTACCTGACATATGTGACTGGTGTTGCCATGAGACTCCAATACCCTACACATGAAGACACCCGAGGCTGTGCGCGACGGTGCCTTCGAATGAAACTCGTGAGCTTGTGTCTACAACATGGGAAGTCGTGTACACAATATGCTTGGCGTTGAAGTGGTTAAGTCTTGAGAACGCCGCCGCAATATTAACGTTGCTGTCGGCGTCTAGAAGCCACAGAGGCTAACAACAAGCTAGCAAGTGGGTAACATAATGCAGGAAATGCAAAGGCATAACGACAGAAGGAAAAGGATGAGGCCATTAGGAATATCAACATTTTTCTCAGACATATTAAAAAAATACGAAGAAAATTACAATAATATTAACTTATTATGTACTGAAAAATGAACTTCCAAGGCCTCCGCCATTTCCGACAACGTCACCTCAACAAACACGTCACAAGTCGTGGAGCTTTTCAGAAACGTTACAAGGTTGTGAATACCACAAGAGGGGGGGGGGCGTTCATATGGACTCTTCTTGTGAACGCGGTAAACACGACCCCATTTGAAGGCACCATTAGCCGTGCCCATAGGACCCGTGTGTATTTAAACCAGGGTGTACGAGACTGCAACAGGAAAGTCTGGCAACTATATGGAGCAATATCTGTCTCACGAGAGCGTCCAACATCACAGCCACCGTAACCACCATTGTCACCAGCAACACATTCATTGAGTAAGGCACAAAATGACTCGTCTATAGCCCATAGTATGCACCACTTACAGGGGTGGGCTGTTTCAAAAGGGCATTTTTATGGCGGTATCACCAAAACAAAGCATATAAAACACCAAATACATCAACAAATTGTGTGTCAAACCATTGTATCAGTACTCTAAGAAGAAATGCAACACATGTTTGAGCTTGTTCTGCTTTCAGTATATTAACTGTGCAGTTCAATTCGAGCCTAATAAGCCATTGACTGTATTGCACACTGGCCATATTTCCTAGCAAGTATGCTACTTCTGTGCAGCTAATGCTACACGAGCGGTCGCACTTCCTAGATATCCCACACCACCTAGCGAGCAGATTCGCGGATGGCCCCTTCAAAAACCGCGAGCTGTCAACAGCACCATCTTCTCCACAACACCCCACTGCTCAAGATAAACTCACAAGAAAAGAGGCTTTTTGTTAGCACAGCAGTGTGTTGTGTACAAGGTGGACTGAGCCTTGTTTAACATGTAGCTAAAAGCACATTCAGAGGCAAACAGGGGCAATGAAAACTGTAAACAAAGGACCGAGACACCACCTAGGTCGGCAGGCGGAACACATCTTTACAAAGAGTAAACACCCGAGAGGAAATCGAGGGTACACTTTAGCACCACACAGACCGTTCGGAGCAATACATTCATATCAAACGGTTTTATATAGCTATCGGTGTCACTCCGCCGTGTCCCGCCATCTTGGACAGGCAGCCAGCCATTAACGTTACTTGTAACGTTTTGTCAACTCGCTTCACACAAACGAGCAGAAAACGTCTGAAGTTGGAGCAATGCAATGTCACAGAAACAACCCAACAGAATGTGGCTAATACACTATGGCAATGCAAATGCTACGGGCACTAGCTAGCCTCGCTAAATAACGCATATTTGGTGCACTCTGAAGGGGGCTACAACGTTACTTCCACAACAGTTAAGGACACTTGTGTTTAAGGTCAGGTGTGAGAATTGCAATATCTCACGACGACATCAAACTTCTCTCATTTAAGTGTTTCCAATGTGCTGCACAAAACCGTGACGACGTTGTGTTGCTGTATAAGTACACAAGGGTACGCTGTAGGGAATAACGCTAGCTATAAAGCTAACAGGGAAGGGCGGTTTCCTATCAAAAATTAACACAAGTTTAACAAGCTATTTCCACCAAGAGAGCTACTTAGCTAGCGGTTATGTTACCTAGCGACACCGCGTTAGCAGCAGGTGCAGGGTCGCTGTTCATCGGATGCGAGCAGCTAAATAGCGAGCTAGCTGCCTGGCTGGCTAAAAGGGGGGCTGCGGCTAGCTGGCCTTGGTCTCCGAGTGGGCCACTTGCATTCACACTTGCTACTTTGAGAGCAAATTCACCGCCGTGCATACTAGCTGTGGGGTGTTGGTGTAAATCCCAGGGATCGGGGGTGCTGCTCGATTTGTAAAAACACATCCAGTTAGATTCGCTACCTTCATCAACAGGGCCTTCGTTCTGGCGCCATCTTCATGAAGCTTCTGAAATCCAAACAGTGAGCTGCAAGCAAGAAGACAACACAGGCGGCTCAGAATCACTTGCAAAGGGGGCGACTTGGGTACATTTTCGACATGCAAGGGGGAGAAAACAATGAATTTTCAAAAGCGTGCGTTCGTGGGAGTGCACGGGGCTGCCGTTCCGACCTGTCGATCGCGGCCAAAGTGTCCCTCTCCTGGGCTGTCAGTGTCGGAAAGTCCTCCTCTGTTTCACTCGCTTTTCCCGCCGCCATTTTCTTTCCCTCATCACCACTAGAAGAAGCCGAGCCGAGACTCCGGGCAGCAGCGCAGGCAGCGACGGCGAGAGACACGCCGCACGATTGCATGGGAAAAATCGCGACGCGGGGGGACGGAACGGTTTTGCTCCCGCCGAATCAAAGAAGAAAAACGGGTGAAAACAAAATGATCAAAAACTTTTTTCCCAGGATGAAAAGATGCGATTCGATATAGTTAATCCTGTCGGGGGGACAGAAGCGCTCTCCGGGTATCTCCTCAAACGTCACATTTTTCATCACAAAGTGACCCCTCG
The DNA here is from genome assembly GCA_916701645.2 of Sebastolobus alascanus. NCBI lineage: Eukaryota > Metazoa > Chordata > Actinopteri > Perciformes > Sebastidae > Sebastolobus > Sebastolobus alascanus. The sequence continues at coordinate 425,091 of CAKAOJ020000349.1, forward strand.
CCGCTGCGTGAACGCGAATAACTGAACACGGTATCCAAAGATGTGAGTATTTGACAATAAAAATGCGTTTTCGGGCCGCGAAGATAAAGTTGTTATAATTGTGTCACCCAAGCGAACCCACGCGCCGCTCTAGCCACGCCCTCTCCTCCCTCCTCAGCCAATAGGAGCGCCCGAATCCCACCATATGACTTCCCTGCTATATCATTCTTTAATCTTAAATATTCATTTTCTCCCTGCAAAACCACTCACCTTTTTTACACCACGATTATCCTGGAAGAAAAAGTATTTATTCCATGAACGTGTCTTTCATAGATGTGCGTTAAACTGAAATATCTTACTTTTTCCTGATAAATGCAATAATTTCCACATGATAAAATAGCCTTCAGTAATATGCATTGATACTTGGGTGTCAGTTTTTCCTGGTTAAACCATGACTGCAATGCATCATTCGTTCCCAGCCTTTCACACCACCTCTGTTTGCACTCTACAAAGTCATATTTTTTTTTCTTTTCATCTTCCTCTTTTAGAAAAAAAATTTGCGGCATTTTTTTATTTTTTTTTTAGCAATAACGCTGCTAAAATTGCTGAGCCTAATCAAGCGACATCAAAGCATTCGAACTGACGTGGCAGAGCGTCACGGTGTGGGCGTGGCTTAGCTTTGTCAACATCCCGGTGACATAACCAGTGGCTCCAAAATGGCGACGGCGGACCACAGAGAAGGTGAGCGAGTTTGTTTGTTGCAAATACGGCGCTATTACCCTAATATACAGTAGCATTTAGACATTTTTTTCACCGGAGATAACGGAATTAGGACGCGGGGTTGACCTCGGTGCTTATACGAATCCGCAAAAGGAAATTTATAACAGTTATTATGCATGAAATTGGATTGGTAGCCATTTGACGCTAGCCGGCTAATGTTAGCTTCCAATAGCATTTACATAGAATAAACAGGTAGCACTCTCATGTGCGTTTAAAGCCCTTATTCTGAGGGGCTAGTGGCACTATATCCAAAGTATTTACGATTGTTAACTTCCTACTTTTATCGCGCTAGCAGGTCAGGACGACCCAGAGAGTGAAGACGAGGTTTACGAGGTTGTAGACCTGACAGAATATGCCCGAAGGCACCAGTGGTGGAGCCGGGTGTTCGGGAGCAACTCCGGCCCGATAGCTGAGAAGTATTCTGTGGCCACCCAGATCGCCATGGGAGGGGTGACTGGATGGTAAGGCCGTGGGTGACATCAGAATAAAATACTGTGCAACACCACACCTAACTGTCTGACTTTAAGTAATGATCGAGGAACTATTATTGGTAGAACAGATGTGTAAATGAGCACTCTTCTCTTCCTCTCGACACATCCAGGTGTGCTGGTTACCTCTTCCAGAGAGTTGGGAAGATAGCTGCTACCGCTGTCGGAGGAGGGTTCCTTCTTTTACAGGCAAGAACAGTACATGACCCAGTTTACGTAGCACTCAGTAATTAGATATTTACTAGTGCATCCTTTGTAAGGTTCACATTTGCCAGCCTGCACAGCATGACGCTCAGCTGGTCTCCTCTCTACCAGCAGAAAGACCGGCATTGTGTGTTAGCTGGCTCTACGTGGACGCAGGCCATCTGGATGCTTATTGGGTGTTGATCCTATCAGTGTTAAAAACATTCTCGTAACCATTTTACAAGCCGATTACACCAGAGATGGCCAGTTGTCTTCATTCACAGGCTGAACACATAAAATAGTTGTGGTTCGTAACTTCGTGGGTAAAAAATGCCTTGAACATTGGCTTTTTTTCATTCACTCATTGTTCACTATCCTGAGATGGTTCATTCTCCAAATGAGTTGTTTCCATCAAGGTCAGGAAAAACATCTTCCTGGACTAAATGTCCCCTGAATATCTTTTTATTTAGATATATATTAAAGAGTTGTTCCGATACCAGTATCGGAAGTGCGTCCGATATCGCCCAAAATTTGGGACCGGGTATCAGCGAGTACACCAGTGTATGTACCGATTTGTAAGTACCATGATTTATTAACCCAGAAAAAAAAAATCCACATTTAACCTGAAATCAATTCTTCTTCGCCGTTCCAAACCAGTAGCCATCACATGGCTGCCCCATGGCAACTACTGTTTCAGAGCAGCGAAGAAGAAACGATCGCAGGTAGTTTGTCACGCGACGATAGCGAACAACAACAGTGGAGAGTGGAGAGTGTAATGGTAGTCAGAGCGAAGAAAATGTCAGCCATTTGGCAATATTCCACAGTGGTAAATCCAACAAGCTGTTAAATAATAGTAATAACTATGTGTCTGTTTTTTTTTATCACGCTGGTGATCGGCAGATACCGCAAGTTCAGATATTGGGAAGGAAAAAATGGTATCAGAACATCTCTAATATGTTTCATATATACAGTATATATATATTTTGGCGCTGGCTGATGCATCATACCTCATCCTTTAAAAAAAAAAAAAAAAAAAAAAAGATTATTTGACACATGCAGAACTAGTCACTAGTAATTACTCAAAAAAAGCATTACCTTATAAAAGTCAGATGTTAGGGGCAGAATATCTTTGAATGAAATTTGAATGTTTTTATTACATAACAGGAGATTGTTTTGCAGACAGGTCTAGGGCGTCTCAATAAAACACACCGTAAACCGCCAGGCGGTGATGTAATCTAGTTTACAAGTTGATAAGACCAGACAAGGAGTCAGTCAGTAGCCCTGTAGAGTGCAACGAAGTGGAAAGCCGGGACGAAAACAAATGCAGTACATAGTAAAGCACTTCCAAATGATACTACACGGAATAAGAAATATGAATCTTTTTTTCCCCGCACAGATCGCCAATCACAGCGGCTACGTGCAGGTGGACTGGAAGAAGGTGGAGAAGGACGTGAACAAAGCAAAGAAGCACCTGAAGAAGAAGGCAAACAAAGCAGCGCCTGAAATAAACACATTCATTGAGGAGGTAAAGGTACCTGTAACAAAGCTTGCTCTTTCTTTCATGCCTTTTTTTTTTTTCAATTGACTGTCGCTACAACTGAATCAAAAATTTCTGAATATATGTTCTTTATACTAGAAAAAAAAAACACCAAACCTCACATACTTGTGACATGTAATGAATTAGAACTAAATGTTTGTTTTTGGTGGGGAGGCTTATTTCTTTATCTGCAAACCAGCTACACCCTCTAGTGTACCTTTAGCGATACTACACCCATTAGCTGTTACACTGCAGGCTTAATACAGATGGTACATTAATGCTTTTTGATATGGATGTTTGCGATGTATCCCTTCTCAGTATATAAAAAATGGTTTTAACATAGTATTGCACACGATTCATTTTACATTTTATAATCCAAGCTATGCTCACTCAGGGTTCAAGTTTCATAATTTGTCAATTGGCAATGAAAATCTTTAGTCTCAGGTTCCTTCAACAATGCTCATAAAATATGTATATATAAAAAGGGAAATCACACAAGTAAATGTAAAAGCAAAATGATAATCTAAGGCATAAAATCGTGCAGTTAAAATAAATATAAACGTAAATATACAAATAGTAATGCAAATGTAAATTTGTAATTTTGTTGATGATAGTATTTCGGATGGGAATACTAAATGTAAACAGGATGTAGTATGTATATGCATGATGAGAAATAATAGTGTATACAGAGGCGTAGACAGGAATGTAGTATGTATAGAGAAGTAATAAATATGTGTGTGTGTGTGTGTGTATATATATATATATGTGTAAATATAAACTGTATACACAGAGCTGTAACAGTTTGTAAAACAGTATGTAAAGTATATAAAGTGATGAGTTCAGGAGCTCAAGAGTTCAGCATTAGGACTACAACTAACGATGGTTTTCATTGTCGATTATTGTCTCGATTAATCATTAGCTGTTTGGTCTATAAAATGTCAGAAAATGTTTCCCAAAGCCCAAGAAGACGTCCTCAGATGTCTTGTTTTGTCCACAACTCAAAGATATTCAGTTTACTGTCATAGAGGAGTAAAGAAACCAGAAAATATTCACATTTAAGAAGCTGGAATCAGACAACTTCGACTTTTATTTTCCTGAAAAATGACTCGAATCGATTATCAAAATAGTTGGCTTAATTAATTTAGTAGTTGTCAATGAATCGTTGCAGCTCTGCTCGCTATCTTTCCCAGCAACATTCAAACAGTCAACACCTGTTCACTGGTTAATACAGGATGCTTGTTTTTAAGCTCTTATCGACTCATTCTCCGTCTCTTCTCTCAGGCCACAGACTTTATAAAAAGGAACATCGTCTTGTCCAGCGGGTTCGTCGGCGGCTTCTTCCTGGGTTTGGCCTCCTGAAGCCACCGCACAACGCCTCCAGTTACTGTGAATCACTACATAGGTCACTTTCCTCTCTCTCCATTGTTTACCTCGCGGCCCCATGTGTGCATTGATTCAACTCAACCGGGGAGGTTATGTTGAACATTAAAGCATGATCTGTCGTATTAACTGTAATATTGTTCTACTCCCCCCTGTTTTAAATCAATCCTAGCTAATAATTGGAGGACTGAGTGCACATTCTGAAGTGCGTGTGGAGTGGATTATACTGTGACTTTCTTCTGTGGGACCCGTCATGGATCTTTGCCAGACTGCTGAACGTGTCAAGCTGCCACAAACGAGCAATCGCTGCTTTTGCAACACTGATCTGAGTCTAGATCGTACCATCCCCTCGTGTTTTTGCCTGGTGGACGCTGATCTCAGATAAGTTGCGTGGGCGCTGTTGTAAATATATAGCCAACCCCTTTTTTTCAGAGGTGTAAATACCCACACAAGGGGAAATATTATATAAACAGCAAGAGTGGGAAGTTCACACCATCCCCCAGTCTAGTGCTTTTTTAATGTAGCTGTGAAGTTTTAAAGTTTGTCACACTGATTGGGGGGTTTAAACTAATATTTTCCCACTCTGAGCAGGAGATATTATTAACATACAGCACATATCATGAGCATGAACAAAATGTTAAAACAGAGTGTTAAATACAGATCCTTTTATTCCCATAATCCTCAGCTCCAAAGCTGCCTTTAATGACAGGATGAGCATCTGCTGTACCCTAATTACCAAGACACCAAAAGCGACACCAGTCCCGTCATTAAAGAGCATTATGGAGCCGCTATTGTGACTCCCACGCCCTCGCTATTGTCATTGTGCATTTAGTAGTGTCAGTGTAGCGATAACACAACAGAGATGCTGGCGAGTCATGCGTATTATTCACATTATCTAGATAGGACATCCACACGTTGGAGTCCACTTCCGTTGATCACAAGTTGCTTATTTTGTTTTTATTTTTTTTTCCACCTATTTCTACAGTGCAATATATTTTTTTGAGAGTCTCCCACTGGCATTTTTGTATGCTCCATATTCCCTCATTGTTTGCATTTAATGTTATTTTGTTATCTGAGCTTTATGAATTTGATGGTTGTCTCTTTTAAAAAATAAAGTTGCCTGATTTTGTTTTGAACAAAGATAATTGTGTTTTTTGGGGGAAGGGCGGAAAAAAACTTTTTATGTTGATTACGCCTTTATGTCAAGTATATATATTGTTTAATTCTTTTAAAAATATAAATTAATTAATTAATCATCATTTATTTTATATATATATATATAAATATATAGATATATAGATATATATATATATTAATTAATTTAATTTATAAATTATTAAAAAAAAGTATGTAGTACATTTATATCCTTAAGGAATTCACAGCAACTGAATTTGATAAAAAGCTTGTCAATTGATGGCGTAAAAGGGGCGAAATTGTTTAATGTAGAGCTAGAACATTTAGTTGATTAATTGATGTAGATTGACAGAAAAATGAAAACAGTTCTGACGATAGTAAGCAAAAATGTTGAATATCTTTGGATTTTTAACCGTACCAGATTCGACTGTTATCAGCCCATTAAATGTGCGTTATCAGTGATTATAAGCCTCCTACATGTGAGTCAGTAGGAGCCTGCTACACCTACTACATTCTAAAAGTAAAAATTAAAAGGTCTAACTATGAAGGACCACAAGAGTTACGTAAATAGTAATAGAGCATTTAATTGATTAATAACTAATTGTACTATAAAAATAAATAAATGCTGAAATAAATAGATGTTGATAACTACATGGGAAATAAATGCATATGTCTTAAATCTATTTCTACATTTTTGTTCACCTTCAGTTATTTATTCCTGTGTCCCTATGTTACTTCATTAGCACAGAGACTGAGAAATATATAACAAAATACAATTTATTTATTCTTTTATTTATTTATTTTTCCATGTATTTATTTCTGTATTCATTCATTTATTCTTGTATTTATTTATACATTTATTTATGCAATTTTCTTTTCTTTTTTCTGTATTATTTTTAAATTTATTTCAGCAGCATCAGCATGAGCAATAAAGCCATCGTGAGGATAGGACACCGGTGGTGTGAATCCGACCCGAGGACCTTTGCTCCATGTCATCCTCTCTCTCCCTCAACTGTCACTGCCTCTGTCAAATCAAGGTAAAAAATAGCCGATACACAAAGAAAAATGTAGATGAACAAAAATGTAGAAATAAAATAACATTTAATTTCATACGTCCTGTTTAAATATCAACTTTTATTTATTAATTTCAATATTTATTCATTTATTTCCATATATATTTCAGCATTTATTTATTTATTTTTCCATGTATTTATATCTGTATATTATTTATTTATATTTATTATTTTATTCACTTATTCTTGTATTTATTTATACATTTATTGATGCAATTTCTTTTCTCATAATATTGTTATATATTAAAACCAGTATTCTTAATTCAAATTGTGAATCCAGTTATTTATTTCTCTTTTTAAACTGCATTTTCAAATAGAATTTTAAATTCCATTATTTATTTATGAATTCATTAATGTATTTTTTAAATGATGTACTTATTGACTGTTTTATGGTGTTTTTGTAAATCCCTTTTTAATTTGAACTATTTATTGATAGATTAATATTTCATTTGTAAATTCTTTTTATAATTCTTCTTTTTATTGCCCATTAAAATGTCAAATAATGAAATACTTTGTAATTTTGCCCATTTATTCATAGATTAATAAATGAATTTGTAAACACGTTTATGAATGCCTATTTTTTATTGTACAATTAACAAATGAGTTTATAAACACATTTCTTAATTCCTATTTTTATTGTACAATTAGTTATTAATCAATTAAATTCTCTATTACTATTTACCTGACTCTTTTGGTCCTCCATATCTAACACGTGAAACTGAATGAAACGTTACATTTTGAACACAATCAAAACAGCTTCTTAGGTTAAGGCAACAAAACCACTTAGTTATTTTAAGGAAAAACGTGTTTTGGTTTTAAATAACTATGTTTCAAAGTGAAAGTGACACTACAGACAGCTACACGTCGTTGGTTTGACAATCTTTCTTTCAGTGATCTACCATGTGAATAGATGATAAAACCTACTAGTGGGTGTAGTAGGCCCCTATTGACCCACATCTATGGTGCTTATAGTGACTGATAATGCTTATTTAATAGCCTAGTAGGGTTCCTGTTAACCTGCCATTAGGGCCTTCTGGGAACTTCTGGGCATGTTTGCGGCCTTAGGTCTCCTTGGTTAATCTTTTGCTTGTTTTATACATTTTACAACACGCACACACCATTTACAACATACACGTATGCACAGTTTTCTCTAGATTTCTGCCAGCAAAAATATCTTTATGGATCCACAGATACAACAAACATCTGCTTGGAAGGGTTCATTGTTTTGTATTCAGGATTCGGCGATAATTCAATATGATAATTTACCGTCTTTGAATGGAAATGTATCGTGATTAAATCATATATCAAGATATCGTGATACACAAATATGTCTTCTAAAATGATAACAAGCATATAGTAACTAAAATTTCTCAGAAAATCTGACTTGATATTGTATTAATCGGATTACTCTGTATTTGTGTATATGCAGGTAAACATAGTGTATAGCTGGAAATATAGCTGTATTTTTCCTATATAATTTCACATGAAACTCTTATGTTTATTTTGCACTAAAGTTCTTAATTAAATGAGAAATACTGTACAAAAAAAATGTAGTTTTCATTTGTCAAGTATTTAAAAAAAAAAAATTACTGTGTGGTTTCTCCATATAAACTATTTATTTATCAACTTACTGGAAAACATGCTATACCATGATATATATTGTTATCAAGATATGAAATGACCTATATAGTGATTGATGATTTTCGCCCAGCCCTAGTTGTATTTCCCTCCAACGAGTATTCCATCATGCACCAGTCAAACATCCTTTTTTTGCTTTTATTTACAACTATAAATGACAAAAATATATAAACAGCAGGACACGAATATATAGTATTTACAATAAGAGGTGGAACCTACGCATGTTTGCCGGCACAGCGGACAAAGTAGACAACGTGGTAAACTGTGAACATTATACAATAATTTTCCTCGATGTTTGGGCATAATTACAGCCACAAGACTTACTTGCAGTTAGATGCAGGAAAATGAGAAGAAAAATGTGCTTTCATTGAAGAGAATATTGTGAAAAATAACTCTCCATTTCATGTTTTTAAAAAAAGAAGATGTTAGGCTTTCTTTATAAAATAAAATCTGCAATATAAAGCTGCACATCCAGTCTTTCCAGGAGGTTTTGTTCAATTGGAATATTGCATTTCCTGGTGGCGTTAAAGTCTTTATTCTGTCACTCAGATGGGCATTTTGAGGAGAGCGCACTCTGTCAGTAGCGTCAGGGTGGTGATCATGTATCTGCTGTTGGAGATCTGAAACAAAAAGAAAAAAATATTAGTACAATTACATTTCAAAGTGTGTTTGAAAAACTTTCTGTTTCTGTCAGATGCTACCTTGATCCTGCCGCTGTACTTGGCTGATCCCAGCGCTGTGGAGACCTGGTTCAGGCTCCCCGCCGACAGATCCAGCCTGAAGTGTCTGTAGAAGTGGCTCGTCAGCCCCTGCGTGAACCTCAGCACCTCCTCAATGTCGATATTGTTCTCCTCCTCCTCCGCCTCCCCCTCTCCTCCTCTGTTCTCCTTCTCCTTCCTCACGCTGCTCCACAGCTCCCAGGCGTCTTTGGAGTTGACCGTGTACGTGACCTGCAGCGGCGGCGCGACCGGAAGGGTCCAGATCATTTTCAGGTGCAGGATGCTGGACTCGGCGTGGCAGTTGGTCCACAGCGCCATCAGCCACTGGAGGCTCGTGTGGCTGATCTCCAGGGGGCCGACGCTGCAGTCGAAGGACCGCTGGAACCAGGATTTCACCAAGGCGGTGAGGCCCTCGGCCCCGCTGCTGCAGAAGAGCGGCAGGCAGACGAAGTCCTCCGGGAGCGAGCGCAGGTATTCGGGGTTGCAGTTGATGCAGGTGAGCCAGCCGCTCCACACCGGCTTCTGTGGCTCGTCCTGCTTGGCGAACAAAGGCTTCGAGTGGATCTGTGGTGGGAATATTTAAAAAAAAAAATTACTTTCAGACCGTAACACCATAAGAAAATCTTCTCCCTGCCTCTACAGAATCTACCTGTATGAGGACGGTCTCGGCATCGTCGTCCGACTCCGTCATCCCCTGCACCAAAGAGAGGGAGACTCTGAAGGTCGTCTGCGGCCCCTCCACATCCACCGCCAAACCTTGCTGCTTCTCCGCGGCGATGAAAGCGGAGAGCTGCCTGGAGTAGCTCTTCAGCTGGGTGTGTCTGAACTGATGGAGAGGAGTGACGTACGACAGCTGCCACTCTTTGTTCACCAGCAGGGCCAGCTGCTCCGGATTCACCTTCTCCTTTGACAAGGAAAGGACAGAGAAGATGAGCATTGATTACAACTTTACTGTCTTTAAGAGGCGGTAGCAGGTTGGTTCAGTTTTAGAGCTAGAGCGAAGATACGGATATCATCAGAAAACCCAAAGAATCAATTGAAGGAGGCTAAATAACGCTCCTAATTTTGGCAAAATTTTGGCGAGGGAAAACTGGCATTGCCATTTTCAAAGGCGTCCCTTGACTTCTGACCTCAAGATATGTGAATGAAAATGGGTTCTATGGGTACCCACGAGTCTCCCCTTTAGAGACATGCCCACTTTATGATAATCACATGCAGTTTGGGGCAAAAACATGCAGTTTTTTGCATGCAATATAAATGTGTTATTTTCGCCCATTCTAAAAATGGTTTGTTTGAATATTTCTGCATACTGGGGTCCCTAAACAGTCTTGGAATTACATATACTGGGTATGACTGTAAAGCTGAGACTCTTGTGGATCCAATGAGCCCAATTGTATTCATGTGTGATAATGTTAGTCCCCATAGTAGCTATTTCATATTGTGCGATTTTTTTTAAATTTGACCTCACTATATAAAATGACCTGTGGTGACCTTTAGGAGAATCACGGCCTCGTGAAACTTTACAACCACAAACTAGAGACCTAGAGCATTCAGAGGACGGATGGCTTTCCTCGGTAGCTTGACAATAAGGGGGTTTCTGAGCAGTTTACACAACGGAAGCGCTCGCCATCCAATCGCCAAAAAATGCAATTCTTGCAGAAATCTCCAAATGTCAAAAGTTTTTGAAACCAAATCACAGCATGGCTTTTTCTATGGTGTTCGTAAGGTCTTGGTGTCTTAATGTGGTATTTCGGAGGGATTATTGATCATTTTTATCAATTCTCGAGTGGTAAAAAAATGGTTCAATTTGGCACCAAATGTGTGTAACAAATGGTATCAACCCAAAAGTTGCTGCAACAACTTATGAGAAACAATGGAGCGTGGGAATGACCATCAAATACGTCCATCATAATGTTCTCAACCCTTATACACTTTCACAATTTATTTTAATTATTTAATTCATGTTCTGATTTATGACTAGAACAACTTGACACACGGTGCTGAGCTGCATCTCAAATTAATCTTCTGGTTCCCAGCTTTCAGATGATGTACACCACTTCTATGTTACATCTAACTGTTGACCTGCTTTCTCCCCCTTAAGAGTCCTGACCCCCCTAAAAATGACAAAAACTGGTCTAAAGAGTGTTAATGGAATAAAAACATGGAGAACAGTGGCTCGGTGCTGACTCACGGTGATATTGTGTGACTTTGGAGCCCTTCTGCTGGCGGTGAGCCTCCGCGCCGTCAAGGCCGGGGTTAAGCCGAGACGTGAGGCAGCAGCACCCACGCAGCTGCGGTACGACAGCCGGTAGCTCTTACTTTTGCTCCTCCTCTTCACTACAACACTGTTGAGGGGAGTCCTCGTCACACTGGGAAATCACAGACACACCATCGCATTAGCTTCATAGTTCCAGCTAGTAATGCAGGTAGTTATTACAGTGTTTTTTTTATAGAAACATATCGTGTTACAAATAATCAATACTGTGTTGAATATACCCTCCCTATGTGTTAAGTTGTAGTGACCATGTTCTCTTTAATTTACATGATGAAATTTCACACTTTTATAATCCCACATAGGGTGAATATTTGATACTCAAAAGATACATTTTGATTGCAGTGTTACTGGAAGATCACTTGGTCCCACTTAGTTGGATGTTTTAAAAAATAAAAATAAAGCAGCAGCAACCAGCATAAACAGACCAAAGCTCTGCTTCCTACTGCTGTCTTATGTTTTGTTGGCAATGACATAGCAAAGAGAAACTACTGATATACTGTACAAGCACTTCTTACATGTTTAGAAATAACATAACGTGAAATTCATAACGAAACATTACATAAAAAACGCATTTTGTCAGTAGAATTGAGTACAAAACAGCTTCACTACTAGTATTTTAGCTGACGATCATTGTGAGAATAAGAGGAGAAACAGTTGTAAAAGGAGTTTATTACAGTGCTCCCTTGGGCATAGGATACATGCCGAACTGAAAAGTGGAAGCAAAAGATTCGTAAAATGTCTTGTTTATCATTGTAACAGATCGGTACCTTTCGTGAAGAGCAAGGCAACATTAAACTACTCGATTATTGAATGATATCTGGCGTGACAGTCTCTTCGTACGGACAGAGCTGCAAGTATCGGTGCTAGAAGAGCCGTAATACACTGTCTGACAAACGTGCGCTATTTCTGTTGTTGCGAAGGCAAACATACTTTCGAAAATAGCGTTTTTTTTGTAGGAAATATGTAGAGTTCTACCTGTTGTGATGTCGCTCCATGTCTGGCGTGTATCGGCCGAAGAAGAAAGAAACCGGAAACAAATTTAAACATCGCGCTTTCCCAGCAGTCTGCGCGGTTAGAATCAGCCAATCACATCCATCCAAACAGGAAGTGGGTTTTTTTATTTTTTTCCAAACCCGTTTTTCACAGTAAAATCAAATACAAAATGTGTTAAGTAATATACAAACTTAAATAAAGGGAAATTGAGAGAGTAAAAGCGTTTGCAAGGAAAGAATAAGCACACAGATAATAAAATCTACTCATCTATATTGAGCATGGAAAGAGCAATCTAGTTTTATGCAAAATAATTGTATTAACAGAGACAAATTCACAAATCACATCACAAATTTGAACACTGTTTAATACATCAAATACTGTTTGTTCTGTTGCATTTCATACATGAAAATGCAACCTCGTATCATATGTTTGTGTGTGTGTGTGTGTGTGTGTAACTGTGAAACTGATCAAAGTTTTGCAGAGTCAGTGAATGGAAGTTTAATTCTGCTCTAATAAAGATATCAATCTGTGACATGTCAGACAAAAAAATAATAAAAAAAAAATATATATATGAATAAATAGAGAGTTTTGATTGGTTGAAATATAAAAACACCAATGTTTCAGTTAAGGCTAACACACTGTAAGGCACATTGTGTGGATGTTTCCCCTCTTGGGATGTTGGATGTTGTTGCTTAAAGGTCCCATATCGTGTTCATTTTCAGGTTTATACTTGTATTTTGTGTTTCTAATAGAGCATGTTTACTTGCTGTAATGTTGAAAAAAACCTTTATTTTCCTCATACTGTCTGCCTGAATATACCTGTATTCACCCTCTGTCTGAAACACTCTGTTTTAGTGCATTTCAATGGAATTGCAACGGAATTGCGTTGCTAGGCAACAGTTTGTTTACTTCCTGTCAGCTGATGTTATTCACATGCACTGCAACAGGAAATAAACTGGGACACATTTAGAATGTTTACGTTTAAAACCGTGCAATGGTCTAAATATTGTAGATTTGTGACATCACAAATGGACAGAAATCCTAACGGCTTGTTTCAAACGCGCAATTTCTGAATACGGGCTGTCTGTATTTCTCCGTATATTGAGCGTTTTGATAGTTTAACAGTATTTATATAACTGCTTTATAATGTAAAAGACCTGAAAACCTCACTTTTTACAATATGGGACCTTTAAGGAAGAACGCCAAGCTTGAAACGTTGTGCAACCTGAGTAGCTGTCAGTCCAAGCCTTGTTTTGTTGTTTTTGCGTCTTCTTGGCTGCAATTGTGCACAAATTGAGCAGATTAAATGACAATTTTTTCTGCCTCGAACTGATGTTGCCAGTTGTCACCTACTTCAGATAAGGCCTCAATATCAGAGAACAGAGAATGAGTGAATTTATAATACAGTAATAAACAGATATTATACAGTATTATACAGTCTGAAAAGACAGCAAATGTTCTATGGCTGAACAGCAAATCAAACAGGACTTTAATTAGATCTGATTCCAAGTAGTTTTAGAGGGGAAGGAAAGAGGAAATGATTGAAGGACAGAAATGGAGGACATATAAAATTCATGAAATGTGCAGATATACTGTATGTGTGTATGTGTGTGTGTGTGTGTGTGTACTTAGGTTAGGTTTAGGTTACGGTTAAGGGAGGGTTAGGTGTGTAGTGGTCAATTTCCTTGGAATGAATGTAAGTCAATGCAACATCCTCCTAAGTGACAACAATAAATGTGTGAATGTGTATTGGTGAGTGCGCATGTTTCACTAGCTGCCAGTTTCACATGCAACCACCAAAACCATTCCCCTCCCTGTTACCATGGAAACTGTGCCCTTTCTTTTTTTTCCTCCCCATGTATGATGCTTCCCCATTTTCTTTCTATTTGTCTTTTCTCTCTCTCTCATGTTTTACCATACACTTCCCTCCATATTTAGTGTTTCTAGTCCTGCATTTGCCCTTACCCTACACATGTGTTAGCCAGTGTCTATGTGCATGTTTTGCAAGTACCTGTGTATTGAATGAAGGGCTGCTCAATAGCACATACACTGCCATACATATAGTATGATGACCACATCAACAGCCAATCGGTTTATCGGTAGCTGCTGGTGGGGCTTCGACCAATGGGGGAGGCTTGCAGATGATGTGAGAGCAGAAGGGATGCAGCGCCATGGAAACTGCAGAGGGTGCCATAAGAGAAGAGTGCACTCTAGTGGCACCAGATGTCTTTGTTTATATCAGTCTGCATGGATGAGTTCACCTTTATGCTTGAGAGAACTTCTGTTGCTTTGTGCTACCTATTTATTTGGCTCAAACTTTTGTTTTTGTTAATTATTTTTTTTGTCTCTCATGGGCACTGGCTTGGCTGGCTTGTCCTCAGTATTAAATATTATTTTAATAAATTGATAGTTTGCTTTAAGGACTATACTATTTCTATGGTTAGGACATTACGCATTGCGAGGTCAAACAAAATGACATTTTTTTACATACTATTTAAATGGTTGCCACATATACTTAAAATTATTATTTACATTTGTATAAAATCAAAACTTTGATATTTTTTAACATGTTTTTATGTTTTTTATTTTCTAATCATTTTTCTTTATTGTTTCAATCATTACTTTGAATGTATCTTATATTTTTATATTTTCATTTACTCATTATTATTATTATTATTATTATTATTATTGCTATTATTATGTAGTTAAAGTATATTTGATACAAGGATGGGTTAATTATCAATAAAATATTATTACCAAATTTGTTTCTCTATAGTTATTAATTTCTTATTTTATTTTATTTTATTTATTTTTTTCTGGTTTCAATATTTGTTTTAAAAACAAAAAGAAATGTTGATACACATTGGAATTGAATTGTAAGATAAGCCTTTTGCTAAAAAAAAGAAAACTTTATAAAATCATAACTTTGAAACTTTAAATTCAGCCAATCCAGCGACACATTTTTTTGAAATTAGTCTCTCTATTTTTTTTGTAAAATATATTTTATCGTTTGCAGGTAGTGGAAAGGTTGAATCCCCCAAAATAAACAGAAAAAATTAAATAATATTTTTAAAAATAATTGTATATTAGCTGAGTATTGCTTGCAGAAAATGGAACATACATAAACTGATTTTAGTTACCGTAATATTTATGACAAAGAAGGTAAATGCTTCAAGTTAAACCATTGTTCTAATATAAAGTGATATGATTTATATTTCCTGTTTTTCTCTAAAAGTCTCAGTTAGTATTTCACATTGATTTTTTTTTCATTTTTTCCTCATATAGAGGATGTCCAAAATGGAGCAGTGGGAGGATTCCTTTCATCACCTCCAGGGGGCGTCACCGACACATGTCAGGCTGGTCTTCCCACACCTGAGCTAATTCCACCTGCGTCCCATCCCTTGCACCTGCCACCTGCACCACAGGAGCTCCTGCACCTGCCCGTAGACAGATTACACGAAACTTAATCCTCACATTATTACACACTAATCGCCTCTAACACGGTTCTCCAGAGCCCTTTGCCAAAAACGTTACCCATTTCATAAGAGGAAAGGCCTGCTAGATAATCATGCAATTTCCAACCTGTGTCACTATCTCATTGCCAGCGTCAAATTAATTAAATAATATAGTCCCTTATTTTGCTGAGGAACCTCCCTAAAGGACCCATGGGAATTTGCTAATCTTCCCTTTTTATATACTGTTTGAAATACATACGTTTATTTGACAGTCCAGTATGTGGGAAATACGTTATTAATGTCAACACAGGGGAATAAACTGCATGCTAAAGGGATGGAGATGAGAAGGGGGGAAAGGCTGACGTAAGGTGATGGGGCTCGGATGGTCGACGCTTGCGCGGGATACACTGGATGCAACCGTTGGAAGAGATTAGGAAACTGCGCCTAATTCAGCCCCCTGCCGTACGCCATGTTGGCTCAAGCTACGCTAACACACGAGTGTGGTCCGGGCCCCCGCTCTCCGTCGCCATTTTGGCTCTGGCCGACCCAGTTTCCTGGACGATAGAGGGGAGGAGCCTGGCGTTTCTGGAAGTCGGGAGGAACAGCCAGTCAAAGCCAGCCAGCATCCGAGCCAGCGTAGGAACCGGAGCGACGGTGGACGAAGGGTCCGGTTTATGTTGGAATATAATTTCAATATTCACGAGGCACAGACGGTGAACGCAACGGGAGTAGTCGTCGACATGAAGGTGTTCCGTTTGGGTTCGGGAAGCTGAAGCATATTGCAGCCCGGACACATTCGAGTGGGGATAAGAAGCCATCTGTGATACACTGGGTGTGCACGGCGCAATAACGGAGCGAGCCAACCGGTTATTCCATCGACGGCTAGCTAGCTAGCTCGTATTAAACCCCAGCTAGCCTACCCGTTTTTCGAGAGCCCCGTTAGCTTGCGGTGGAGGGGTAGCGTCTCGGTCCGTGGATGCTGCCGAGCGAGCCCCGTGTCTGGCAGCACCCCAACAGTGAGCTACGAACCCGAGGCATGCGAAGAGGGGTCTGCAAACGAGCGAGGAAATCTCCACGCCCCGGGGTCTGCTCTGTGGATACTGTTTAGTTAGCTAGGTGGCTAGCTCGGTGGCTACCGGGGAGGGGAGCTGAAGAGAAGGTGGGGCCGCGGAGTGACAGCCTTTGGACGCCAGCTAATGTGGCTAGCCGGCTAACTCGGACTCTTCAGTGGCCACTAATTGTCCTGTCAGTTACATTTGTAGGGTTAAGATAAACAGGAGTGCGCTGCTACATTAGTAGCCCAAAGAAACCAGGTTATTGGTTCTTGCAAAATCCGTGTGGGTGGGCTACCTTGAGGAGAGCATCCTCGCTTACCTGTATGACCATGGCGGACGACGACGTGCTGTTCGAGGATGTCTACGAGCTGTGCGAGGTGATTGGAAAGTAAGTACTGCCATTAATTTCTTCCCTTGTTTGCTTGTTTTTAAATATTTTTTTGGTGTTTTTAACATAATTTTGTGGTGTTTTGCATCATTTTCTCTGTTGTTTTTGTACACTCCGTTTGCCACTCAGCACAGCTGCGAGGGCCATGCTTAATTGGCTGGGTACTGTTATGGAGGCCCCGCAGGGTTTTCAAAGGGAAAGTTCTCTGGGTGGGTGAGATGAGGTCGCCCCTCGAAGTGCAGGGACTTTATGATTGGTTTTATAGCAAGCACACAATATATTAGGAGTTGCAGACTGTGAATGACAACACGACCTCCACGCAGGAAAGTGAATTAACCTATGGTAGTAGTACAGGTCTTGGTGCCATTCTACCTTGCTTTAAGATACTGTACAGTTGAAAACACTCCCAAGTTCTTACTGTATGACTATGTTAATACCATGTATTGCAGTTGCAAAAGAAATTAATTATCATTCTTAGGTGACAGACTGTGTTTGAGACACAGATATGCAGAATAATCATATTTCTGCACATCTAAAGTGTCTGCATTTCCCTTCTCCTAATCCCCACTGTTTGACAGGAGCCATACCTGCATATGCAAACTGGCAAACCGGTAAAACACTCTTTGATTGTCCGTCAGAGTAGACATAACTTTTTTGATGCAACAGTGAGGTGCTTATGTTTTTTTTATACAAACAGATGCACATTTAAACCACGAGAGGCAAAGGTTCAAGGTGCCATTAAAAATTCAAAACTGCCACGGTATGCACGTTCCTTCTGTGTGATTGTTTTCCTGCCGGAAGGGAGATGGGAAGCCCCATCACAGTCCTGGGCTACCAGTAAGTCCCCCCCCCCCTGCAAGCATCACTCACTGGAGCTCTGAGGGTCCATTAAGTTTGTTCTAGGGGGAAAGAGGCACACTCTCTCCAGACCCTCAGGCCCTGTTCTATATCCTGGGACTTCCTGTTGTCTTGGTTACTAATTGATGGTCGGTCCAGGACCTTGAAGTCCCAGTAACGGATGCGAGGAGCCACTGGGGAGTGTGGAAATAGTGCATCTACAAGTTTGCAGGGTTTAATTTGACAATACAAATCGACTAAGGTGGCAAATGCAGGGAAGCCATTATAAAAGATAGATGAAAACGTGTTTTTCCCTGCTTGTATTTACTTTGCTTGACCCTAGGCAATCAAAGAATAATTTAAAATATTTCTTGCTAGTTAGATTTTGTCCACCTTAGCTGTCAGATGAGCAGAGTTTTCCATATGAGGTGTGCAATAGATGCCAGCTTCTATATAATGTATTTTCTGCAGTTATCAACCTACATTGCAATAACTGTATATCCTCCACATTTGCAGAGGTTAATAACACCATAGCCAAAATGTAGTAACCTCCATCAGTTTGGTTACTCCCTGCAGCCCGAAACAAACACAGAGAAATACAGTGTTGGCAAATACTTCTTGAGTGTTTTTGTGCAGGGTCGGTTTGGTCACACAGTCCAGACAGGTCAGTAGAAGAGTAGATAATACACGAGCGAACAATAGTCTGTTTTTAAGCTTTAGTAAAGAAGCGAGATGTCACAGAAAAGACCAGAAAATCCCTCTCATCCTGCCACTTCTTTCGTGAAACTGCAGTTGATGGATCAAGTGTGTTGAGTCCCGGTGTCTTGGGATGTGTTGCAGGAAGAAGGGAGGTTGGGGGTGGGAGGGGATCATTTTTCCTCAGCCCTGAGGTGGGAGGGGAGGGAGGCTGAGGCAGATCAATCGAGACAAGTGGAGTTGGGAATGGGATGGCCCTGAGGCTGAGGATATAAATAATGCCAGCAGGCATCGACTGCAGCACTCGGCCACCTCCCACTTTGTTTTTCACCTCATGTTTTACTCTTAAGTTCACTGTCTGCAGTGTTGTCCACGACCTACGGTAGTGCTGAGGATGTTGATTAATTAAAATTTGAAATGGAAATGCTTTATAGCCACAGGAAACCATCATAAACCCCCCCATTCAATGTTATTTTTTTCTGGTTAGAGAATATTCCTGCTCCTACATTTTAGCCTAAGTATGTTTTGTAACAGAAGCCGGGCCATTTTGGCGTATAGCAAGATTTATCTCTACTCACAATGGACTGAAGGCAGGATGATGATTTGGCCTATGTCAATGAAGACCTCCTCCAGACTTTCATTACTCTATTTCATGATCATCCACCTTAAATGAACATTTTTTGACTGACCTTTTCTGACTGAATCTGAGACTTATCTGTTAGTTCAAAAATGTCTAGCCAGCATGAAATATTTTTAGATGAATTTTATTTTAGAGATTAACGTTTGATCAACATTGTCTGATCGGGGCGCACTAATTGAAAAATACTATAATTGAGAGAGTGGTGCTGGGCGATATGGACAAAATCTTCTATCCCAATATAGGTATTTTCATATCCCGATAACAATATATATCATGATATAACATGTTTTCTGGTAATTCAATAAATAAATAGTCTATATGAAATAACCAAATGGTAAAACCTAATTTTTTGTACTCCAGCGTGAATTAAATACTTGAAAAATTAAAGAGTATTTTCTTATTTAATTAAGAACTTTAAGTTAAAATGATCAGATTTTCTGAGAAATTGGAGTTACTTATGCTTGTTATTAGCAATTTAAATAACGTAATTATGTATCACGATATCTCGATATCTGATTTCATCACGATACGATTCCATTGAAAGATGATAAATTATCATATTAAATTAATTATCGCCCCTCCCTAACTGAGAGTGTGTGAAATGATCTAACCCCTAATAAGTTTGTTATAGTTAGTTAGTCCTTTACTTCCTGCCATATAATGTAAGAGTTGTCATGGCGATCTGTCTCCCGTTGTTGGGACGATCTTGGTGCTTTTGTGCACTCGCGTGTCCCTTGCTAACCTTTGACCTCGGCTCCTTTCAAACTTGTCCATAAACCCTATTATCCAGCCCGTCCCTCCTTCTATTGTTGCTCAGAGAAGTTGTCTATTATTGTCCCTGATCGGCTTGTGTCGGAGCGGAGCAGCCTGGCTGGAGGGGATTGATCGGATTGTACAGAGGGACATGTTTAGGGTGATTTCTACTGAAAGACGGTCAGTGATTTCATTTGGAGAAAGTTGTTTTGTATGAAGTTATGGACTTTATGTTGACCTTTTTGATCTGATTTTTTCCCGATAGTGTCTTCTTGATTAGTGTTTTCAAGTCACCTGTCTCTGTGATAGTATACTAGAAAGTACAGTTTAGATTATTTTTGTGTGATTGCACACTAAACTACCAACATACCATAGGCTCCTTGTCCAGTGGGATCATGTCCTTTCAACTCTGCGTTCCCCTTCTCATTATTTTCGACGGAAAGATGTGCTTTTGCATCGCAGGCAGCACCGAGAGCTTAGCAAGGTTTCAGAACTGAGAGCCAAAGAACAAGAAGTCAAAAACATTTGAACTTTCAGCAAGTCGGACCCCTGATTCATCAGGGCTCATAGTTGCATGGCAACAGCAAGAGCTGTCTGTGTAGCACGGCTATAAAGAGACACATGGACCGTCTGATTTTACAGCTCATGCATGTAAATGTTCATTCAACTCCCCTGTGGTTATACTAGCCCCGTGTCAATAGAGGAAGATCAAACAGGTCAGGTGTCAATTCAACTTCTGACTGGATTAACTGCGGTGAAAGATGACACGAGCAGGCGTAGGCAGTGCAGGCCCTGCTCATTATAGGCTCATTGTTTTGTAGTTTACATAGTTAATATGTGATGATGATGATTAGATGAGAACATAATGCCCTAACCAAAGGCCTGTTTTTTGAGATTTCAGCTCTAGTTGAAGTGTCGGCAAAGCGCTGAAGCAATTGAATCCATTTCTGTCTGTAACGATTGTGTTTTGAATAGGACTTAGGTTGTTGAGAAGCACTATCGGAGTCACAGTGCTCTTTATTCCAGCCCTGGGGTGCTCATTAGAGCCGAGGATATTGGGATGTGCGACTCACTCTAAACCAATGAAGTGATCAGCCCTCTGGCTTATTCCGATTTGGATAATTAAATTGCTCGGACGGCATTTAAATCTTAAATTTTCACTGATTGTCTGATAGTTTTTAGTGGTCTAATGGAAGTTTCTCCCCAAACAGATGCAACATTTAGCAAATCTGTTTGCTCTGCCAAATTGTTAAGCCGTTTGCTTCAGTTTGTCTAAACTTTACAGCACATAAAGTAACATTTTAGTTATCACATGTTTTAGTAGCTTCCTTCAAGCTGGTTTAACCAGCACAATAGATAAAGCACAGTTATTTAGGAACTATTTAATTTAGGAACTATTTAACTGAGGAACTATTTATTATTACCCTTTCAGCCTGATATAGCCCTCATCATGTTCACTGATGTGTCAGGTGTGTGTCAACATGAATATCTTCTCATCGCAGTATATTTGTGAACTTATTTCACGTCTGATTTAATTTTCACATGGCAGTGTGAAGAGTGGGGCTGCAACTGTCCATTATTTTCATTGTTGATTATTCTGTCCATTATTTTCTCGATTTATCGATTAGTTGTTTGGTCTATAAAATGTCAGAAATGGTGAAAAATGTGGATCAGTGTTTCCCAAAGCCCAAGATAATGCTCTCAGATGTCTTATTTTGTCCACAACTCAAAAAATATTCAGTTAACTGTCGTATGTTTTTCTTTAAATAAATACTCAAACCAATTAATCGATTATCAAAATAGTTGGCGATTAATTTAATAGTTGACAACTAATCAATTAATCGTTGCAGCTCAAGTGAAGAGTACTTTCTTCATTAATTAATGAATCCTTTAGTGTGTAAAATAGTGTAAAAATGGCTATCACAATTTCCCAGGCCCAAGGTCACAGCGTCTTCAAATTCCTTTTGTTGTCCAGCCAACAGTCCAAAACTCTACGATATTAAATTTACACTCGAAAAGTGGAGACAAGCTGCACATCTTCACATTTGAAAAAGTTAGAACTGGAGAATGTGTTGGCATTTTTGCTTTAATTTGCCTTTATCGATCACTAAATTGTTGCTGATAAATGTTTAACTAATAATTGAATTGACTGATTGTCAATACATTTAACTAACAACAACCCATGGGGATGATTTCGTACCTGTTACATGTTTGTAATACAAGGGACACCTTAAGGCTGTGTATTGGCTAGAATCTGGCGATACGATACGTATCACGATACAGGGGGTTACCATTTAGTATATCGTGATATATTGCAATTCTATAAGCAAACTATCGTATAAAGAACACACTACCATATGCATAAAATCTTAGTAAACAAATGCACTTTTTATACAATCAGAATAGTAGGATCTGCATTTATCACAGTGCCTGTAACATCCAACATCATAGCACTACTTTGAGAGGACACACACACTGAGAGGGTGCATCTCTTTGCAAATGATATAAAGTATTGACTAAGTTAATTTTTGCATGTAAACTATTAATTAAAAATCGATAGTGTTTATTAGAATCGATCACAAAACATAATATCGCGATACTCAATGTTTTGTTACACCCCTAATACACCCGTATGCAGTTTAAGGCAGTAGCAGGCAGTAAATCCTGTCTTTTTGAAGCATTATTATGTGTCAGAGAGGCTAATTCATCTCTATAGTGATTTGGGAGGCCATAGTTGGTGTTATGGCAGCTTGGAAGATGAAGATACGAAGATATCCTTCTAGTATTCTGTTCTTTCGTTTATGTAAATGGGGTTGCTTTGCTAGAAAACCCAGGGTTCAAGCCCCCAGATCGGCAAGCATCCACTGAGCTGGAGTGTCCTGAAGCAAGACACTGAAACCCTGCTGGGATCAATAAAGTATCACATTATCGAATGATCTCTCCCCCCCACCCCCCCATTCTGTTTTGTAGAGGAAGATATCAGGAGAGTAATGTTAGTGTCATTAAAAAGTAATGTGTATTTTCAGGTTGTCTTTGACTTGAACAGTGAAATATGTTTGTTTTGATTTGTTTAATGTGATACCTGAGCCAAGTGTGGAGCTGTGTGGACTGTTATAACCTACATAGTATAGTAATCTTAATTGTTTTCTTGAACTTTCCTCTCCATGTACAGTATATGCTGCTGTTAGCAGCCCACACACAGCAGATCAATAGTTGTGAATGGATGGTGTAAAGTTGAAGCTTTCTTTCAGACTCCAGACAGGGTGGCGGTTTAAACAAACCTGGACCCTCTTCTGGTTTATTTATGTAGAGGAAAGGATTTTCTGCCAAAGCTTTAGAGCCTCCCGAGGGTATCTCTGCTCAAAATTTCAATTTGCAACCGGAATACTAATTTCCCCGCTAATATTCAAAGGGATCTCTAATTTGCATAAGTAAGCACTCTGGATTATTGTTGCTTAGACACTCACAGTGCTACAGCTGAACACCACTGAACTTTGTTTAACTTGTGAAATTAACACTTGAACTCAGTTTGGGCGGTAGGGCAGACAGCTCTTATCCTAGAAGCCTTCCGTTGGAGTTTTCTTTTATGTTGTTGTTTTCCTCTTTCAAAGCACATGCCTCTGTACAAAGTCAGACAGATCTGTGTATCCATGGGCATCACCACTACCTCAGCTATTTTTAAAGCTCTATGAAATCACTATCACTAGCATACCTGCCAAATTTTAATTCTTTTCTTTACACGTTAAACAATCACAGAATACTTTGGCTGCTAAACATTTTCGGACGTATTGCTATTGATTCACTGTGTTGTTAACCCTTCAAAAGTGGACCTACATCAGTGCTTGTTTGTTTGCATGATCCTGTTTAAATTGATGTAAAATAAAAACCAATAGTTATCTGTTGTGCTCATACACTGCAGCTGGCGCACCGCTGCATGCAAGGCACAAATCTTGTCGGTTAATAATCTGTTAACGAGGGTCGGTTATCGGTTAAGAAAATGTTTCTAAATTAGCATCCCTAGTTCAAATAACTTATGGAGTGTTAAGAAATATTTTGTTCATGTTTCTACATTTAGAAACCTTTTGGATCACTACGTTTTGTGTGTTTATTTAGTAGCATTTTATGAAAAAATATGTCTGATTTTTGTAATTTTTTGTTATATATGACACAATTTCAATATTTTTATCAATTATTATCATAGCTTATTGACTTTCTTAACCTTTTAGCTTAGGTTGTACAGATTTTAGAGATATGAAGCATTTGAAGATACACAAGAAATGACATCACAACGAGCAAAAATACCAACATAGGCACTGGCGGACTATTTTTAATGCAGAGTTCAAAGTGTTAACCAATAATAATAATTGCGTTGCATGTTACTTTTGAGGTCTGTCGAATGCAGTGGGTTTTCGGGAGCTATTTAAAATGATGGTGTGGATAAAATTACCGATGATAATATGCACAGTGACAGACTAGATGAGATGCATTTCACTTGGCTCGGGATTAGAACAGGGAACAGCAACAATAGTTTGCCTACCTGAGAAACTCTAATTACGTTTCTGTACCTCACAGCTGTGCAAACATTCCCCCCCCCCCCCCAATTTTTTTGGGACAGACTAACCGAGTGAATTATGCTAGCTGCTGGCCTCAGCTAAAGAGCAAAGTGCTGCTTTAAGCAAAGATGGTCGCTCTCAGGAGAGCCGCACTGGTGATGTCGAGTCTGCGGCTACAGATGTGTCCCGTCCCTGTTTAGGAGAGAGAGAGAGAGAGGGAAAAAAAAAACTGAGAGTAAAATTGGCTCCCGGCCAGCGTGGATGTTAAAAACGCACCTAATATCCAGTCTTTGATTTACATAGAGCGGAGGGTTGAAATGAGCCTCGGAGCACTCTGTAAAGATTGCCACTTTGGGCTAATGTTTGATGACTGCCGCTGTCGGATGTGAGCCATGTGTGGGCGTTTTGTATGAGCCCACTCAGCACAGCTGCGGTGATGTCAGTACGGCGTGCGGCCTCTCCGCTTCCTCACGCTCAGACACACTCGCTCTCTCTTACACTTCCTCGCTGTCTTATAATGCCTCTGTAATAGCTACTTTACATGGCCGAACGGTCATTTATTTCTTTTTTTTATTCGAGATGAATTGCATTCTAATTCATTAAATTAAATAGCAAGCCCCGACCCCCCCTTTCACTTGCAACAAACAACTGTTGTAGAAACACTCGGGGATCGATTCTCCATGCGGCTCCCTTGAATTGACAGCCAAGATTACAAATGGGGTTGATACATAAAACCTGGCAGGTTCACCCAACCCCACCTCATTGCTTAATGGCGGTAATGAGTTTTATTGACACACATTAGATCAGTGCCAAGATGGCCTTACCCTCACTGCATCGTTTGTGTCCTCGTGGTTTTAGCCTCGGACTTAACTCCCCCCAAACTTTCACCAGTCAAACACAGACTATTGTAAGGTTGTAACGGGGGGGTGGCAGAAGCAACCCACACTTCGTCTTTTTAATAGGAAACACAGCTGCTAGAGCACATCAACTCCAGGGGGGGAAAAAAGGTCAGCGGGGTCGTCGGATCATCAGCAACATTCCCGTGAACTCTGGAAGGAAGAGTGTTGTGTTTTTAAGGTTTTCTCGGCCCAGAATGCGCACATGCTGCCCGGCTGCGTTTGTTTGTACGGGTTAATCAGTACAGCAGATGTGTGAGAGACAAATGTGAGAGCGAATCAGCTGCAGCCCCCCCGTTCTCACAACATGCATTAAGCTGAATAGCTTTTACTGTTTGTTTGACATTGTCGGGCATTTGCTAATTCGGTTAAGCCAACTTTTAACGGCCACCACTTTGCTTTAGGAAAATGGCTGTTTGCGTCTTCTGTTTGTGATATTTGTGTTTCTCCAGTAACATTGGTTCATTCTCTGAGGATTGTAGAGACAGCTGTAACACAGCAGGGGTGTGTGTCTATAACTCTCAGTGGGAGACACAAAATGTGCAACTGTCTCTGCTTTCAGTGCCTGTTCCCCCCACTTTGTTGCTGATTTAATCTCGTTCTTGGGCATAATGAGAAAGGATTATCATTATACACCTGTGAGACTAATGAAATAAAAAGGTATTGTAGCTTCTGCTTGGACTTGACCTGTGTATTTATGTGAGGAGTACCACTTAGTGTGGCTTCGACTGTGTGCAAATACTCATAGAAGATGTGTAGTCCAGCGTTGTATACAAAAAACTTTTTGTGTGAAATTGACAATAGATACTATTGGCATTGCCCTCTGCTGGTTGACTTTACCCAATGGACATCAATTATTTTATCAACGTCTTATCCAGAGCTGCAATGATTAATCGATTACTTGTCAACTATTAAATTAATCGCCAACTATTTTGATAATCCATTAATTGGTTTGAGCAATTAAAAAAAAAAAAGGCACAATTCTCTGATTCCAGCTTCTTAAATGTGAATATTTTCTGGTTTCTTAACTCCTCTCTGACAGTAAACTGAATATCTCTGAGTTGTGGAGACAAAACAAGACATTTGAGGACGTCGTCTCGGGCTTTGGGAAACACTGATCGACATTTTCTAGACCGAACAACTAATCGATTAATTGAGAAAATAATAGACAGATTAATCGACAGTGAAAATAATAGTTAGTTGCAGCCCTACTCTTATCCACAACCACAAAAATGAAACAGCATTTTTTTGCACTTTGCCATAGCTTGTACTACAGAGAAGTCTTATAAGTCATAAATCATAGTAACACTTTAAAGGGCAAAGTAAATTAGTTAAAAAGAGCAGAGATCCAACATAAACATCAATAAAGAAGTATCATGACGCAATGTTTGTTGTTATATTTAAATTGTTTTCAGAAAATAGTGATCAAATAGTGTGTGGAATGTGTTTCATATAAGCCAAAACATGTTTACATTTAGTTTTATGGGATTAAACCACATATACTATGTATGGGGTTCTAAATGGTAAAAAAGGGAGTTCTTTTATGATAATTATCTCATTGAAAGAAATGTGTCCATGCAAGTTTTCCTGAGCTACAGAGCGGCCCAATTGCAGTTATATCAAGAATCGCAACCCTACAATATGTGCCATCCCATTTGTCCAGAAATAAACTTGTTGTGTAGGTTTCCCTTGCTCAGGTCTCTATATAATAAGGCTTTTATTTTAGCTTTTACAGCTGTGCTGCACACCACCGCTCTATAATTCCCACTGGCACGAGCGTGGCTACGATGCCTCGCTAACCACCCGCTGTAAATCCAGAACATTTTCAGAAATGGCACCAACGTCTGCCCACTGCACTGTGGTTTTGTGCATGCGATTATGTGTACATGTGTTTTCTGGTAACTTATTCCTGTGTTTGAAATCTGAGAAATCATACATGCACGGCGTGTGTTTTTGCAGGTATGTTACTAACTCATGTCTGTGTGTTTTTCAGGGGTCCCTTCAGCGTGGTGAGGCGCTGCATCAACAGGGACACGGGCCAGCAGTTCGCTGTAAAGATCGTCGATGTGGCCAGCTTCACCTCCAGCCCGGGCCTCAGCACAGAAGGTGAGGAAGACCTGGTTTGAACCGTGGCTGCAATTAAATCTTAGCGTTTGCTGTCGTGTGCACTCGGAGCGCCAGATGGGTGGGGTTAAAATGAGAATGAGGACAAGAGGGGATAGTTGTCAGGGGATGTTGTCATTCGCCAGAGACTTACCCCACCCACCTTGGTCTCCTTACAACAAATGTTTGGAGTAATCTGCAAATGCTGTTTGGACCAGATATCAAACGCCCAGGCGCACACATTGTGAGTGTATAACGGCGTTCTCGCACACAAATAAATGAGGCGTAATGTCACACATGCTGCACCCAGATGAATAATATGTCGGAGCTGCATTCGTTTGCCCGTTTGTGTTGGATGCATCGGTTAGATCGGTGGTGACTATGCGTGAGATACTGAAGCACGCCACGTCTCACCGTGTGGTTTCGTGCTTTGTCACGCTGAGGTCTATATGTGTGTGTCTAAAAGAGAGCGAGAGAGAGAGAGCGAGAGAGAGATGGAGACGAAGATCATAGGTGTGTGTGTGTTGGTGCTAACGTTGGCGTTCACTCTGAGCCATCTGTGATGCCCCAGTCAGAGATTAGCCTGGTAGCCAATAACAGCAAGACAAGGAAATGACCCAAGGGAGGAGAAACGGTACAAGTGGAGATTTACATCAGTGTTTCCCAATGCAAAGTATATGTCCTAAATTATTTTTTTGTATGTTTCATTATCCCGAGACTGAATATATTCGCTTGAAAATAGAACTCACCTACCAAATGATTTTGTAAGAGTTTTAGTTACCTCTCGAGTCACTTCTAGCACACTTCACCTTGCGGTTAACTGCACCAAGCGTGGAAAACAATTTAGCTCGCCCAAAGTATTTGTGACGATAAGAATGTCCGGAAGGATGTTGAAATCTTCAGATAGATAATAGGTAGTGCTTGTGATTTGTTATGGAAGTATTCCCGACATGGAAATTGATTTAGGGAATGACACGATTTGTCTATTTTATTCTGCCAGTCTTTTAGCTATGGAAATTTAGAGCTGCAACGATTAATCGATTAGTTGTCAACTATTAAATTAATCGCCAACTATTTTGATAATCGATTAAACTGTTTGAGTCATTTTCTTAAGACAAAAAGTAAAAATTCCAGCTTCTTAAATGTGAATATTTCCTGGCTTCTTTACTCCTCTATGACAGTAAACTGAATATCTTTGAGTTGTGGACAAAACAAGACATTTGAGGACGTCGTCTGACGCTTTAGGAAACACTGATCGACATTTCACCATTTTCTGACAGACTAATAGACTAATCTAGAAAATAATTGACAGATTAATCGACAATGAAAATAATCGTTAGTTGCATCCCTACTCTTCACACTGCCGTGTGAAAATTAAATCAGACGTGAAATAAGTTCACAAATATACTGCTACGAGAAGATATTCTCCTTTTGTCACTTTTTTTTTTAAAGATTATTTTTTGGCATTTTTTTTGTCACATTTTGACACACCTGACACATCAGTGAACATGATTAGGGCTATATCAAGCTGAAAGGGTAATATTAAATACTTCCTGAATAACTGTGCCTTATATATTGTGCTGGTTAAACCAGCTTGAAGGAAGCTTCTAAAATCATCTGATAAGTGACAACTAAAATTTGACTTTATGTGCTTTAAAGTTTAGACAAACTGAAGCAAAGTGGCTTAACAATTTGGCAGAGCATTGTGGGTAAGATTAGATTCGCTAAATGTTGCATATGTTGCAGCCCTAATGGAAATGGCTCATCACAGCAGTACATTTTATGACATTGTTTTACTCTTAATAACAAATGTTTAAGGCTGCAACTAATGATTATTTCCATAAAAGAAT
This sequence comes from Sebastolobus alascanus, assembly GCA_916701645.2. NCBI lineage: Eukaryota > Metazoa > Chordata > Actinopteri > Perciformes > Sebastidae > Sebastolobus > Sebastolobus alascanus. The sequence goes on from CAKAOJ020000349.1 coordinate 454,496, forward strand.
ATTTTATTTATTGATTAATCATTACATCTATAAAATATCTTGCGTGTTTCCAGAGCCAAGGCGCTTATTTTGTGCACCAAACAGTCCAAAACCCAAGGAAATTCAATTTATAGCATTAAAAATGCATCAAAGCGGCAAATCCTGACATTTGCTAGGTTGCAACCTGTTAATTTTTTGACTTGTTCAAATTTTTGCTGATGAATTTTCTGTCAACCAACATATCGTTTCAGCTCTACAAATATTTTTTTTTTATAGTCATCAGTTTTAGAGTAGTTGTATTGTGGTTAGCTGATGCACAACTGAAAACAATTCTAAACAATTATTATGTATCGTAGATTAAAAGATGTACTCTTCTTGAAGTATCAAGTGTCCCATGGCCAGTATATGGGATACTGTAAAAACAGAAATGGCTCTAATATTAAGTGCATATTTATGTGCATCTAAATGAATCCGGCAAGAGTGAAAAACTGTAAGTTTCACCTAGAAGAAAACTACCTTTTTGACGCCCTCATTTCTGACGTCTTGAGAAGTCACAAGAAAAGAAATGAGCAAGTGGACACTCAATGTGGCACAAGGCAGAGGACTGGAGTGCAGCCAGATCTGGAGAGTGGTTTCCTGGGACCACATACCATAGCTTATTAAGAAAGAGTCCGCGTCAGCATAAATGTGAGTGAAAAGGAAAAAGAGGCAGAACTGCTATAAGCTGAGTAACAAACATTCAGAGTTATGTATGAATATATATATATATCTGTGTATGTGTGTGTGTGTGTGTGTGTGTGTGTGTGAGCATGTGAGGGAGGAAGGTGGAAGAGCAAATGATTAATGGTGTAATTAAGAGTTTGGGAGTATTGAAATAAGCAGAAGGAGTGAGTGTCTGGATTTGTAGAATTTAATAATGATGAAGTGAACTAGTGAGCATTTGAACATTAAAGCTTTACCGGTCTTGAGAAATACAATTGTGCAATTTGCAGTATTATTAGTTAGATGTGTATTGTAAGTTTATAGGGAATGAACATATTGGAAATGTAATTCATCAGTACCCCAGACCAGTTCATACATGACCGAGCATTATTTACTTTTAAGTAGGGGTGCAACGGATCACAAAACTCACGGTTTGGATCGCATCACGATTTTGAGTCACGGATCAGATCAGCAGAAAAAGGGGGAAAAAAATCGAGCAAATATCGCGTTGTTTTGTGCCGATCGTTGATAAGCCATATCTAACTATAACGAGATAATAGCGTCTATTTATGTAGCGTTAGTTATATCTCTGAGTAATGTTGGTGACAGCGCAACTGAAACTTATTTTAGCTGCTGATTTGCGAACGTAACATTACTACGAGTTGGTGTTTTTACACGTACCTTTACATGTACAACGTGATCTAATGTTGAGCATCGTAGAGCTTGGATGCGATAGCTAAACGTCAATAAGTTAATTTGTTGATCCATAATTTAGCCAGCTGACTGGCAAAACAAGTGATCGGTTATAACGTTATTTCTTACACGTCACTTACCAGGCTGGTCCTCTCAGTCTCGTTACCGAGTCTGTCCCGAAGCAGCTCTGACTCTGTTTCTGCCAGAGACGTGCAGGATATTGTTGTTAGCGACTTTAGACGTAATTTATTAGTTTTACTTTTATTCAGATCCCGAGGAATCATTGAGGGCATGCTTTCATTTTCGATGATGTCCAGAGTACAGTTAAAACTGAATAAATACACACAAAAAATAATTAAGAAAACAAACAGACAAAAACAGACCACAGTTAAAAACAGATACATTAAAGAGTAGAATAGTTGGTTAACATGGTTTGTAAATTGACCTATTAGTTCAGTAGTGTTATAATATAAGTAATATGTAATGTGATATATGAGGACAAGTTAAGGGCTTTATAAATAAATAGAAACCAGTACCTGTCACATCTTGCTGTTAGAGAGGCCCAGTGCTGCTTATAAGGCCTGTGTTAATCCACACATGCACTGCATAGATGGTGTACAGTTATCAGAGTTAAATAGTCACTTCTATTGCTATTGTACATATCCGTTTATAGTAATCATTGGTCATGAAGTAGCCGAGTTTACGGGAGGAACAGGAGCCGTCTCACTGGAGAACAGGCTGAGCGACTCTGCTTTCTGCACCACGATCTGCTGCTGCCGAATTATGACTCAAACTTCAGCACAAATTTAAGTTTTGCTAGTTTTATTTATTTTTTACACTTTATAAAACTTAAGAGAGATATTTTTTTATTTGTTTATTAAAATGTTCATTTGACTTTATAAGAAGCTGGGAAGTGCCTGCACTTTTTGTTTTGAGATAATGTTGAAAAGTTCTCTTTTAATTAAACATACGCTTTAAGGCATTTCAACGTAGTTTGGTGTCTTTCCCATTTTTGACACCAAGATTTTCTTTTTTTCCTGCAAATGTATATCGGTTCAAAATATCGGTTATCGGTCTCCTTGATTACTAATAATCGGTATCGGTCCTGATAAAAAAAAAAAAAAATATCGGTCGATCTCTACATCAGATGCAAACAGCATGACCTTTTCCTCAAAACTATCCTGTAACAAACTGAGTAAAATTATTATACCCCCGTGACAACGGCGGAGCAGAACTCGAAAACTATTTAACTTAGGAACTTCAAATTTGGTATGTTGGTTGACAGTGTGGTCTAGTTGTGCCTTTTGGGGGTTAGAAGTCCAGGGTGCCCAAATTGTTTAAAATTTTTCCAAAAGGGCAAAACCTTTGGCCCTACTTTAGTAGGGGTCAAGCAGTGAGCGGGGGTATGTGAGCCATGCTCACTTTTGCCTTGTTTAAAATTGCATCCCAAATCCTCGTCTAGCCTAGACCGTCCATGTACGAATTGATTTTTGGAGCGGGCCCAGTGAACGGCGTTGCTTCCATTCAGAGCGTTCCAGGCCTCTCTGGGCTCCCTCGCTCTGTCTGAGTGGTTTCCCCGTTGCCGTGCGGACACTGGGCAGCATTGTTACGCTCAAGAATAGATACTCGATGAGACGGGCCGGGGACGAGTGTAAAGAGGAGAGGACGAGGAGAGAAATAATGAAAGGAGAGGAGCAGTAGAAAGGGGGCTCTGTAGTGGGGACACAGCATCATTTCTCCGTGTTGCATAATGATACTGGTCTGTCACGACACAATGAGCACACTCACACACACACACATGCACACGCACACACAGATCAGTGGACTTGCAGATGGGGAGCGGAGTGTGTAAATGAGGTTTTTATGGAGTGAGGAGCTCAACAACAGCACATTATGTCTGTCAGCCTTCCTCAGCAGTCTGCGTTAACTCTGTTTTACCTCTTGTCTCTCCAGTCGTCGGTCATTCTTTAAAGAGAGAAGACTGTCCACTCCTGTTAGCAGTGTTGTCTCCTTTTAATGAGGCAGTCAAAAGACAAGGAACGCCACGGTCGTAATTGTATTTGCAGCGTGATCTGGATGGCAAAGACGGGGCACGATGTCGACGAGCGCGAGCCAGATGTGCTGCGTAAATGGTATTCTAGTGGCGCTGCATCTGGTGTCTTCCTGCTAAGATAGCAGCTTGTTAGCTTGCCTTATCTGTCTGCCCAGCATGTGAAAGCTCACCTCGTCTGCTCAGTTATCTATAAAGATGTGTGTAAATGAAATGCTCTGTAACTCCCTCTGGTGGTAGAGTCGAGGCACGGCAGGAGGAGGTCGGCCTGCTGGGCATGTCCTCTTTGCTTTTCACCTCCTTCAGGACGTGAAAGGATTTAGCAAAGCACCGACCAGCCACAAATGAGCATCGCAGCAGAAGGTTTCAAAGGTCATCTGATGTTTTCTAAATGACGTTTGGTTTACATTTGTTTGGTGCATTCTCGTCATAGTGCTTTCCACCTCTCAGTAAAGATAAAATCTTGATTTAACCACTCCAAATAAGGCAGGTGCTAAAGCCCCCCCCCAAAACTAATTCTGCTGAGACTGTATTTGTCGTGGGTACGGTTGTCACTGTAACGCTATTTTGTGCCGCAGCATCATCTTCGTGAAAGCCTTTTGAGCTCTAGGGCACTTTCACAAGCCAACGTTTAGTCCGCTTTAATCAAACTCAGCCTGTGCAGTTTGTTTGGGCGGTTGTGAACTCTGGTGTGAACCGAAACAAACGGGCCGAGACCGCTCGCCGGAGGTGGTCTCGGCCCGTTTCCAAGCGAACCAAAACACAAGGCTGCCCGTGTGGGCGTTTGTTGAGACGGACACGGGTAAACGACAGGTCAACACGAGTGGGAGAGGACGGACCTTTGCTTGACATCCGGGCCGAAGAGATCACGCAGAGTACGCTGAATAAAGTCCACAAAAATAGTGACGTTTATAAAGTCGTGAGCTGAAAGAGAATGGATTTGTGAGCCGTCGATCAGTGTTGAGTCAAAGTTAACTTCGACAGTATCAAAGTCTGCGATTCCCTGCATAGAAGTGGCAGCTCTCGAGATGAAAAAGATAAATTCGCTCCTTGGTACATGCCCCTCTCCTTTTTTTTTTTTAAATTTGCTCCGCTTTAATTTTTGCACTGTGAAACCGAAACAGACTAATAGAAAACTACCCAAAAGAAAGCACCCTTAGAAAGTCTTATTAGAACCTCCCACCTCGTCTGTTCATAGCTCTACATATTGTATTTGGGGGGGGAATAGCACAAAGCCAATGACAAATATTCCTACAAGGTGATTCAGACATTCAACACTGGAATTACTGATGCTACCGAAGTACATAAAGTCCTTGAATGAGCCGATAGAGGAAGGAAGCTCACAACGGAATTTGCCTATTTGAAAGCTCTGAGAAATTAAAAAGATAAATCAGATTGTTTTAGTGGATATGATTTACAGTATTTGTTTCTTCAGCCAACAAGCACCTGATTTAAAAAAAAAAAGAGTGTCTAAGCACATTTGAGTCCAGTTGTTCTGAAATGAATGAAGTTTGTGAATGTGAATAAGTTACTGATGGCATTAAATGTCATATACTACTTTTGAGGTTAAGTGCTGGATGTGAACAATGTCTCATCATGTCTTAATTTCTCTCTTTCAGATCTGAAGCGAGAGGCCAGCATCTGCCACATGCTGAAACACCCCCACATCGTGGAGCTGCTGGAGACCTATAGCTCTGATGGCATGCTCTACATGGTCTTCGAATTGTAAGTCTACGCTGCAAGCTCTCTTGGCCACAATGTTTTATGTAACCGGACATTTCAACTAAGACAGGAAACACTTTTTTTTCTCCCCACCACCACAGCTGCTGATCAATACACATACCACACACTCTTTCTGGCCGGCTGCTGAATATGTATTTTTTTTCAAGTGAGAACACAATATATAGATGGCGTGTGGCTATCTGCTGAAGTAGACAAGTCTAACAGCCACAGACTAAATTTAACCAGCCCTTTGCAGATGGTGGCGGCTGGTAATTTCACACCTTATCGCCAACACTACCAGCCCCCTCGTTTTAGTGGTTACAGACGCATTATGAGCATTGGTGGGAAAAAAAAAAGTGTGACAAGTAAGGTGTTAAGTATATATCTGTAGATCTATGCATGGGCAAAATACCAAGTATTAATGGTATATTTGCATATGTTTTGGAGAGGAATATTATTAATCCGCTAGTTGGGGTGTTTTGAAGTGGGGTTGTATGAGATACTTATCTTATAGTCAGTGTATTACCTACAGTAGATGACGGTCGGCACGCTACCAGTTTAGAGAAGCAGACAGGAGTTACCACACGGAAGCAAAGCAATGTACTGCTGTGGCAGCAAAACACATTTTAGCTACCAAAAAGAAAGACTCACCTAAAAAAAAAAATCAGTTTACGTATATGCAAAAATATTTTCACTGCTTTGCCTTGCCGTCAGACAGCCCTTTTACGACGGGGAGCTGAAGCCGTTCTATCCATCTATGCTCTCGTCAAAGCCACCAGACTCCATTGAAAAAAAAAAATGTGATTTTACCTCGTAGAACACTGGGGTTGCTGGTCTACCGCTGCCCTCGATCGGTTAGTTTGTGTGTGCTGTTGTGTGTCTTTGGTGAATCTAAACTAACCAACGTCACACATCGAGGATCGAGTCAGCGGTAGACAACTAGCAACTCCCGTGTTCTGCGAGGTAAAGTCACTATTTTTTTCAACGGAGTCTGGTTGCTTTGGCGAGAGCATAGACAACGGCTTCAGTTAACTGCTTAGTTCATTTACTGTAGGTAATACCCCACTTCAAAACACCCAATTTATCCCTGTAATACCCTATTTTTCCCATATCACCCAGCTCTATATGTATCTATAGTAGTACATTTTTTGTTAGTCTGAGTTTGATTGAAACTTTGTCTTTTTTTATTATAAATTATAAGTGCTGAAATGATAAACCTTTTAATGGCAACAAAATCCCACTGAATCTTGACAGATTTATTTAGTTAAACGTATATAAATCCACAGGAGACAGTGGAGAATCGGCTCCCTCCCGGCCTTTGTTGGAGATATAAGTTTCTTAATCAACTTGCCTGGTTAATTTGTTTCCTCTGTGTGGGTTTTATGTTGCGAATGTGTATCCGCGAAAGCTGCCCTGGGGATTGTTGCTGGCTGAAAAGTGCTATAATGAAAATCTAGTGCCTCTGTGTTTACGCCAGTGACAGCAGGTCATAAAATGGCTCCCTGACGGATGTAGATTTATGCACTCTGCTTTAAACACTATTCTGAGAGATGCTAGTTCCTCTGCTCTGGAGTAACTCTTATCTGTAATCGGTAGAGACCTCATTTCTTCCTCTTTCTCTCCTCAGTATGGACGGAGCAGACCTGTGTTTCGAAATAGTGAAGAGAGCCGACGCTGGGTTTGTGTACAGCGAAGCGGTGGCCAGGTAGGACACACAGTCTGAGAACCGTGGGTTTTAAATATTAATGAAGCCTGAAATAAACAACAATTTGTGGACGGCCAAAACGATCTCCCCCCCTTGTCTGTCTCTGTGCATCCAGCCACTACATGAGGCAGATTTTGGAGGCGCTTCGGTACTGCCACGACAACAACGTGATTCATCGCGATGTAAAGGTGAGCTCTCTCTCAGCACACTGAAACCCTCAAACACGTCACTTAATCTCAGTATGAGCTGTTAAACCTTTTCATAACGAGGTTAATAAATGTCTAACTCGTCTGTCTTCACTTCTGAGAAGATTTTTTTATCTGTACTGTCTGTAGGGAGAAGGTCAAAAGCATAACACTGTATCAGAAAACACATCATCGCACACAACATCCGCTCTTTGGCACATTAACTCCTAGTTGTTATGCGGCTTTTCGAGCAAACATGTCGAACCATCTGGAAGCCCCTCTAGTTTGCAAACCGGCGCGTCATGCTGGGTTGTATCCCATGTCCAGTCCTTTTAAGAGTTCTTACAGTCAGATTAGCGTCAACCAGTGACTCCAGCAGGATTAGCCATCTAACACAGGGGGACGCACACTAGCAGACCAGATGGAGCAGTGCTGAACCAGGCCCTTGATCCATCACTACCCTTATCTTACTACCTAACACAGTCCCCAAAGGGATCAACACAGCCTCGTTTTCAGCATAAGACCGATAGCTGTGTGTGCTGGTTGGTCGAAACTGGGTGTAATGGTAGTTGCACATTACTGCTGGTGTTCGTTCGAACTCACTTGTGCTGGGCTGCAACCAGCATGATTCAATTTCAAACCTGATTAAATCATGGTTTAACTTTAAATCATGTTGCAACCAATTAAAACTCCCTTAAAATTAAGAGAGATAAATTTAAAGCTTTCTTTAAATGTCAGGAAAGTACGGAGCCCCCCTAGACCCCTAGGAGAAAATTTCGTTCCCTCAAGTTAGTGAGTCGTTCCCTCAAGTTAGTAAGTCGTTCCCTCAAGTTAGTAAGTCGTTCCCTCAAGTTAGTAAGTCGTTCCCTCAAGTTAGTAACTCGTTCCCTCAAGTTAGTAAGTCGTTCCCTCAAGTTAGTAAGTCGTTCCCTCAAGTTAGTAAGTCGTTCCCTCAAGTTAGTAAGTCGTTCCCTCAAGTTACTAAGTCGTTCCTTACTAACTAACTTGAGGGAACGACTTACAAACTTGAGGGAACAAGTTACTAACTTGAGGGAACGACTTACTAACTTGAGGGAACAAGTTACTAACTTGAGGGAACGAGTTAATACAATTTTCTCCTAGGGGTCTAGGGGGGCTTTGTACTATACTGACATTTAAAGAGAGCTTTAAATTGATCTTATTCTTAATTTGGAGGGAGTTTTAATTGGTGCAAGAGAAGATTAGACCAACAGGAAGTCTCTTTTTTCCTTACTGTGCTGTTATTATCTTCTATTTTTTTTGGCCATATTGCTCCATTATTTTGGCCAAGTTTTTCTCAAAGGAGAAATTAGAGGGTCTCTGCCGAGCCGTCATGAGTAACGTTAGGCTAACTGACTTTTAAGCTAGCTAACTAGCGAACAATGTTCGGTCACAAATAGACAAAAAGGTCTACAAAGAGACGCAAAACGTCTACAAAGAGACGCAAAATTACTACAAAGACAGACAAAGAGACGCAAAACGACTAAAAAGATACACAAATTTACTACAAAGAGACGCAAAACGACCACAAAGAGAGGTTGAGGGTTCCCCCCTCTTTAATAGTCTGCTTACTAGGTCCTGACAGCACGCACATTTATTTATTTAAAATTTTGGTTTAAACATTAGATTAGTTTTTAATTGTGCAACAGAGCTCTGCTTAATTTTAACTCTGGATTCACTCATTATAAACCTAATTTTGCTGAACTCTGATTAGAATTTATCTTAGACTAAATTAATCCTTGTTGGTGCAACCCAGTGTTGGAGTACCGGGATGGGTGGCTAAACTCAGCTCTCATTGTTTTGTTCAACGTATATGGTATTTAAGCAGACTGAGCTGTGCCTCTGTCAGAGTGGGAGGAAGGAAACACATAGTTTAAGTATGCATTTCACACCTTTACTTCCTTCTCTCTGATGGGAAATGCACATTTAAATACATGTATACTACAAAGCTACTCTCACATAAGTCTTTGAAGTGCATCTCCTCAGACATTACTCTATTTGTCAGTCTTTCACATCAGGCATTGAACTAAACGATGACTCCCATGCAGCAGCAGCAGCAGCAGCACAGCTGTTCAGAAGCCAACACAATAAGAATAGCTCAGTAGTAAAAAAAAACATATTTATTTGTTTTTAACAAAAGTATTAGGTATGTGCAGAAATGCTTCGCTCAGTTTTACAGAGAATTAGCCAACCAGTCCGGTTAGAAATGTCAGATATTTATTTCTCCTTCAGTGTTCAGGCGGACGTTATTTGCGGTCAGACAAACTTGTGATCACTGTTGGCCGGTAGCTGGAAGCGTGGTCAGTCCCGTGCGGCGGAGGGTGGAGTTGATGATACAGATGCTCGATCTGGGTGTGACTGAAGGGGTGGTCAGTTCGGCGTTAGGAAAAGCCATAGGCGCAGATGGTCGCCTGAACTCCGTTGTGGAGCTGTTTGACGTCGCGTCGTTCAGGAAGAGAAGCCGGTTGCCGAATCGGTGTCCGAGCGCTCGGAGGGCGGTTTTGCGCACCGAGCCGGACAGCAGGAAGTACATGACGGGATCCAGACAGCTGTTGAAGGCGGAGAATAACAGCATCACCTCGTTGGTGCGGTCCACCTGCTGCAAGTAGTCGCAGGACACCGCTCCGCCGAGCTGGGAGAGGATGTAGACGGGGCGGAAGGCGTGGTAGGGCCCGAAGCACACGGTGAACAGAAACAGGACGAAGAAGGACTTCTTGGCCGTCCGCTCGTACCGGTGCGCGTTGGGAAGATCCGGCTTGTCCCGCGACACCCTCAGCAGCTGCGAGGCGATCTTCGCGTAGGACACCACCAGCATGAGGAAGACGAGCCAGAACAGCAGCACCAGCACGGCGTTGAAGTAGGCCTTCCCTTTGGCTTTGCTGCGGCGCTGCTTGTACTGGAAGCACTTGTCGCCGAAGTCTTTGTCCTCCGCCGTGGCGATCATGGGCACCAGCGCCGCCAGCGACAGGCCCCACAGGGCCCCGCACGCCACCCAGCTCCACGGCCGGCTGCGGCCCCACAGCGTCATCCTCACGCCCCTCCGCGCTCTGCCTTTCCCCTTCAGCCGCAAGTATCTGTCCAGGCTGATGAGCCCCAGCAGAGTGATGCTGATGTACATGTTCATGTAAAACAGATTCCCCACCATCTTGCAGGCGACGGATCCCAGCACCCACTTGTTTCCGTTGACGTGGTAGAAAACCCGGAAGGGCAGGCACGCCAGCAGGACCAGGTCGGCCACGGCGCAGTTGATGAGGAACACTCGCACGGAGTTGCGGCTCGAGTGCAGGAAGAGGAAGACCCACAGGGCGAAGAGGTTCCCCACGAGCCCGAAGAGGAAGAACAGGGAGTACAGGACCGCCAGCGGCAGGCGGAGGGCGGCGTCGTCGAACGAACACACGGTCTGGTTCGGGGAAGAGGCGGAGGAAGGCGGAAGAGAGGTGGCGGAGAAGTAGGATGACATGGGAACAGGGAGGGATGGAGTAGAGACGGGAAGAGAGGAGCTGGACGACGCAGAGGCCGAAAGAGTGAAGGCCGAGGAGAAGGTGGTCATTGTGTCTGAGGAGTGGCAACTTCAGGGTTGTTGATCATTTGGCTCTGAGAAAGAAGAAAAAAAACACACAATTATCAGTTAGTTTTTTGTCACTGATCAAACAGATTTAAACTAGGGCTGTTAATCGATAAAAATATTTAATCGCACTTTTTTTATCTGTTCAAAATGTACCTTAAAGGGAGATTTGTCAAGTATTTAATACTCTTATCAACACAGGGAGTGGACAAATATGCTTGCTTTATGCAAATGTATGTATATATTTATTATTGGAAATCAATTAACAATGACAAATATTGTCCAGAAAGCCTCACAGGTACTGCATTTAGCATACAAAATACGCTACTTTGACTTGCCCCAAACTACATGTGATTATCATAAAGTGGGCATGTCTGTAAAGGGGAGACTCGTGGGTACCCATAGAACCCATTTACATTCACATATCTTGAGGTCAGAGGTCAAGGGACCCCTTTGAAAATGGCCACGCCAGTTTTTCCTCGCCAAAATTTAGCGTAAGTTTGGAGCGTTATTTAGCCTCCTTCGCGACTAGCTAGTATGACACGGTTGGTACCGATGGATTCCTTAGGTTTTTCTAGTTTCATATGATGCCAGTATCTTCACTCTAGCTTTAAAACTGAGCCCAGGTCAAAATATTGGTAATAGCTAGTAAGAAAGCCATCACAAGGACATGGGGTAGAGTGGAACAGCCTACGCACGAGCAGTGGATAGGGGTAATAGAGGAGATATACATAATGGAGAAGCTGACACATCGTTTAAGACTGCAAGAAACACAGATGGAAGACAAGCGGGAGAAATGGACATTATTCAAGAACCAAAACAGCGACGAGGAGTGCAGAAAGGTCGACTGATTGAGTTGAAAATGACATGAGAATGTACGGGCTAATAGAATCGTAACTCCCAAACACGAGTCCTATGTATGTATTGTTCCTTTTGTTTTTTTCCTTGGAAAACATCGATAAAAACCAAAGTGGAGAAAACTGAGCCCACTACACTACTAAAATCGCAAGTTGCGTTAATGCGTTAAAGAAACAAGTGGCATTAAAACAAATTTGCGTTATTATTGCGTTAACTTTGTCAGCCCTAATTTAAACGGATGTAACAAAAGGCATTAAAAAGTTGAGTGCCCTCACCGTGAAACTGCATTTACATATTTTATGAGTAATGCACAGACAGGTGAGTAATATATGGGCTGTAGTTTTTTTATTTTTTAATACTTTATTTATTGTTGTTTTATAACAAACACAAAACAAACAATCAGGACATCAAAGTAATGCACCGAGTAATGCTTAACATCATATGACATTATATACATTTATAGGAGAAGAAAAGATAAAGAAAACAAGCTGGGTTACATAGCAGGTGGGTTTAAAGGTCAGACTTGTAATACTTGGCGTGAAATTGAAATGATAGTAATTAATGTAATGCCATGTAAAAAGCACCTAAAAAGAGGAGCTCTTGAGGTATTGAATATACTGGAAAACGTCTGAACAACAATTCCGTTTTCTGTAGCTCATAGATTTTAGTTGTTTTTTTTTTATGGGTGGGAGCTGCAGTCATGACTAATTGAAAGTTTCATGCCTATTTAACCCATAAATTCCAGCTGCATGGTATTACAATAAAGCCGAGGATAGACGCGCGCTCATACACGGACACGCACGCATAACTCTCTGACTGCCACGCACAGATGTTTGGATTAAGCCGGAACACTCACCGTCAATATTCCTCGCGTGGAGATTTTTCAGCACAGCTGCAGCTTAAATGTGTGCAGGGAGCGCACCATCCTCCATCAAACTGTAACTTTTTTTTAAAAAAAGTTGCATATATGATAAGATATTCTGCAACAACAGCCCTTTGCTATGTTCACCTGTTTCTTCGGTCTCCAAATGAATCATAAATCCTGCACACTTGTTATTTTCACATCCTTTAGACAGCGTCTGCTCCTTCCCCGTCCTCCTCTCAGCTCTCAGACTTTTTCTATATTGGTCATTGTCCTCTCTTTCTTTTGTTGAAGAGCTCTTTCTCACCCTCTCACAGATATGACTGTTTAGTCTGCCGGTCGTCTTGTTTTCACTCCCTCTCACTGTCGACATCCTCTCTGTCTCTCATCTCGCGCCGCCTCAGTCGACATCCTCCACGCCCCTCAATTCCCCCCCCCCCCCAATACGAGAAGTGCAAAAAATGTAAAGACAGGAAGTGAGCCCACCACACTCTCACCGTGTTCCTGTGCTTCATCTGTCACGTAGATAAAAATGACTTAAATTGGCAAGAATACTACATTCAAACAGAATTTATTTCTCCAAGGAAGTTGGGTGTTTTTTTAATATTGCATTCACAGATCAGTGCAATTATCCTCCTATGATTGTAGTCTGAAGCACTTTGTATTTAAAACTGCATCTCTGAGGTTTTGCATGTAAAAACTCCTTTTTATCATCAGCTCCGTTTGAATTGTGCGACAGCGGGGATTTTGATTAACCGATGCCAGTTTATTAGCACCAATTAAGAGTCCCGTGAAGAGAAGCCATTAGGAGACGAAGACTCTGCGAGCACAGCATGTATTGTATTACCTGCCTCCCCCTGCGGCGTCAATCCTATACAAATAGGGTTCCAGTGTGAAAACAGTGTTGCAGACATAACGCATCTAATTACAAGTGCATACTGAAACCATATAGTTCAGGACATATAATGGATCTCCTTCGTATCTGCTGCTCGTCTTCCAACATTTCTCTCACTTTCACCTCCCTCTCTCTGTCACTAACTCTTTAGGTTAGGTTTCTCTTGTGTCAAGGTCCTGACCTTTATTTCTTTTCATCCTGCCCATTTAAAAAAAATTAATCAACCAATCACTTTTACAGCACTGCCACTAATGTAATTGTAATTTGCAGAACAAAAACGATTCTCTCCTACTGTATGTTGTTGATAGTATCACAGATTTCAGTGTTAATTTCGTTGATGAAAACTATGATGAAATATGTTCGTCAACAACCTTTTCTTCTACGACTTGGACAAGCCGATTACAAGGCGGCACTGACGTCATTAAACACTAACGGTGAAGAGTTCAAATATGCAAAAAAGACAAGACTAAAATGTAATTTAAAAAATACAAAACTTTACTAAAATCTCTCTGGCCAGCCCGGTCTCACCAAATGGCGAATGAATGAATGAATGAATGAATGAATGAATGAATGAATGAATGAATGAATGAATGAATGAATGAATGAATGAATGAATGAATGAATGAATGAATGACAATTTCTCTCTCTGTCTCAAACATGCACTCAGCACGCTGCGTCTGTATCTGTCCTTCTTGTCTTCAGTCCTCAGTCCTGACAATTGTGCTGTTATAATGCATATTTTGTGGGTCGGGTACGGGAGGTTGATGCGCATATTTTTGCTTGTTGGGCGGTGCGATCGGTTCTCATAATGGACCGGTTGGGTGCGACCGAACCGCGCATCACTAATGAGCACAATCAGGAGGACTCAGAGTAACTGCAAAGCTGCATTCTTAATCATCCAACCTGCGTTTTTCACCAGATAATGATAAGATAATCTTATGTGAAATAAATTTGACTCAAATTATTGGTTTTGGCTAGAATAGATTGACTGAAATGTTGGACATAATCCGATGACTAAAAAAAGGACATTTAAATAAATTAAAAATTAGCTGACAAAATTGAGAGAACACACAGTAATGACTTTTTGTCGACTAAAACTTTGAAGGATAAAAACTACTAAAATGTGACTAAAACTAATAGGCATTTTCGTCCTAAAACTAAATCTAAAATAGCTGCCAAAATTAACGCTGAAGTTGATGTGAAATATGAATTGAAATAATTCCTCATCGGTAGAATGCGACTCAACACCTTGCTCTACAGCTTTCAGTGATCTTTCTGATTTTAAAAATGCATGCATTCTTATGATCCCTCATGTTCTGACTACTCCCTTGGGCAAGAACCATTTCCTCTGTATCAGCATCATAATTAAATCGTGGTTACAGCTGCGCAAGTAGTCTTGTCATTGTGAAACCGAGGTTCGCTAACCAACAATTGAACGTATGGGATCTTGCACTTTTGCACAGAAACAACTAAGCAATGCTCTGCACACTTACTGTAAGCTGCAGAGAAATTTTTTTTTCTTTCTTGTCAGTGAAACGAATAAGTCACATTTGGTTGTTGGTTCTGTGCAGTGTCTCTTATAGTTTAATGAGTGAATATAAATTTAAGTCCTACTCGGATAGTCCCTCATTTAACCTGTTGAAATATATAACTGTTTGATCCACCTCTCTTTTTTATCTCTCTGCAGCCTCACTGTGTGCTGTTGGCCTCAAAGGAGAACTCGGCTCCAGTCAAGCTGGGAGGTTTTGGAGTGGCGATACAGCTGGGGGAGTCTGGTTTAGTAGCTGGAGGTACAGTAGGACAGACTGAGAAAACACTCACACACTGTGCATGTTCATACACACATACTAAAATGATTACACAGTTAGTCAAAGGTCCGGGGCATTCCCTGCCTTTCTCCCAATGGATGGAGTCTGAAGGCATTTTTCACTATTTTCTTGCATTTTTACTACCTAAACAATTCACAAATTAATCCCAAAGTATCTGTTAGTTGCAGCCCCACATATAGCTCGTGTATCCTTATACCTTTGTAACAGCAGTTATCTCCAGATTTCCACAAACACTCAAACCTCCTGGTAGCTAATCACTCTGAAAAATCGTCTCTCTGTCTGGCTCTCTCGCAGGTCGAGTCGGCACTCCCCACTTCATGGCCCCGGAGGTCGTCAAGAGAGAGCCGTACGGCAAACCGGTGGACGTGTGGGGATGCGGAGTCATCCTCTTCATCCTCCTCTCCGGCTGCCTCCCTTTCTACGGCACCAAGGAGCGCTTGTTCGAGGCCATCATCAAGGGGAAATACAAGGTAGGAGCTGATTTACAAGACGCCATCATTGTCTGTTAAGGCCGGCCCACACTAAGAGATTTTTCACATCTTAACAGATGTTGAAATTATGAGAGACCCCACAAATAACGACATGTTATGTTAAAGTTAAAGGTCCAATATTGTAAAAAGTGACATTTTCATGGCTTTTATATTATAAAGCAGGTTTAAGTTCTATATAACTACTGTGAAAGTATCGAAAAGCTTAATCCACAGAGAAATACACACAGCCCGTATTCAGAAATTGAGCTTTTTAAAACAAGCCGTCAAGTTTTCTGTCCATTTGTGATGTCACAAATCTACAATATTTAGACCATTTCAAAGTTTCAAACGTAAACATTCTAAATGGGTCCCAGTTTATTTCCTGTTGCAGTGTATATGAATGACATCAGCTGACAGGAAGTAAACATGGACCCAAGCTGTTGCCTAGCAACGCAATTCTGTTGCAATTCCATTGTAATGTACTAAAACGGAGAGTTTCAGACAGAGGGTAAATACAGGTATATTCAAGCAGACAGCATGAGGAAAATAAAGGGTTTTTTAAATATTAAAGTATGTAAACATGTTCTATTAGAGACTCAAAATACAAGTGTGAACCTGAAAATGAGCACGATATGTCCCGTTTAAGAGTTTTGTTCCAATAGTTTGTGGTGAGCGATTTGGCCAAAACAGAACACCACACACAAACAGATTCATTCATGAACAGGAAGAGTCCAGACTAAAATAAAAACAGAAATCTCGCAAAATATCTTGCGATCAAACGTGACTTTAGTGTAAACAAACATGGCGGACGATAATAGTAATAGAGCATTAAATTGATTTATAACTAATTGTACAATAAAAATAGGCATTTATAAATGTGTTTACAAATTCTTTATTAATTGTACAATAAAAATATTAAACAATTAGTTATTAATCAATTAAATGCTCTATTACTATTTACGTGACTCTTGTGGTCCTCCGTACTTTGTACTGAAAATTCACGAAGGATTGATCGATGAAGTCATGGAAACGCGTTAAATAAACATTCGCGTTGTTGCCACAAATGAACAAGTTGGTCCTCCATTTCTGAGGTCCATCTTACTACTACTTTATGCTTCGGTGTTTTAGCCGCGGTTTAGACTGCGGTTGTTGTCCTTTAGGGATGTGACGGTGAGGAAACTTTCCCATAAACTTGTGACAACACCGGTGTTACCGATTTACACCGGACATTTTACAAGAAAAGATGACGCTCAATATCTGTAGAGCGCTTACTTTGATCTTTAATGTCGGCTTGATTCTCGTGTAGTGTGTACCCGGCATTAGTGGACACGCTGTATAGAATATGTCCGTCGCTGCACCAGAGCTGGGCCCTTTAGCTGCAGCTAAGCACAATGATAAGCTCCTCTTTGTCACTGTGCTGCAATGTAGCGTCAAGGTTACAGAGAACTGAAGTGAACAGTGTGTGTTTTTATCAGAACAACCAGAGTGCGGTTGGTCTCGAGACATGATTCAATACAGCTCTGAATTAATGAATGCCTGTTCTGAGCCATCATATATATTCCTCATTTGGTATTAAGTGAGTGGTAGTTGTTACACACTTCTCCCCTTTTACAAAAGCCAGTGAGAGGTGATGAATAATCTGATCGGTCTGTTAAATCCTCTGTTTTCAACCGAGAGTATGAGTTTCCTGCTTGGTGCACTAATCTGTGGCAGATGCCGTCACGGCAGGCAGCTTGATGGACGACACCGCGGTGTCGTCCATCAAGCTGCTGCTAAACAGCTGCTGCTGAATTCACGGATTTTATTTTGAAAAATAAAACAGGAGCTCTACCAACACGGCAACTTGGTTTTACAATAGCACAGTGATACTCAAAACAAGGATTCATAAATATCCATAACAGAAAAGTATCTTTATTCACGGAGGACACACACAACTCTTCTCCCCTTAAATCATCGCCGACCTGGCGTCAGCCCATCTTCTACTAAAAATAGAACGCGTCTGAAATTGAATACCATGCACGACATACCCATATATGCGTAGTTACGTTCAAGATGTAAGGGACAATGTACAGTGAGCTGGTCATTGTTGTGAAATAAACCCCGATGCATCGCCCTGAAAGGGTTTATTTCACAACAATGACCTGCTAGCCGTACATTATCCCGCTTATTACGCGGCTACTTACTTAGGAAATCAATAATTTGACGCAAAAACGGTGCGCCAGAGTCCGACATCAGAACCGCGCCCATAGCGACGGTCTGCTAAACATAGCAACGGCCTGCTATAAAGAAATAACAGACCGTAGAATGCCGTGATTGACAAATCAGAACCGAGTATTCAACAAAGCCGTGGAATAAACTTCCGTATACATCATTACTGTCTGTTTTGCGTCACAACCCCACTGCATTGTGGGATATCTATACTACCACAGTGTCTAGTGATTGCATTCTGTAATATTTCACCGGAAATGGTATGCAATTCGCATACTAAGGTTTCGGACATGCTAAAAAAATCTCACATACTGTTTTAGCGTATTAAAATAGCCTTTAGGACTTTGGGACTTTGGACACAACCTAAGTCTATGTATACATCGTGCACACTTTTTATTTTATTCTATTATTTTTTCTTTTGTTTTGTATTATTATTTTTTTTCAATCAATATATATTTTATTTGTATGTAAAACTTATTTAGAAGTTATTGTTTTTGGCATATTGATATCCAAATCTATTTCTATGTATGTATTTATGTATGTATGCTAACCTTGGAAGGGATGGGGGGGGGGGGGGGTGGTGGTTTAGAATGGGTGTTGTCATCTGCAACTTTGCGCCTATTCCTCTGAATAGAAAAATCAAAAATAAAGTAAGGAAAAAAGGGAAAGAAGTGTTCTACATGCGTCTGACAGTGTCCTCTTGTGTGTCTGCGTGTTTGGGTGTGTGTGCTCGTCCAGATGAACCCCCGCCAGTGGGCCCACATCTCGGAGAGCGCCAAGGACCTGGTGAGACGCATGCTGATGCTGGACCCGGCCGAGCGAATCACCGTCTACGAGGCTCTCAACCACCCCTGGCTGAAGGCAAGATCAAACACAGACACAACTGCTATTTATAAATTCGCTACAGTTTAGGAGCTCTCACTGTAGACTCACCTATGTTTCGCGATTGTTTTTTGTAAAGACTTCGATTTTTTTAATGCCTGAAACGAGTCGATGAGGAGGTAGAAGGAAGTTACCGCTTTTATTGTTATAGTCTGATTAACATGACGTCATATCCGTTTAAGGACAACAAAGCTGAAGCGAGAAAGTAGAAAACTGCGGAGGGTCTGCAGGGATACGACCTGCACCCTCACATTTTAAAGCAAAAGTGGTAAACACTACACATACCGTGAAGTATGGAAACACTTTGGCCAACCTTTGGTCAAACGGCCCCGATGGCGCTGACCATGGATGTATAAAGAGAACGGAGCTGACGGGAGAGCTAGCGATGGACTTGGTGAAGTTAGCGGACTTACACACGTGTGACTACGTCCGGTTTTCAAAATAAGGTGTTAACAAAGGAAACGGTATATACAAAATACATATATGGAAATAAGATTGATTTGATTATATTCACCAGAAGTATAAAACATTACATGTCCCTTATAAATTAAAAAGAAAATACCACTAATTTGTGAGGGAAATGTCTTTATTCTTTGATTTTTGGGTTGCTTGAAAAAATTAAATATATAATGCCTGACAATGACTGATATATTTGACTTCTCTGACTACATACATGCTGAAAATTAAACATTTTTACTAGATTAATTTCGATATCTTCCAAAGTAAAAGTCCCTAGAAGTGTATAATTCAACTTTCTCTCATGGTCTTGTGTTAAAAAAGTTAACAAAAATCGCAAACAAATTGTAATATCGAATGACAATACTTGTAGAATCGCAATGCACATCGAATCGGCACCCAAGTATCGCGATAGTGTCGAATCGGGTGATAAGCATATCGTCCAAGCCCTACTGTAGATGTTGCCAACTTTAGCAGGTTATTGTCCCTTGAACTTTTAACATTTAAAGATGGGGTCTGCGATTTATCCAGTATACACTTTTTGTTATATTGGTTGAAATGGTCTTTACACCCCGACAGCAATCCGTTTCTTATGAGCACTGAAAAAAGACCGGAAAAGATCCGTCATCTGTAGCTGCTGTAATCCTGTAAAAACGTCTACCAGTCAGTAAAAATGGTCCCGGTTGTAAGGAACCAATCAGATGCCTCCCTGCCTCCCTGCTCGTACTCTAGCCTCAGCGTGCACCAGCGTGAACTCAAAGCGCGTGTCCGCCTCACGTTCACTGGAGAGTGGAAGAGAAAACTCAGCTCTTAAAACACAGGACAACGAGAACGAACTCGTACAACTATTACCATATTATCGAAAAATACAACTTTGATTTAGTTGTTTATGTTCTGTTAGTTTACTTTATAAGATACTGCAGGTTTAAACTATTTATTCTAACAGCTCAAAGTGAAGTCAGACAAACAGGATTATCAACGAGGGGAGACGGCGGATAGAAAACATTGCCGAACAAAATTTACGTTACTCAAACTGCTTTTTCAGTTACAGCAACAAACGAGTGGACTGATCTCCCTCCAGATATTAGAGTAATGTTAAAAAGGGTCGTGTTGTCTCAGCAGGTATCTCTCTCTTTCCCTCCCCTCTCTGCTGCTCTGTGGCCGGCTCTCCAGCGAGCTGCTGCCCCCTCCCCCTCCGTCAACAAGGAAATAAAGCCCCTCGTCTACGAGACCGGTCTCTTGAGAGCGCTCCAGCTCATAGCGGGGTCTGTGTGAGTGAATGCCCGGGTGGAGAGGTGGCGATCCCGGCAGGAGCTAGCTAGCTGTGACGGCAGTTTGTGGAGCTTCTAAACTCCGACAACAGTGGAGAAAATGTTTGATTCGCCATCTAACATCGTAAAACTGTCAATATTCTAAATCTACACCGTTGATTTCTCGCCTCAACATTTTTCAGAAGTGAATTTAGTGATGAAATAGCTACGAAAAATGTGAAGTAGTTATGATGCGGCGGTGCTCGTGCATGTGTGTGGGGGGCGTTGCCTTATAAGGAGTTTCGAGGGGAGGGGGGGGTTTAGAGGGAGCTCCTGAGGCGATGCGACTTTCAAATTATGGTAGTTTTCCAAGATCGCAGACCCCAGCTTTAAAAGAAGCAGACATTTAGTATGATGTGGCTCTTTGGTGTTTGAGCTTTGGCAACTCAAAGTCACCTTTAAACCACTGCTCTTACTGATGCTGACTAAAGAAAACTTCCTTCTGCTTTGAACAACAGCGATGCTTTCACATCCGTTCGGTGACTGCTCTAATGTGTGCCTGTGTGTGTGTGTGCTTAAGTCCCCACCATTGTGTTTCTACTTATGTTTATATGGATATCTGTGTTTTGTATGTGTAGGAGAGGGACAGGTATGCCTACAAGATCCACCTGCCTGAAACAGTGGAGCAGCTGAGGAAGTTCAACTCCAGGAGGAAGCTGAAGGTACAATAAGCACCACGTTCGCACCGCAAACTCTAGAATTCGACAGATTCAACGTGATAAAATCTGAGATGAGAGGAAGTGTCAACTCCTCCGCAGCTGATGACCCAGATTGATTTCTTGTCAAACGTTTTCCAAAGATTCTCAGTAGGCCTGTCCTCTTACGGCCTCGTATACAAACACATAAAAAAGCACGTACGTACACCCCAAAACACGGGGCCCCGTTGAGGCTTAATGTAACAGCCGTGGTTTCTCCCCCTCTGTATCCCAGGGTGCAGTGCTGGCTGCTGTCTCTAGCCACAAGTTTAATTCCTTCTACGGCGACCCCCCAGAGGAACTACACGACTTCTCAGAAGACCCCACCTCCTCAGGTAAATCACACTCACTATCCTGGTTTTACGGAGGGTTGTTTCTTTCCAAATGTATTTATAACCGAGATATTTATCTATTAGTTTGTGCAGGTGGGATAAGCGATATAAAGAAGTTAAAACACACACTGAATTATTAGTTAATGTAACCTAAAGGACAACAAATAGTTAGATTAGGGTGTCATGATACCACAAATTTAGTAGTCGATACCAACACCAGCTAAACATCCACAACTCTCGATACCAATTCGATACCTCGGTAAAGAACTAAAGTAAACAATAAATCCCATGTACTTCAACATCCACTCCTTTATTACCGTTAGCACACTGGTTTTTGTTAGGAAGTTAAACAGGTCATAATTCCCTCATTATTATCTTTTTTACATTATTATCCTTCAAACAACTGGATTTATTCAAGTTTCTCACCAAAAACTACATTTTACACGACTACATGTGAGCACATCATGATAACGTTGGAATTTACCTTCACCTAATGCTCATTTGTACCGAGTAGAGCATCATAATGTAAATCGATGGCACCTCCCGTGTTGAAATCGGCAGAACGTTAGCTGTTAGCAGCCGGTAAGCAGCGCAGTTCTACATGGAGCTAACAGCTAATGCTAACTAGCTCCCATCCTGCCAACTTCAACACAGATTTATTGTTCAAATTGTAGCATTAAAATAGTCGATAGTGAGATAACTGCGCCCCAATCACATTTTCTATCGTAATTGCAGCATCGACTTGCTACCAAAGTATCTGTTCTCGTGACATCCCTACTTTAGATTGTGTGGTTCGTGTACAAGTAAGAGTTAGTTCTCCTGACATATGAATATCCACTGGTGTCACGTAAGGTCAAAGATGATTTGCACCGAAGAACACGTTCACTTTCTAGCCCAGTTTCTACTCTCGTGGTTTCTATTCTTGACGTGATCTCCAGCTGTCTGCGTAGAGCTTCCTCTGTTCAGACGAAGACAGATGTTGCCCAACGGCCTCACTTCCCTGTCTCTGCCTCGGACTTTCGCTTCCTTTTGATAAGAAGACTGCGGGGCTGTACCTGCAAGTAGTTATCATCAGCACACAGGAAACCACTTGTGTCGCGGCCATAAACTGTAGAAAGTGAGCAGCGTAGTGTATCATCACCTAATGAATCAGTGCAAATGAGTTAAGCTCTTCACATTTGCTCAAGTTTATGTGCAGCCAGATATACTAATACTATCACGTATGTCCTTTCTGCTGAGGCTGGCAGTCTGTTGCAGTCATGCTTCCTGGTGACTGGGTTATTTTTGTCATTGTAGACATGTAGATGCTTGCAGCAGCTTGGCAGATTGTTCGTGGACTTGGCTGCTTTTTGCTGATTTTCTCTCTCTGTTGCTCCTCTGTTCCCCCCTCTTCCTCTTTTTTTTACCTACCTGCCCTCATGCCTCCTCACACTGCCTGCTCTCTCACTCTTTATCGTCTGCCTTTTCTCTTTCTTTTTCCTGTCGTTGTGAGGTGTTACATCCGTAGTTGGAGCAGTACACCTCCTCTAATCGCCGCTTCTCTTTCTTTGGTGTTGTTTTTCTTCTGCTGTGCTGTCTCTAGGACTGCTAGCCGCTGAAAGTACGTATCCCCCTCCCCAGCCATAGAACCTCGATGTGTGATATCATCATGACATCATCACTCGCTTTTTAGTTGCTTTTCATCTCCGTGTTAAATGATGTGGGTCCCAATCCTCCAAAATGGCTTCCTCTGTGTCTCCCTCCGTCTTCACTCCTGTCCCTTTAAGAAAACCCAAACGCTTCCTCTCAGCCCGTAAAGATGATATTCTGTTTACATGCATCTTCATTATTCCAACCACAGGAAGCTCTGTAAACACACATTGACAAAATATTGTTACCTTGTGAGATGCACAAGACCTAAAACAAAGATTGAGAGCCTAAATGTTCTTGGGATTTTCGATCATAATTAGGTTTCTGCTAAAGCTTTCAGGTTTCGCTAAAGTTCCCTTTCAGTCTTCACTCGGTACAACACATATAGTATGGGATATCACCTGCCTTTTAAGGCAGATGGCCTGTGGTGACGTATGTGAGGCCCTGCCTATATACTGTATATATCCGTTACCAGTGTCATCCCTCAGTTCAATAGCCGCTCTACACCAAGCCCAGCTTTGTAGCGGGGCAACCAGGTGTTGTTCCACTCCTCAACTCCTCTCAGTAGTTATAGACATAACACTTCGTTTTCAGTTGTTAGTTCGAAAGCTGTGTAAAGAGGGACATTTTACTACTACTCAACATTTGCAGGCTGCAGCCTCTTTTTTTACGGTTAGGCTTTAAATGCCTGAATATTTAGGTCTTCCAGAAAAGTAAGTAGTGCAGAATTATTGTTAAATATTTGGTCATTTGTTTAATAATTACCTTAGAGTGAGAGCAAGAAGTAAGTTAGTAGTTTTATTTTATTTTATTTTATTTTATTCTTTTCTTCAGAGAGGGGCCGTCATTTCGAGTACAATATTATTTATTTTCCCCGAGGAATAGAATGTGATTTGTATTTCATAAGCTCTTAGTGATTAACCAACAATTATTGGTCTGTACACGGCTGAAAATCAATTACAGGAATTGTTTAAAATTAGTTTCTCTAATTGGAGTACTATGATGCATGTAAACAGACCTTTAACAAGGTTTCCCCAAAGTTATTCACAGCTTAAATTATGTTTACTCTTCTGCTGTTTCTCCTTCATGGCTCACAGTAATAAAGTCTCATTATTAGCTCATATTATACATGTCTGTAAATGGGATTATTTTCCCCATATTCATCGTTTCATCCGTTATTCCAGGGTGTTTTCTTGTGAACGCAGACTCTTGTTGTCCTGTTCAAGATAGTTAAGAATTCATCACTTAAAAAATTTTAATGAACCAAAGTAATCCAAAGTCTCTAATACCCCTTTCACACCAATGACCAGGGTTGGACCAGGGTTAACCTAACCTTGTCAATTCAAACCAAGCCAGTCAACCCGGGTTGAACCCTGGTCAGGACAATTCAGATACGACCTGGGTCACACCCGGGAGTAATGCATACCAATTAGCTCAGGTATCAAGCAACTAGCAAACTAAATTAATATAATCTCATTTCATTATGTTTGGACAAGCTCTTACATTATCCCACAGTTGCCATATGCCCAGCTGAAAAACTTTAGTAGGTCTACTACATGAAGAAAATCTTTGCTGGGATGGTGGAGTGAGTGAAATATACATTTCAGTCTTCAGAAGTGTCTAATCCTTTTGTAAATGTTGCCTATATGATCATATTTGATATAGCACAATGTAGTCTAATATATGATAAATGGGTACTGTAGATAGACAGAGGAAAAAAGGTTCATGTTGATGAATAGATACTGTAAATCTGTATGTTTTCGCATACATTACAGCTCCATACATACAACATAGTTAAACATTTTATAAAGCTAAAAATGCTGTATGTACTATAATTACGCTGTATCCCAAAAACATGCATCATTCTGTGACATTTTACGTTTTTGCACACATTGATGATATCCTCCCCGTCTCTCTGTAGTCCTCCAGACCTGTAACCCCCCCCCCCTGCCCATTTCTAACACCTGAGCTAATTGGTATTCATTGCTCCCGGGTTGTGACCCAGGTCGTATCTGAATTGTCCTGACCACGGTTCAACCCGGGTTGACTGGCTTGGTTTGAATTGACAAAAGGAGGTGTGAAAGTGGTATAATTGGTGTGAAAGTGGTATAAATGTAACATTTGAAATATTTATTAACTCATTTGTAAGAGATAGAGGTCATTCCCTGGTGATGCAATATCATATCACCTCCCCACTAATCAATTCAGTGGTAGTTTAAGGGTCAGTGAGCAGAAGATGTATTCTGACCACGCTGCACTGTTGTCTATCATCTAAACACGTCACTTCTTCTTCTCTCTTTATCACCAAGGAGCTTGCTTACTATGTAGGCTGCACATATTTTTTGAATTTGATGTTATTCTATACAGCACATGTTTAATTTGTGTGGGAAGGCTACTATTTTGGCCTGAGAACACTTTTTAAGAAATTTTATATCTAATTTGAATTAATTTTCCTCTACATTTATTTTGCATTTTACTTCTTTTTTTTTTTTTTTTAATATTCTGCATTTTTCTTGGGCGTACTGCTCCAAACCCATCATCCACACTGTGACTTTTTGAAGTGACTTTCCTCTGCTGTTGTATTGATGCCATATACCGCTGTTTCTCTGGTTTTGCTGCATGTGTTGGGCGATGCAGCAGGTACTTGGGGTTAAATCGTTCTGAGTGTTTGTGTGTGTTTTTCTGTTGTGCCGTCTATCGCTTGGTGTTACTTTTGTTATTTCTCTCTTCTTTTTTTTGCCTGTTTGTGGATGTGTTAACATGTGGTGTATTTGTGAATGAGTGTGTCTGTCATGTTCAGTGTTTGCATTTTGTGTTGGTGTCGAATGTTTGCAGGGACTGCTTGATGTACTCGTGAGTGTATCTGTTCTGCGTGCTTGTGATTCTAGTCTATATCGGAGTGTATAACATGTGTGTTTGTGTGTGTGTGTGTGTGTGTGTGTGTGTGTGTGTGTGTGTGCGTGTGTGCGCAGGGGCAGTATCACAGGTTTTGGACAGTCTAGAGGAGATCCATGCATTGACGGACTGCAGTGAGAAAGACATGGACTTCCTCCACAGTGTCTTCCAGGATCAGCACCTCCACACCCTGTTAGATGTGAGTAAACCACAATATCCTCTGTAATACCAAAAAATGCCCAGTAGGTGTCAGTACAAGCCAAGAGTCGGCTACATGCAGCGATTGTCCAATATGTACCTTCTATTTACTACTTCTAATACTTGGTATTGTTTGGGTTTTTCATCTTTAATGAGATAAAAATTGCCAAATTATTGTTGTCTTTTCAGCTTTATGACAAAATCAACACCAGGTCGTCCCCTCAGATCAGAAACCCTCCAAGTGATGGAGTGCAGAGAGCCAAAGAGGTGAGGAAACTCGTTGCTCACGTTCACTGAATAAGGGGACAATTTAAAGGGCCAGTGTGTTGCATTTCTATGGATCTATTAGCAGAGATGGAGTATAGTATTCATATTCATTCAAAACCAGATGTCCCAGTTTTCCACCAGTACTTAAACGCAGCATGCATTAGTGGATCCGTGTGGAGCTGGAGACTGTGAAAATAGCCTCAAAACTCCAGACGCAAATGTAACCCGAGCCTTGTTTATCAGGCGATCCGTGCGCACACAGGAAGCTTTACAAAATGTTCAGATCTTTGAAGTTGAAGTTAAAAATTTGTACATGAAATATTAATATTTCTTCAGGTTGCGATATGCGCATTTGTACAACGCTATTTTAAATGTGTTCAGATTGATTGGTATTTGTGTTTAGATTGGAACACACATTTGTGAGTACCCAAAATTATGCAAAAATCGTTGTACACATTTGTAAATCTTAATTTTCATTTGTAGATCATGTAATACACATTTGTGAGCATTTCGAGACTAATTTCACTCCACAAGGGGGGAGTGAGCAGAGGGGTATTCAGTTGGTTGCAATATGCAAACACACCACTAGATGCCACCAAATCCTACACACTGTCTTTTTAAGATGAGAACACTTATTCACAAACTGGAATCTCCTTCATGTGGCTTTTAAACCACTAATCTGATGTTTAATAATCTAAATATGTTAATTTTGCAAGAGAGCCTTTTCTAGTATTGAACAATTAACAGGTTTCTAGGCAAAGCATATAAATAATGAACATACAATGACCAGAATCCGATACTATCTTGTAACATATTCATTCATTATCAATGTCATTTATTATGAGCATTCTTCATATTCACACGTCTTTCTCCTTGTCTTTATTTCCTTCACCAGGTACTGGAAACCCTCTCCTGTTACCCAGAGAACATGGAGGCCAAGGAGCTCAGGAGGATCCTCACACAGCCACACTTCATGGTGGGATATTACAGAAACACACATACAGCAACACACACATTATTGATTTGACACGTTCAGATTTTTTTTGACCTGTGCATGTAGAGTATGCTTATTGGTGTGTGAGATTACAACCCACTGTGTTGGATGTAGGGCTGTCCTCGACCAAAGTAATTCTTAGTCGACTAAAGGCCTTTACACACCGGGGGCGTGACGGATAAACAACACGAAAATGCGAAATACTCGCCTGTGAATATTATATGTCTAGGGATTTTATTGTGAAAGGTAAGAACAGAAGGAGCGGATCTGGTCTGTGCTGCCTTTGACAAAGTTGAAATGAGTGATAAAATCTGCCGTCCTGGTTCGGACTACGGAGCCTCCGTGTCGTTGTTTCATAAATATAGGGGCATCTCAACTCGTTCCGCACAACATGATTGGCTGATGCCTTTATCCGCGGTGAGCAAACTCAGAAAAATCGACCTTGTTCCAAAAAAAAGAAAAAAGAAATTACATCGCATTTTCACCTTGTAATATTCGTGTTCTGTGTGAACGTATTCATGACAAAAACATGAAAAAATTTTTATTGAAGTGCGAATTAATCGCACGAAAAAAACACCGCTGGTGTGTAAAGGTCATAACACTTGTGATTTTGTCGATTAATCAATTAGTTGAGTTTCTACATGATGAATCACACAAAAACACCACTTTAAATATTGTGTTTAACAGACATGTGCTCATAAGTTTCTTGGAAATAAGTCATTCAGCATGAAAAAGGATAAAAAAAAAAAAAAGACTAATCTAAAGAAATCTTAGTCGCCTAATCGACTAAGCAGCGGCAGCCCTAGTCAGAAGTAGGATTCTTTGGACAATCCACATAACTCCCTCGGCCTCAAAGCTGCTTAGCACCTGAGCTTGTCGAGGGATAGGCACGTGGAAGGGAGAAAGAACGGAGACAGAAGCATTAAGAGTGGCAGGAAGAGCTGTGAAAGGCTTCAGCCTGGCTTCAGTGTGGATATACAGGAACTTCTGCGGGGATTGTCAATACCACCATGTTTGTCAGATAAGTCTAGTAGCTGTAACAGTCCTGGGAATAAGCAGATATTGTTGACGGACATGGAAAGTGAAAACTGAGGCAGAAGAAATCAGTGGTGGATTTCATGTGAAGGTAGAACATTGTTGCCATACCAGAAGGAGTGTAGCTTGTTTTGTGGCTGCAGTTTTCATCTCAGTTAAGTGTTATTTCAACAGTATAATAGCAAATTTATGATTTCAGTGAGTGGATGACTAGACTTTTGCTGTTCTTGTATTGTAGATATACTGTATATAGAGCTCAACGGTAAGGTTCCCGGAAGTGAAAATCCCATTTATATTCTGAATTTGATTATTAGCCATAACGTCGTAACCATCCAGGCTACGAGATTGTGAAACGATGGTGTATGCTCCCGTAGAAGCCACAAGTCCGTATGATATCACTCTCGTTTTAAGAAAAACATGTTTTATTCGCGATGTCATGGAGAGGTACCACGCTACCCACAATCCTAAGTGTAACTCTGATTGGTGGAGCTCGCTGTTGCCATGGAAAGGTGTACCGCACCTGCGAACGGCTAGTGAGGGAATTTGATTTCATCACTTTAGATCAACAATGGTTAGTTTAAACGTTTTTCCAGAGGCGGCGAGGCGCCGTTTGCAATGGTTTATGGGATGAGTAGTTCCTTCACTTGTAAAATAATTACGTACGCACACAGTCTTGTACCTTCGTGTTTTTTTTTCTTCTGTTGTCCAATGGCTTTTTTTGCGCCGAATTAAATGTTTTATGGTCCCGATTCATCTCGTAGCTAGTTGGCTTGGTTCCATTCTTAAAACTCTTTATATTAGGATTTTCTGAAACATGAATGGGAAATTCGCTTCAGGAACAGGAGCCGTTCAAAAGCAGGCGATCACTTGTGAGCTCTCTTCATTTGAATGGTTGTCACTTACAAATCTACACAGCAGCTGAATACGGGATGATACTGTCATTTCTTTAGCCCAGTTAGACGCACTAGAGGTGTTTCCCTGTGCTGAATCAGTCTGTGCCACTTACTGGAGCTGTCACAGTCACGCCTTAGGTTTGCTTCAATCCAATTAGCCCGTCCTGCTCTCCGACCTGACCGGCTGAGTTTTTCATGCTGCCACAGACATTTAACGGTGCTGATAGCTGAATGGGTGTGAAGGGCTTCTTTGGCGGGGTGGCACACGGGAAGAAGCCTCACTTACCAACTCTTTCACTTATTCCTGTGTAGTGTATGACGTTCTTCTATGAGGCAATGATCCAAGGACACACTGTGTTCCTGTTAATCATCAACTTAGTATGCATTTTTGTTACCATTCATTGTTAAACACTTGTTAATCCATTGCAATGCCTGAACAGTTGTTCGTTGCAGCCGCACTAATGTTCACCATAAGTCAGAAGCCTTTTAGCGCCAGCTGTTTGAGCCCTCCGTGTCTGCCGTGCATCATCAGAGAACATGTTGTCGCTCGGATGAGCAGATGTGATCATTTGGCAAACGCGGCAAGTAGATGTGTTTTTTGTAAAAACACACTGTGTGTCAGTAACATGATTAGTCGCCAAAGAGGATTAGTGTAAGCCACACAACGATACTGTGTGTACAATTTACCTTCCTCTTGGCTGGGATTAAGTTGTATGTTTTTGTTTTATTAGTTATTCAAACATTTTCTTCTCCAGTTTCTTAAGGCCAACTTAGGATTCCAGTCTCAACATTACTGCCACCAACAACAATTGTTTAAAGGACCCATATTGTAAAAAGTGACATTTTCACGTCTTTTTTTTAATTAAGTATTCAGGTTGAAGTGCTATATAAATACTGTGAGAGTATCAAAATGCTCCATACATGGAGAAATACACACAGCCCGTATTCAGAAACTGTGCCTTTGAAAGAAGCCGTCAGGATTTCTGTCCATTTGTGATGTCACAAATCTACAATATTTAGACCACTTTGCAGTTTTAAATGTAAACATAATAAATGTGTCCCAGTTAATTTCCGGTTGCAGTGTATGTGAATGACATCAACTGACAGGGAGTAAAAACATGGACCCGAGCTGTTGCCTAGCAACGCAATTCCGTGCACTCCGTTGAAATGTGCTAAAACGGAGCGTTTCAGACAGAGGGTAAATACAGGTATATTCAGGCAGACAGTATGAGGAAAATAAAGTTGTTTTTTTTAACATTACAGCATGTAAACATGTTTTTAGTCAAAACGTAAAATACAAGAATGAAACTGAAAATTAGCATAATATGGGACCTTTAAATAGCCTGTGGCTGCCAAAAACATTGTCCTGTTTGTACAGCATTGCATTAATTTTTGCAGTGTTAATCCCACTGGGTTCACCTCTAGAACAAACAGGAATACTCTGCAGTTGCATCCGTTCCTGACTGTCTGTGTTCACTCCAGGCTCTACTGCAGACCCACGATGTGGTGGCCCACGAGGTCTACAGCGACGACGCGCTGAGGGTGACCCCCCCGCCCACCTCACCTTACCTGAACGGAGACTCCCCAGACAGCACCAACGGAGACATGGACCTGGAGAACGTCACCAGGGTTCGCCTGGTCCAGTTTCAAAAGAACACTGACGAGCCCATGGTGCGTAGACAGAAACAAAAGACACACGTATTGCAGACTGCACTGAATTTCACACATGGATGAAAAACTCCATGTACTGCCGCGCTGCAGTGACACAGACTCGGTTGAAAATAGGTAAAGTTTCCTTTGAATGAATTAGACCTCAGCCACATTGTTTTGGAAATGAAAACAGTGTTTTTGCCCTCTGATATCCCAAAACACATCTCTTCTTTAGATCAAAGAACGTTTATTGATTTGATCCGCAAACGATTGGCTAGCTAGTCGTCCAAAGTCTCATTTGATTGGATGAATTTTTGTATGTTATTATTGAACATTTGAAACCGTTTACAGGAAGAGAAAAGACAGGAATTTTGATCGGATTTTGATGTAAAAATACTCTGATAGTGTTTTTAACACAGGAACACATTATTACAACTGGGAAAATGTATTTTTCATTTCATGGGGACTTTAAGTGTATTCATAACGGATCAAAAAATGGTGAAATCTAGATGTAAACCCATTTTTTATCAAACAGTGAGTAATCAGTTGGTCGCCATCCTTGGTGACTAAGGCTACATCCACACTAATAACACATGCTAAAACACTCAATCTAATAAGCACCGTTTTAGAAATTATCTCCGTCCACACTAACACGCCTGAAAAATGCGTATCACATGACCATTCACGTACACTGGGCATGCAGCGTGCCGGCTAAACAGGAAGCAGATTTGCCCACTCTGTTGGTTGCGTAGTTACAGAAAACTACTAAGAGTATTTTACTTCCTTTAATAAACGGTCTTGTTTGATACTTAAGATCTTCCTCTATATTTTCTCACACTCGGAGATGAATTTAGTGGGGAAAAAAATGTATTATTCAAACGCAGTTACCAGGCTGCTACTAGGTTACTATATCCTAACTTAGGTCTTGCTCTATCTCTCTCACACACATCAATGAACGGTTACAAATCAAAGTTTGGCTACATTATTGGTCAGCATGTCAGTTTCGTTATTGTCCGTCTGCCTGGAAGTCCCTGTCGTACTGTGGACGGCAGGCATAACACGTAGCAAAACTTAACACTTCCCTTAACCACTTTACAGTAAAAGTATCCGAGTCATTTGTTGTGAAGCAGCGGTGTGATGAAAGTAACAGAAATGCACATGTGAAACTACACCACTAACCTCAGTGACTGTCATGTTACACAGGAACTAAATAAATACAAGAGGAGAATGTATCTAGCCTTTCACAAATGGATCTTTCTGTCTAGTCACATGGAAGACTCTATGGTGAGCCAAGCTGTTTATCGTGACAACACATTTTGAGTAATTTGCATTACCATAATAATGCATTAGGGTGCAGTTTAAATCAGCAGGCTCAACATGCTAAAGTGTGCTTTACTGGGACTATACTGTAGATACTAGATATTGTCACTCTCCGCTGTTTATCAGTTATCCCTCTGACCCTCTGTCTGCCTCTTCTAGGGCATAACTCTGAAAATGAACGAACTCAACCACTGTATCGTGGCCCGAATCATGCACGGCGGAATGATTCATCGACAAGGTAACGGTTCCTCTTATTGGACTAACTTCTGGTAATTGAAATAACAATGAAATGTAACTCTTCCTTACATTAGTTGTAAGTGATACGCTGTTTTTTTTCCCCCCTGGCTTCTCCTTCGCGAAGCACTGGTGTTTCAACACCCAAGAGCCTCATTTGTAGCCTTTATTAATTCATTATTTCTTCGCTCCAGGGACTCTGCATGTAGGAGATGAGATCCGAGAGATTAATGGCATCAGCGTTGCCAATCAGACGGTAGAACAGCTCCAAAAGATGCTGGTAAGTGACACAGATCAGATTTTCTCCTCCTCGCTTTCCACATTTGGACTTGGCAGTGCAGCTTTTATCCAAAACAGTATTCTTAGCATGTCATTTCTGTTTAGCATGTAACATAGTTGATTTACATTTGTGCCAAAAACTGTTGCTATGTGGACTAAATAGTGACAGTGTTTATTAAAGGTCCCATATTGTAAAAAGTGACTTTTTCATTGCTTTTATATTATAAAGAAGGTTTAAGTTCTATATAAATGCTGTGAAAGTATCGTAATCCACAGAGAAATACACACAGCCCGTATTCAGAAATTGAGCTTTTGAAACAAGCCGTCAGGATTTCTGTCCATTTGTGATGTCACAAATCTACAATATTTAGACCATTTCAAAGTTTTAAACGTAAACATTCTAAATGGGTCCCAGTTTATTTCCTGTTGCAGTGTATGTGAATGACATCAGCTGACAGGAAGTAAACATGGACCCAAGCTGTTGCCTAGCAACGCAATTCTGTTGCAATTCCATTGAAATGTACTCAAACGGAGCGTTTAAGACAGAGGGTAAATACAGGTATATTCAAGCAGACAGCATGAGAAAAAATAAAGTGTTTTTTAAACATTAAAGTATGTAAACATGTTCTAGTAGAACCCAAAATACAAGTATGAACCTGAAAATGAGCATGATATGTCCCCTTTAACAGTATTATTTTGATAGAGTGAGACATCTTGCTTTGTCTGAAATGTCAATAGTTAGGCATCGTTTCGAATAAAAGCTCATATGTAACATGCATTTTATCCCCTTTTCCACACAGAGGGAGATGAGGGGTAGCATCACCTTCAAGATTGTCCCCAGTTACCGGTCCCAGTCCATGTGTTGTGAGGTAGGGAAATCACACACTTGCATATATGTTTGCATATTCTATGGGGGGGAAAAAAATATTCATCAAGTGTTTTCTGTTGCAGAAAGAGTCACCAGATGTGTCCCGACAGTCGCCTGCAAATGGTCATGCTAGTGTCACCAGCTCCATCCTGGTATGTTTCCGGTTCTCCTTTTCACCCTCACACACATAGAAATAGCAGAAATAGAAATTCACAGAAATAGCAGCAGGCTAGTACAAAGACAAAAAAATGCCAGAGAGAACACATTAAATATGGTGTCTTTTTTTTATTTCGATTTGTTATTGTGACTAACACAATGACGGCACACAGATAAAAGTTAGTAATTCATTGGCTAAGCTAGTGTGTCAGGGGTTAAGGTTCAATAAAAAACGGTAAGAAAGACTTGCACATCCACAGCCGATAGGACGGGTGCTGGATCAAAGAAACCTATAGCAGAATAAAACAGTTAGATCCGCACACCGAGTAGCTCCCGTTAGAAGGATTTTTATTGCTATTTATGGCTCTACTTCTGATAAATGCAGAGAGTCGCCATTTAAATACCCATACTGCATACACAACCCATACCTGACGTATCACAGCTGTTTCAAATAATCAATAAAATACATTATATATTAAACATACTGTATTACACATATGCATCGATAGTATATCAAGGCTACAGAGAGGTACATGGAAAAAGATGATTGTATGTAAGGAATATACCGGTGTATATATACAAATTTGGTCACTCCATAAATAAGTACTCAAAAGTTTTCCATATATAAACCCATGTGATATTCCACCCCTGTTTTAAATGCATAAAAGGAAATACATTAATAATATGCACTAATATATAAATATAGGCTACATGTACAAGTATAATACACAAGTATATACAAAAGTCCATGAAGAAAATCATCTTAAATAAAGGAAATAAACAGTATATATACTGTATATATACACACAAGTGATGTACCCCAAATAGTTTGTATTCCATGAAGGACTCAGG
The DNA here is from genome assembly GCA_916701645.2 of Sebastolobus alascanus. Classification (NCBI taxonomy): domain Eukaryota; kingdom Metazoa; phylum Chordata; class Actinopteri; order Perciformes; family Sebastidae; genus Sebastolobus; species Sebastolobus alascanus. The sequence goes on from CAKAOJ020000349.1 coordinate 489,182, forward strand.
CTAAATAACAGTCATAAATATATGAGCTATTAGAGGCTCGTCTTTCTATTTATCTATTATTAAGAGTTGTTCTAGGGAAAAACAGTAACACCAAATATGAAAATATTATATAAAAGGTTCAGGTTAAGATTCGTACCATCAAATCACTACATCTTGGATTTAAATCTGGACCAGGATCAGTGTTGCATGTTGTTTCCCGCTACCTGGTAACAATCAAAATAAAAGCATACGATGCCGTCACGAGAGCATCTTGCCCTGTTTTCATGTTTTTCGTTAGTGTGCAGTCAAATCAAATACTTACTGTACGCAAAAACTTCTGTCGTCCCAACTAGGACCTGCCGGCGACGATCCAGCCCAAAGGCCGCCTGGTGAGATTTCCAAATTCTTTATACACCACGACTGCACTCCTTTTTAATTCCTCCCTTTGCTTTACAATCTGCTACTGATACGACAAACCAACACTCATCCCAACGAGTCCAAATCGGCACGCATGCACTTAAAAAGCACTCTTCCATTCCCATCACATCTATTTTGTTTCCATCGAGTTTTGCTCTCCAATGTCGGGGCCTCAACTCTACTCTGCTTTGGCCTCCCTCGAACATGGGAAAGGTTTCCTACACAGTTGAGCCGATGTCTGATAAGAAAAGTTCATTTCCTCTTAAAAGCACTTGATTTCTGCCATGTTTTTTCTGTTTCATGATGTGTTTACGATGCTCTGAGATCACACACACACATAAAATGCGGTTCAAACATAATATATAAGAATCCGCATCCAATTTTGGATCCCTCATCACACCTCCTTTGTTTATGCCCCCCCCCCAACGTTTTCTACTGCATGATATATGTGTAAGTGTGTGTGTGATGCTCTCCACCCCATAGATCTCCAGACCTGCTATCAAGGACAAATTGTCCATCAAGGTAAGACGTCTCTAAGTGGACCCTTCGTAGAAGTAGATCCCAGCTCCTCCCACCCCCCATCGCAACGTTCGGTTCCTCATCGTAGTGGTGTCTAGATCCCATGCTAGCTATCAAGGCTTCGTAACTGGTTCGTAAAGGGCAACAACAAACTGTGGATGTATGTGCATAAGTCGATTAAAACGATACGTACGCCGTCTTGCTTTTCATTTATCTAAATGTTTGTGCCCCTTTCCTGCTTCGGCTGACACGCTCTTGATTTCCCTTCTGCTGTCTTTTTTTATCTTTTAACGACAAGCGTCGGCGCAGCATTTCTAACTACTTGAACAATTTCGCAGCCAGTCTCCTTTTATGTGGGCAGCTTGGCCAATCATATTTTCCCCCATATATTCTCGCTATTCTTTTCCACAGCACCTAACACATTTTTTTTTTTTTTGTCTCACTTGTCCCGCCCTTACAGATTTACGTCCGCGCTCAGTTCGAGTACGACCCGGCGAAAGACGACCTCATCCCGTGCAAGGAGGCGGGCATTCGCTTCCGGGTGGGCGACATCATTCAGATCATCTCCAAGGACGACCACAACTGGTGGCAGGGGAAGCTGGAGAACACCAAGAACGGCACGGCGGGCCTCATCCCCTCACCTGAGCTACAGGAGTGGTGAGCACAGCAGCTGACGAACACCAAACTTTTGATCTGGGTGTATTCACATTCAGTTTTAGGTTCCCCTAACTAAAGCTAATGCAGTCTAATACAACGGCCCTGAAATAGGTTCTACCCCCAAGGAAGGTGGTAATGTTTAGATTTTGTTTAAAGGGCCAGTGTGTGACATTTCGGGGATCTATTAGCAGAAATGGAATATAATATTCATAACTATGTTTTCATTAGTGTATAATCACCTGAAACTAACAATCGTTGTGTTTTCGTTAGCTTAGAATGAGCCCTTCATATCTACATAGGGAGCGGGTCCTCTTCACGGAGTCTGCCATGTTTCTACAGTAGCCCAGAACGGACAAACCAAACACTAACTCTAGACTTTCTTATTTTTACGTTACCTGAAGGCCACCGTAGTTCTCCGGCGCGCTTATGAAACTGCGGTAACGTGAGCTGCAGAGTGCAAAACTCAATGCTCCTAAAGTATCACGGTAAGGACGGCCTCTGAGCGAGGCGAACGGCGTTGCCGCGGTTTTGTTCTCGGCGGCTCACGTTACTGCATTCTAAGAAAGGAAGGAGTGAGCGGAGGGGTACTCAGTTGGTTGCAATCTGCAAACACGCCACTAGATGTTGCCACATCCTACACACTGTCCCTTTAAACTGCTTTGTATTTTATTTAATTGTGCTGCATTATATGGTAATACAACTCAAGGGCACCACAAACTACAGCCTCAACAATAACCATACAGTTGAATCTACAGTTTCAACAAAAACTGAACATTATAACTTTCATCAAGGTAGGATTTATTGCAGGACTGTTGTATTAGACAGCATTAGCAATGTGTACCTAATAAACTGACAACTTAGTCGTAACTTAAAGACTTCCAAACTATCCTGAGCATTAGGACAAGAAGATTTTTACTTTAATACTCTACAGTAAATAGGTTAGAGCTGTCTGTCATTTATTTTAATATAGTTTTTAGGATATTGAAATGACAGAGAGCAAAATTCAAGTTTGTGGCTGCGAAGCTCTGGCTGTGGTTACTCTTTCCAACATGTCATAACATTGGCCGAGAAAGCGTTGTAAAGCCAGACACTCCCGCCAGGATTTGAACCTGGTGCTTCTATCAGAAGTGACAGATGTGTTACCAATACAGCACAGGAGTTCAGGAGTAGCTTCACTTACAATGCTCAGCGGAAGTCATAAAGCTTGTATTGTGTTTATTTTTCTTTTCTGGCTATTCATGCTTCCTGTCTGTATATGTGTATACCCGTCCTTTAGTTTAGCAGCTATAATAATGTAAAGTCACACATGAATCTTGAATTACAAGACAAGGCAATTTAATTTAACAGTACATGTGTTCTTTTCAGGCGCGTGGCGTGTATAGCGATGGAGAAGACCAAACAGGAACAGCAGGCCAGCTGTACCTGGTTTGGCAAGAAGAAGAAGCAGTACAAAGACAAGTACCTGGCCAAGCACAATGCGGGTAAGCCAACAAACACCGTAGCGTACAAATAAGTGTGCAACAGAGCTAAGCTAACCCACTACGAGCATTTAATGTGATAGCTCAGCGAGTAGCGCCTGTTGCGTTTTCCCTCTGACAGTCCTCTCCTACTGCTGTCTCGATTTTGCCTCGTTTTTTCAGTAACTAACCGCGTTGCAATTAACAGCTTTTGATGTTTACAACTTGTTTTTTTTTTTTGTTCAATTTGTCTTCTTTTATGGTGTCTTTTTATTAACCCTTCCGCTCCCACCCTTTGTCCATATTTCATGCTGTCTCTTACCCAATGACATGGCTGCATGTAAGTAACTCCAGACAGCTGGCGTCCAGCTTCTGTTTTTCTTCCTCCTCTTTCTTGCTGTTAAACCTCCTCCTCTTCCTAATGTCTCCTTGACTTTTGACTGGCGGCTGCCTTTGTTTGGTTTGTTATTAGCAATGTAATTCAAATTGACGAGAAGCTAATCAGCTTAGAATTGCTTGGCTTGGTTTCACTTTTTTAGTTCAAGTAGCATTAAAACTTGTTTATTATGCTTTCTCAAGGTATTTAACCTTCATCAGGTCTGCTTGGTTCACATTGTGGCATAGTTTGAATAGCTCTAAATATTAAAAACACTTTTGGTTCAATGCTTGATTCAAGCCACATGGATAAAACATTGTAATTTATTTTAATCTCCTTAGCATTGCTTGTGTCCCCCACTGTATGATTCACTATTAGATTTGCATTTATTTTTTAAGATGTTTGTATTCACACTCAGTTGCCAGTTTATCAGGTTTGTCCAGTTTGATTGAGCCCTGCAATGAATCCTACCTTCATGTTTAAACTGGTTTTAGAGAGGTGCTGTTGAATTGTATTCTGTTATACGGAGGTGTGTCCAAAATTACAAATAAGTTGAATCAACACAATATCCTTCATGAAGTAGGATCTACTGCAGGACGGCTTTATTAGACTGTGTTAGGTTTACCTATGTGTACCTAATAAACTGGCGTTTGAGTGTGTATTAAGAACCTTTAAAGCCATAGTCAGATTATTTTATTTTTTTTCCAACTGATGCTGTGCTAAACCAATGTTTCTTCTCTGTTATGCAGTGTTTGACCAACTAGATCTGGTGACGTATGAGGAAGTGGTCAAAGTGCCGTCATTCAAAAGGAAAACACTGGTCTTGCTTGGTGAGTAAACAATTTTATTTGTAAAAAGATGTCATTAAAGTCAGAGTACAGTATGCCGTAAAATTTGTCAGTCGTTAAAGTTAGTACAGTACGCCGTAAAATATGTCAGTCGTTACAGTCGGAGTACAGTACGCCATAAAACATGTCAGTCATTAGAGTACAGTACAAAATGTCAGTTTACAGTATACTGTAAAATATGTCAGTCGTTAAAGTTAAAGTGCAGTATGCCGTACAATATGTCAGTAGTTAAAGTGCAGTACGCCGTAAAACATGTCAGTCGTTAAAGTCAGAGTACAGTATGCCGTAAAATGTCAATCAGATTACTGTATGCCATAAATTGTCAGTTGTTAAAGTCAGAGTTCACTATGCCGTATAATATGTCCGTTGTTAAAGTCAGAGTACAGTACGCCGTAAAATATGTCAGTCGTTAAAGTTAAAGTACAGTACGGCATAAAATATGTTAGTCGTTAAAGTACAGTACGCTATAAAATATGTTAGAGTACAGTATGCCGTAAAATATGTCAGTCGTTAATTTTAGTGCAGTATGCCGTAAAATATGTCATTCGTTAAAGTCAGAGTACAGAATGCCCTAAAATATGTCAGTCGTTAAAGTACAGTACGCCATAAAATATGTCAGTCGTTTAAGTACAATACGCTATAAAATATGTCAGTCTTTAAAGTCAGAGTACAGTACGGTATAATATAGGTCAGTCTACAATACGCCGTAAAATGTCAGTCGTTAAAGTACAGTACGCTATAGAACATGTCAGACATTAAAGTACAGTAAGCTATAAAACATGTCAGTCGTTAAAATCAGAGTACAGTATGCCATAAATTGTCAGTCGTTAAAGTCAAAGTACAGTACGGTATAAAATAGTTCAGTCTACAGTATGCTATAAAACATGTCAGTCTTTAAAGTCAGAGTACAGTAAGCCGTAAAATGTCAATCAGATTAATGTATGCCATAAATTGTCAGTCCTTTCAGTCAGAGTACAGTACGCCATAAAACACGTCACTCGTTAAAGTACAGTACAATATGTCAGTTTACAGTATGCCGTACAATATGTTAGTCGTTAAAGTCAGAGTACAGTACGCCGTAAAATATGTCAGTCGTTAAAGTATAGTACGCTATAAAATACGGTAGAGTACAGTATGCCGTAATTTATGTCAGTCGTTTAAGTCAGAGTACAGAATGCCCTAAAATATGTCAGTCGTTAATGTACAGTACGCCATAAAATATGTCAGTCGTTAAAGTCAGAGTACAGTACGCTATAAAATAGTTCAGTCTACAGTATGCCGTAAAATATGTCAGTCTTTAAAGTCAGAGTACAGTACGCTGTTAAGTCAGATTACAGTAAAAAATGTCAGATTACAGTATGCTATAAAACATGTCAGTCGTTAATGTTAGAGTGCAGTATGCCGTAAAATATGTCAGTCGTTTAAGTACAATACGCTGTAAAATATGTCAGTCGTTAGAGTTAGTACAGTACGCTGTAAAATATGTCAGTCGGTACAGTCAAAGTACAGTACGGTATAAAATAGTTCAGTCTACAGTACGCTGTTAAATCAGATTACAGTAAAAAATGTCAGATTACAGTACGCCATAAAACATGTCAGTCGTTAGAGTACAGTACAAAATGTCAGTTTACAGTATGCTGTAAAATATGTCAGTCGTTAAAGTACAGTACGCCATAAAATATGTCAGTCGTTTAAGTACAATACGCTATAAAATATGTCAGTCGTTAAAGTCAGAGTACAGTACGCTATAATATGTCAGTCGTTAAAGTCAGAGTACAGTACTGTATAAAATATGTTAGAGTGCAGTAAGCCGTAAAATATGTCAGTCGTTAAAGTCAGAGTACATTACGCTATAAAATATGTCAGTCGTTAAAGTAGAGTACGCTATAAAATATGTCAGTAGTTAAAGTTAAAGTACAGTACGGTATAAAATATGTTAGAGTGCAGTATGCCGTATAATATGTCCGTTGTTAAAGTCAGAGTACAGTACGCTGTTAAGTCAGAGTACAGTAAAAAATGTCAGATTACAGTATGCCGTAAAATATGTCAGTCGGTACAGTCAGATTACAGTACGCCATAAAACATGTCAGTCGTTAGAGTACAGTACAAAATGTCAGTTTACAGTATGCTGTAAAATATGTCAGTCGTTTAAGTACAATACGCTATAAAATATGTCAGTCGTTAAAGTCAAAGTACAGTACGGTATAAAATAGTTCAGTCTACAGTATGCTGTAAAATATGTCAGTCGTTCAAGTACAGTACGCTATAAAACATGTCAGTCTTTAAAGTCAGAGTACAGTACGCTGTTAAATCATATTACAGTAAGCTATTCAATATGTCAGTCGTTAGAGGTAGTACAGTACGCCGTAAAATATGTCAGTCGGTACATGCAGAGTACAGTACGCCATAAAACACGTCAGTAGTTAGAGTACAGTACAAAATGTCAGAGTACAGTATGCCGTAAAATGTCAGTCAGATTACTGTATGCCATAAATTGACAGTCGTTAAAGTCAGTACACTATGCCGTATAATATGTCCGTTGGTAAAGTCAGAGTACAGTAAGCCGTAAAATGTCAATCAGATTAATGTATGCCATAAATTGTCAGTCCTTTCAGTCAGAGTACAGTACGCCATAAAACACGTCACTCGTTAAAGTACAGTACAATATGTCAATTTACAGTATGCCGTACAATTTGTTAGTCGTTAAAGTCAGAGTACAGTACGCCGTAAAATATGTCAGTCGTTAAAGTATAGTACGCTATAAAATACGGTAGAGTACAGTATGCCGTAATTTATGTCAGTCGTTTAAGTCAGAGTACAGAATGCCCTAAAATATGTCAGTCGTTAATGTACAGTACGCCATAAAATATGTCAGTCGTTAAAGTCAGAGTACAGTACGGTATAATATAGGTCAGTCTACAGTATGCGGTAATATGTCAGTCGTTAAAGTACAGTACGCTATAGAACATGTCAGACATTAACGTACAGTAAGCTATAAAACATGTCAGTCGTTAAAGTCAGATTACAGTATGCCGTAAAATGTCAGAGGTCAAAGTACAGTAAGCCGTAAAATATGTCAGTCGTTTAAGTACAATACGCCATTAAATAGGTCAGTGTACAGTTTGCCGTAAAATAGGTCAGTCGTTAAAGTCAGAGTACAGTACGCTATAAAATATGTTAGAGTACAGTACGCCGTAATTTATGTCAGTCGTTTAAGTCAGAGTACAGTACGCTGTAAAATATGTCAGTCGTTAATGTCAGAGTGCAGTATGCCGTAAAATATGTCAGTCGTTTAAGTACAGTACGCTATAAAACATGTCAGTCGTTAAAGTCAAAGTACAGTACGCTATAAAATATGTTAGAGTGCAGTACGCCGTAAAATATGTCAGTCGTTTAAGTCAGAGTACAGTACGTTATAAAATATGTCAGTCGTTAAAGTCAGAGTACAGTACGGTATAACATAGGTCAGTCTACAGTATACCATAAAATATGTCAGTCGTTAAAGTAGAGTACGCTATAAAATATGTCAGTCGTTAAAGTTAAAGTACAGTACGGTATAAAATATGTTAGAGTGCAGTATGCCGTATAATATGTCCGTTGTTAAAGTCAGAGTGCCGTACGCTATAAAATATGTCACAGTACAGTACGCCATAAAATACGTCACTCGTTAAAGTATAGTACGCTATAAAATATGTCAGTCGTTACAGTACAGTACAAAATGTCAGATTACAGTATGCTGTAAAATATGTCAGTCGTTACAGTACAATCCACTTTACCTCTGCCCTCTCTGGAAGAGATCTCCAGCTCCCGCTGCCTCCAGACTTGGAACAGTTTCTTTCCCTGGGCCATACGGTCACTGAAAAAACAATAAATATCTAAAATATTAATACACTGAATATGAATACATCTGACTGTGCAATATATCCTTTGATGCAATATACTACCGTTGTTTACAGTTATTTATAACATTTACCTATTTCTCAAGTGCAATTACCTCTGTTCATATTTATTTATTTATTACTCTACCTACCTGTTTTATTCCTGTTTTTATTTGCTTTATAGCTATGTGTTTTATCTGTTATATGTTTTACCTGCCTTGTCAAGTATCTGTTTTAAAGCACTGACCGGAAGTGGCAACTGTGAATCTCGTTGTATTTATACGATGACAATAAAGCTTTCTATTCTATCTATTGTATTCTAAAATATGTTTGTTGTTAAAATTACAGTACGGTACGCTATAAAATATGTCACAGTACAGTATGCCATAAAATATGTCAGTCGTTACAGTACAGTACAAAATGTCAGTTTACAGTGTGCCGTACAATATGGCAGTCGTTAAAGTCAGAGTAAAGTACGGTATAAAATATGTCAATTGTTTAAGTCAGAGTACAGTATGCCCTAAAATGTCAGTGAGATTACTGTATGCCATAAATTGTCAGTCGTTAAAGTCAGAGTACACTATGCCGTAAAATATGTCCGTTGTTAAAGTCAGAGTACAGTATGCCGTATAATATGTCCGTTGTTAAAGTCAGAGTACACTATGCCGTATAATATGTCCGTTGTTAAAGTCAGAGTACAGTATGCCGTAAAATGTCAGTCGTCAAAGTACAGTAAGCCGTAAAATATGTCAGTCCTTAAAGTCAGAGTACAGTACGCTATAAAATATATCATTCGTTAAAGTCAGTCTACAGTATGCCGTAATATGTCAGTCGTTAAAGTACAGTACGCTATAGAACATGTCAGACATTAACGTACAGTAAGCTATAAAACATGTCAGTCGTTAAAGTCAGATTACAGTATGCCGTAAAATGTCAGAGGTCAAAGTACAGTAAGCCGTAAAATATGTCAGTCGTTTAAGTACAATACGCCATTAAATAGGTCAGTGTACAGTTTGCCGTAAAATAGGTCAGTCGTTAAAGTCAGAGTACAGTACGCTATAAAATATGTCAGTCGTTAAAGTACAGTACGTTATAAAACACTTCAGTCTTTAAAGTCAGAGTACAGTACGCTATCAAATATGTCATTCGTTAGAGTCAAAGTACAGAATGCCCTAAAATATGTCAGTCGTTAAAATACAGTACGCCATAAAATATGTCAGTCGTTTAAGTACAATACGCTATAAAATATGTCAGTCGTTAAAGTCAAAGTACAGTACGGTATAAAATACTTCCGTCTACAGTATGTCGTAAAATATGTCAGTCGTTTAAGTACAATACGCTATAAAATATGTCAGTCGTTAAAGTCAGAGTACAGTACGCTATAAAATATGTTAGAGTGCAGTACGCCGTAAAATATGTCAGTCGTTTAAGTCAGAGTACAGTACGCTATAAAATATGTCAGTCGTTACAGTCAGAGTACAGTACGCCATAAAATACGTCACTCGTTAAAGTACAGTACGGTATAAAATATGTTAAAGTGCAGTATGCTGTACAATATGTCAGTCGTTAAAGTCAGAGTACAGTACGCTATAAAAAATGTTAGAGTGCAGTAAGCCGTAAAATATGTCAGTCGTTAAAGTCAGAGTACATTACGCTATAAAACATGTCAGTTGTTAAAGTAGAGTACGCTATAAAATATGTCAGTCGTTAAAGTACAGTACGGTATAAAATATGTTAGAGTGCAGAATGCCGTATAATATGTCCGTTGTTAAAGTCAGAGTACAGTACGCTGTTAAGTCAGAGTACAGTAAAAAATGTCAGATTACAGTATGCTATAAAATATGTCAGTAGTTAAAGTCAGAGTACAGTACGGTATAAAATAGTTCAGTCTACAGTATGCCGTAAAATATGTCAGTTGTTCAAGTACAGTACGCTATAGAATATGTCAGTCGTTAAAGTCAGAGTGCCGTACGCTATAAAATATGTCACAGTACGCCATAAAATACGTCACTCGTTAAAGTATCGTACGCTATAAAATATGTCAGTCGTTACAGTACAGTACAAAATGTCAGATTACAGTATGCTGTAAAATATGTCAGTCGTTTAAGTACAATACACTATACCTCTGCCCTCACTGGAAGAGATCTCCAGCTCCCGCTGCCTCCAGACTTGCAAACAGTTTCTTTCCCAGGGCCATACGGTCACTGAAAAAACAATAAATATTAATACACTGAATATGAATACATCTGACTGTGCAATATATCCTTTGATGCAATATATACCTCAAGTGCGACAACCTTTTACCTATTTCTCAAGTGCAATTACCTTTGTTCATATTTATTTATTTATTACTCTGCCTACCTGTTTTATTCCTGTTTTTATCTGCTTTATAGCTATGTGTTTTATCTGTTATATGTTTTACCTGCCTTGTTTTGTCAAGTATCTGTTTTAAAGCACTGACCAGAAGTGGCAACTGTGAATCTCGTTGTATTTAATACGATGACAATAAAGCTTTCTATTCTATCTATTGTATTCTAAAATATGTTAGTCAGATTACAGTACGCCGTAAAATATGTCTGTCTACAGTATGCTGTTCAATATGTCAGTCGTTAAAATTAGAGTACGGTACGCTATAAAATATGTCAGTCGTTACAGTAAAGTACAAAATGTCAGTTTACAGTGTGCCGTACAATATGGCAGTCGTTAAAGTCAGAGTAAAGTACGGTATAAAATATGTCAATTGTTTAAGTCAGAGTACAGTATGCCCTAAAATGTCAGTCAGATTACTGTATGCCATAAATTATCAGTCGTTAAAGTCAGAGTACACTATGCCGTATAACATGTCCGTTGTTAAAGTCAGAGTACAGTATGCCGTAAAATGTCAGTCGTCAAAGTACGGTAAGCCGTAAAATATGTCAGTCCTTAAAGTCAGAGTACAGTACGCTATAAAACGTGTCAGAGTACAGTATAAAATATATCAGTCGTTAAAGTCAGAGTACAGTACGCCGTAAAATATGTCAGTCTACAGTATGCCATAAAATGTCAGTCGTTCAAGTACAGTACGGTATAACATAGCTCAGTCTACAGTATGCCGTAAAATATGATAGAGTGCAGTATGCCATTCAATATGTCCGTTGTTACAGTCAGAGTACAGTACGCTATAAAACATGTCAGTCGTTAAAGTCAGAGAACGGTACGCTATAAAATATGTCACAGTACAGTAAGCCATAAAATACGTCACTCGTTAAAGTATCGTACGCTATAAAACATGTCAGTCGTCATAGTACAGTACAGAATGTCAGATTACAGTATGCTGTAAAATCTGTCAGTCGTTTAAGTACAATCCACTTTACCTCTGTCCTCACTGGAAGAGATCTCCAGCTCCCGCTGCCTCCAGACTTGGAACAGTTTCTTTCCCTGGGCCATACGGTCACTGAAAAAACAATAAATATGTAAAATATTAATACACTGAATGTGAATACATCTGACTGTGCAATATATCCTTTGTCCTATATCAGTCGTTAGAGTCATAGTACAGTATGCCGTAAAATATGTCAGTCGTTCAAGTACAGAACTTGTCAGTCGTTAAAGTCAGAGTACAGTACGGTATAAAATAGGTCAGTTTACAGTACGCCGTTCAATATGTCAGTCGTTAAAGTAAGTACAGTACGCCCTAAAATATGTCACAGTACAGTATGTCATAAAATATGTCAGTCGTTACAGTCAGAGTACAGTACGCCGTAAAATACGTCACTCGTTAAAGTACAGTACGCCGTAAAATGTCAGTCGTTAAAGTACAGTACAAAATGTCAGATCACTGTATGCCATAAATTGTCAGTCGTTAAAGTCAGAGTACACTATGGCGTATAATATGTCCGTTGTTAAAATCAGAGTACAGTACGCTATAAAATATGTCAGTCGTTTAGGTACAGTACGCTATAAAATATGTCAGTCTACAGTATGCTGTAAAATATGTCAGTCGTTAAAGTACAGTACTCCGACTGACATGTTTTATAGCCTGCTGTACTCCGACATATTTTATAGCGTACTGTATGCCATAAAACATGTCAGTCGTTAGAGTCAGTACAGTACGCCATAAAACATGTCGTTCGTGAAAGTCAGAGTGCAGTACGCTATAAAATATGTCAGAGTACAGCACTCCGTAAAATATCACAGTATAGTATGCAGAGATGGATTGCGGATGGTGATGGCAGACTGCTGTTCACTACAACACATCACATCAAATACAGCATTACAGAAAGCAGAGCATCTGTAGTCATGACTGAATTGAAAATCCTACCGTATACCGTAACATCGCCCAGGCCCAATAGTATGCCATTAAAACATAAAAGTCATAGTATAGTAAGCCATAAAAGTTTCATAATATAGTATACCATAAAAAAAGAACCCCGAAACACAAGACTGAACTAACACCGGACATAGCGTCAACTGGGAATGGGTCAAAGTCTTCAACCAGGAGTCAGGAAGGCCCTTCACATCAGCCTGTTGCTTAAATTAATTGTCTGCTGTCTCCTTTCATTCAGGTGCACATGGAGTTGGCAGGAGGCACATCAAGAACACACTCATAACCAAACATGCTGACCGCTTCGCCTACCCTATCCCTCGTAAGAACGGACGCACTCTAACATTAAAACTACACAAGATAACAAAACAGCAACACATCTAAACACTGCCAAATCAGCCACTGAAGTGGTTTGTGGTGGTCAGCAAAACACCTTTCTCATCTAAGGTTTTTTTTTCTCTCTGCTCAGACACGACTCGGCCTCCTAAGAAGGACGAGGAGAACGGGAAGAACTACTACTTTGTGTCTCACGACCAGATGATGCAGGACATCAGCAACAACGACTACCTGGAGTACGGCAGCCACGAGGACGCCATGTACGGAACCAGGCTGGAGACCATCAGGCAGATCCATGCGCAGGGCATGATCTCCATCCTGGATGTCGAGCCACAGGTATCTAAGAGGCCCTTCTCCATAAAAACCATGACAGCAGTCTGACTAGTTTGGACACATTTCTGCACTCAAGGGCATGAAATACTGTGAACCAGATAATTTAAACGTGGAGAAAATGTCATAAAGATCAACTGCAAATACATTTTTAAAATCCATCACTTACGCCTTCATTGATATCTACCACTACAGTCATAAGAAAAAGGGCTTTTTCACTCATCATGTACCAGAGGTCAAATATCGTGCAAGCATTGCAGCACTATGGATATGTAACGGTTTGGTCATGTCTAAGTCACGCCATTATTCTTTCGTGTGAAAGTTTACCAAATTCCAATTTGCTCCACCAGAAGCAAATGTGTTTTTTCGCTTGCTTAGAGGGGAATTAAACGGTAGGCGAATGCTGATTTTGCGCATGCGTGTCCGTGCCTTTAGAAAGTATTGAAATTAAAGGGCGGACTGGAAGTTTAAATAAAAGTACCCTAATGTTGAACATAATTATTACTGAATCATAACTGTATGTTACATTACGTGGGAATGGACGCACATTTTCAGTTGTTTTATTACATCTATTTTTTTTTTTGTAAAAGTGTCCTGAAGTTACCTCTTGTTGAAATACTTAATTCCTATTTTACTGTAGTTTTTGGGCAATTTGGGTGGAAGAACTACAGAATTCAAATCAAAATGTCTCTCTCTCTCTCTCATCAGGCACTAAAGATCCTCAGGACAGCTGATTTTGCTCCCTATGTTGTCTTCGTGGCAGCTCCCACTGTCACCCCAGGCATGACTGAGGTACAGTCACAAATACTTCCTTGCTTCCTCTCTCACTCAACGCTAGTTGTTCAAATTTAGTTGCACACACTAACGCATTCATTTCATCTAAATATTTAATAACAACGCTTTCCTAACTTGCACTGTGTGAATCCCTTTTTGCTTTGCTTAATGTTTCTCTCGCTGCACGTGTCCTGTATGCTTTAAGCATGTTTGTATTTTCTTTGGCATGCTTATTTTCGTTTGCACTCAAGATTCCAAAGTGGTGCAAGAAGCTGACTGTAAGTAATTAAATATTGTGAGTTCCGCTTGTTTGTGTAGCTCTAGTAGTCGTCTAGCTGTGTCCTCTTTTATTCCTCTAAATCCTCTAATAATCCTCCTAATTGTGTGTGTTTTCTCAGTGGTGCATCTTCATTTTTGATACATCTTTGTCTTATCATTGTAGTTACTTTCCTAACAAAACAGTTTAGCTCACTTTAAATATATTATTAATTAGTATACAACATTTTTAATGGCATACTATTCTTTTTTTTAAAGATGTTTTTCATGGTATACTCTACTGTGACTTTTATTTATGACAATTAATTACAATTAGCTACAGCTGACTAAATTTGAATAACATTTTGACATTGACCTCTTCTAGCGCATCACGCTGCAAATGACGCAAGTTAGTAAGTTATAAAACGCGGCTTTTTCCATCGCAAAATTACACTACAAACGTGACTTTAATTTAAGACACTCGTCCCTGATTCTAAATATGCATGAATTAAAGTACACCACATATGGAAGTAGATCACAAATGAAGCCTTGAAGCACATCACACGTAACAACAACCATACAGCAAAACCATTCATTAAAGGTCCCATATTGTAAAAAGTGAGATTTTCACGTCTTTTATAATATAAAGCAGGTTTAAGTGCTTTATAAATACTGTTAAACTATCAGAACGCTACGGAGAAATACACACAGCCCGTATTCAGAAATTGTGCATTTAAAACAAGCCGATTTCTGTCCATTTGTGATGTCACAAATATACAATCTATAGACCATTACACGGTTTTAAACGTAAACATTCCAAATGTGTCCCAGTTTATTTCCTGTTGCAGTGGATGTAAATAACATCAGCTGACAGGAAGCAAACATGGACCCAAACTGTTGCCTAGCGACGCAATTCCGTTGCAATTCTGTTGAAATGCACTAAAACAGGGTGTTTCAGACGGAGCGTGAATACAGGTATATTCAGGCAGACTGTGTGAGGAAAATAAAGTGTTTTTGAATATTACAGCATGTAAACATGTTCTAGTAGAAACACAAAATACAAAATATGAACCTGAAAATGAGCACGATATGGGACCTTTAAACTCTCTTTCTCAATCCCACCCTCAGGACGACTCTCTTCAGCGGCTCCAGAAGGAATCCGAGATGCTGCAGGGGACCTACGCTCACTACTTTGACCAGACCATCATCAACAACGAGATCGACGACACCATCCGACTGCTGGAGGAGGCCGTCGACCTGGTGTCCACCACCTCCCAGTGGGTCCCCGTCTCCTGGGTCTACTGACATACACTCAGCGGCGACGAGCCCATCACCCTGATCTCCGATCCAACACGGATGCTAAACTTGGGTAAATCCCCCCCCTCCACCCCTTGAATCACGTCTCTCATCAGAATCACACATTTTCTGTAGATAAACTGTTGTTGAAAAAGAGGGAAATGAAGAAACTAATGACTCACTACAGAGACTTCATCCTGCCCCTAACCCCCCTTTTTCTCAACAGCCTCAAAGGCATATTGTTGTGTACATATATACATATATATATAAATGATAAAAAAACTAAGTGAATACGGTTCTGTCCTAGTTGAAGGGTGGGGAGCAGAGGGGCAGTGTGGTAGATATTTTGTACTTTTCTTTTGTAATTGACAGATGGGTGGTAATAATGGAAAAGGCAATAGCGAGCATGACCATAAAGCAGTCTTATGTGGGTGCCTGTGTGTGTGTTGACCTTTTAAGGCACTTCCTGTGGTACTCTGTATCCCCCCCCCCCTCTCCAACGTCCCCTAATCTCCTCGGCCCCTGTGACAAACAAGCCGAACTTTAAAAGCACATTAGAAGCTGCTACAGTGGCGACAAGTAACTCCCTCAGCTCCAAATGCAAGTGAGTGAAGCAGAAAGCACAGGAAACTTGGCAGTTTCTTTCTCCCACCCCCCCCACCCAGCCCTTTATTTATTTCACTGGCCCTCTGTGCCTGTCAGTTTGTCGAAGGAGCACACTGCATCCCTCTACGCTGTTTCTCCGTGTGTTGCTGTAGCCTCTCGTACCATGCTTCCCTTCCAAACCTCGCCGACAGTCTTTGTTTACATCTCAGTTTGCACAAAAATGGACAATGAAGAAAGACGTGTACCGCATCTCGTCACCTCACAGTTTCTATTTCGTCTCGCCTACTCTTTTCTGGCTGTCCAAGCCCCTCCCCCTCCATTACATGAAACGCTAATCAGTTACCACTGACCTGGAATATCGTTCTTGGGGCACGACCGGCCATCGAAAAGCACTTGCATCAAACCACTAACCACGGCTCCTGAACTGGAAGACAAAAAAAAAAAAAGGAGAAAATATAAACTGCCTTATCAGAGCCTCGGGGAAGAAGTCAGTAACACCTATGCACACCCCGTGTGTCTGCCAGGCAGACCGCCACGACAAACATTTTCTTCTGAGCCATGCTTGTTAAAACTAAAGTGTTCATAGGAATGTCTGTGGAAGGGGAGGGCCTCATGTAGGTGGGATAAATCCAATCCTAGAGCCACCATTTTGGAACTGTTAACTGTCGTCTTTAAAAATATAAAGGAGTATTCTTGTTTTGAGGAGAGAGAGAAAATAACTCGAAATTTTGTGTGTAAATGTTTCAATGGTGCGTACGTCATACGAGTGAATTACCAAGAGCCAGTGTATATTAACCCTTAAAAGAAGCTCAGTATGTGACATAACCTTATCATGCTTTACCAGAAGTGGCACAACACCGCTCCCACCTGCAGTACCTCGGTATGTAAGGCACATCAGTCGAAGGGCAAAAGATGATTTAAAGAAAAAATCAAAAAAAAAATCAATACTTTCCGCTGTGAGGTGCGGTCGCTGTTGCTCCACTTCAAGTAAAGCGTTTTCATTTGAAGTCCTGTGTAAATTACCTCTGCAAATGACAAAAGCAGCTCTTCTGTATGAAATGTGTTTCTTTTTTGTTATTTCATTTTTAAAAAAAAATATATTTCCTTTTACGTGTTTAAAGTACAACTGCCTCGGCTTCCTTTCTTATTCTTTTCCGAGTGTCTGTTATCAATTATTCTGTAGTATTTTACATATTCGGTCTAACACGCTTTAGAACTGCTTTTTAAAACAAACAAAACTTCTGGATATTGTGTCGTTGCTCTTATTATAACAAGTTGTCTATTGAATTTCTCAATGATCCGATTTTAATGAGAGACGCTCCCACAGACACAACTATGTAAATCTACTCTATATCCAATGTCATGCCCACAAGGAAAGCGTAATGAAGGTTTATTTAAAAATCACTTTCTTCTCATAAATAATACAATATTGCATTGTTTGCCGTAGTCATAATTCCACTTTCTACACCAAACTCATTGATATCCTCGTGCAAGAAAAAGGCTCAGTTCAAACAGCTGCCAGGCCCTGGTTAAGTAATACAGGAACAACTAGGCTAATGAACCAATTTCTTTCTGTTTGTATTGATTTGAAGCAGTTTTCAAGGAGAGACAAGTGTCATTAAAAGAAGATTGGGATCTGTTCAGGGGTAACTGGTTGAGTCCAAGGCCTGTACTGCTAATGTGCCCCTGACATTGATAAGTAATGCGTATTTGTAGAGGCACAAGTTAATAAATATTTCAATTGTACTGAAAAAATTAAAGCTCGAAATGTTCGGCAACCTTTAAATCAACTCACAAATATCTAGGTACAATAAAAACAACGACCGCTTACAGTAGCACTTGGACTCGGAAGATAAACTGATTAGATTTTGGTGACCTCACAAAATAAGTTTTTGGTAATAACTCAAGAATTCATATGGTAATTGTGATAATTTCACACAAATGTCTAATAGGAAAAAATTAGAAAGTGATGACATTTTGGACAGACATCGATGTAAACTGCAACTTGAGTCTTTCACGGAGCTATACAACCATGAGGCGGTAATTCAAGTTTACCATCTTTATGATTTTCCCACATACTGTACTATCACATTTTTATGACCTTTTTTTCGACATACTTTTTCGACATACTATACTATGACTTATTTTTTCGACATACTATACTATGACTTTTTTCGACAAACTACTATGACTTTATTTTTTCGACATACAATATTATCACTTTTATTCTACGTATTATACTATGACTTTTTGAATTTTTTCGACATACTATACTTTGACTTTTTTTATTTTTTCAACATACTATACTATGACTTATGTTTTCGACATACTATACAATGACTTATTTTTTCGACATACTATACTATGTCTTTTATTTTTTCGACATACTATACTATTACGTACTTTTTCGACATACTACACTATGACTTATTTTTTCGACATACTATACAATGACTTATTTTTTCGACATAATATACTATGACTATTTTTTCGACATACTATACTATGACGTATTTTTTCAACATACTATACTATGACGTATTTTTTCGACATACTATACTATGACGTATTTTTTCGACTTACTATATACTATGACTTATTTTTTCGACATAATATACTATGACGTATTTTTATCGACATACTATACCATGACGTATTTTTTCGACATACTATACTATGACGTATTTTTTCGACATACTATACTATGACGTATTTTTTCGACATACTATACTATGACGTATTTTTTCGACATACTATACTATGACGTATTTTTTCGACATACTATACTATGACGTATTTTTTCGACATACTATACTATGACGTATTTTTTCGACATACTATACTATGACGTATTTTTTAGACATACTATACTATGACGTATTTTTATCGACATACTATACTATGACGTATTTTTTCGACATACTATACTATGAAGTATTTTTTCGACATACTATACTATGACGTATTTTTTCGACATACTGTGACTTATTTTTTCGACATACTATACTATGACGTATTTTTTCGACATGCTATACTATGACGTCTTTTTTCGACGTGCTATACTGTGACTTATTTTTTCGACATGCTATACTGTGACTTATTTTATCGACATACTATACTATGACGTATTTTTTCGACATGCTATACTATGACGTATTTTTTCGACATGCTATACTATGACTTATTTTTTCGACATACTATACTATGACTTATTTTTTCGACATAATATACTATGACGTATTTTTATCGACATACTATACTATGACGTATTTTTTCGACATACTATACTATGACGTATTTTTTCGACATACTATACTGACGTATTTTTTCGACATAATATACTATGACGTATTTTTGACATACTATACTATGACGTATTTTTTCGACATACTATACTATGACGTATTTTTTCGACATGCTATACTATGACGTCTTTTTTCGACATGCTATACTATGACTTATTTTTTCGACATGCTATACTGTGACTTATTTTTTCGACATACTATACTATGACGTATTTTTTCGACATACTATACTATGACGTATTTTTTCGACATACTATACTATGACGTATTTTTTCGACATACTATACTATGACGTATTTTTTCGACATACTATACTATGACGTATTTTTTCGACATACTATACTATGACGTATTTTTTCGACATACTATACTATGACGTATTTTTTCGACATACTATACTATGACGTATTTTTTCGACATACTATACTATGACGTATTTTTTCGACATACTATACTATGACGTATTTTTTCGACATACTATACTATGACGTATTTTTTCGACATACTATACTATGACGTATTTTTTCGACATACTATACTATGACGTATTTTTTCGACATACTATACTATGACGTATTTTTTCGACATACTATACTATGACGTATTTTTTCGACATACTATACTATGACGTATTTTTTCGACATACTATACTATGACGTATTTTTTCGACATACTATACTATGACGTATTTTTTAGACATACTATACTATGACGTATTTTTTCGACATACTATACTATGACGTATTTTTTCGACATACTATACTATGACGTATTTTTTCGACATACTATACTATGACGTATTTTTTCGACATACTATACTATGACGTATTTTTTCGACATACTATACTATGACGTATTTTTTCGACATACTATACTATGACTTATTTTTTCGACATACTATACTATGACGTATTTTTTCGACATACTATACTATGACGTATTTTTTCGACATACTATACTATGACTTATTTTTTCGACATACTATACTATGACGTATTTTTTCGACATACTATACTATGACGTATTTTTTCGACATACTATACTATGACGTATTTTTTCGACATACTATACTATGACGTATTTTTTCGACATACTATACTATGACGTATTTTTTCGACATACTATACTATGACGTATTTTTTCGACATACTATACTATGACGTATTTTTTCGACATACTATACTATGACGTATTTTTTCGACATACTATACTATGACGTATTTTTTCGACATACTATACTATGACGTATTTTTTCGACATACTATACTATGACGTATTTTTTCGACATACTATACTATGACGTATTTTTTCGACATACTATACTATGACGTATTTTTTCGACATACTATACTATGACGTATTTTTTCGACATACTATACTATGACGTATTTTTTCGACATACTATACTATGACGTATTTTTTCGACATACTATACTATGACGTATTTTTTCGACATACTATACTATGACGTATTTTTTCGACATACTATACTATGACGTATTTTTTCGACATACTATACTATGACGTATTTTTTCGACATACTATACTATGACGTATTTTTTCGACATACTATACTATGACGTATTTTTTCGACATACTATACTATGACGTATTTTTTCGACATACTATACTATGACGTATTTTTTCGACATACTATACTATGACGTATTTTTTCGACATACTATACTATGACGTATTTTTTCGACATACTATACTATGACGTATTTTTTCGACATACTATACTATGACGTATTTTTTCGACATACTATACTATGACGTATTTTTTCGACATACTATACTATGACGTATTTTTTCGACATACTATACTATGACGTATTTTTTCGACATACTATACTATGACGTATTTTTTCGACATACTATACTATGACGTATTTTTTCGACATACTATACTATGACGTATTTTTTCGACATACTATACTATGACGTATTTTTTCGACATACTATACTATGACGTATTTTTTCGACATACTATACTATGACGTATTTTTTCGACATACTATACTATGACGTATTTTTTCGACATACTATACTATGACGTATTTTTTCGACATACTATACTATGACGTATTTTTTCGACATACTATACTATGACGTATTTTTTCGACATACTATACTATGACGTATTTTTTCGACATACTATACTATGACGTATTTTTTCGACATACTATACTATGACGTATTTTTTCGACATACTATACTATGACGTATTTTTTCGACATACTATACTATGACGTATTTTTTCGACATACTATACTATGACGTATTTTTTCGACATACTATACTATGACGTATTTTTTCGACATACTATACTATGACGTATTTTTTCGACATACTATACTATGACGTATTTTTTCGACATACTATACTATGACGTATTTTTTCGACATACTATACTATGACGTATTTTTTCGACATACTATACTATGACGTATTTTTTCGACATACTATACTATGACGTATTTTTTCGACATACTATACTATGACGTATTTTTTCGACATACTATACTATGACGTATTTTTTCGACATACTATACTATGACGTATTTTTTCGACATACTATACTATGACGTATTTTTTCGACATACTATACTATGACGTATTTTTTCGACATACTATACTATGACGTATTTTTTCGACATACTATACTATGACGTATTTTTTCGACATACTATACTATGACGTATTTTTTCGACATACTATACTATGACGTATTTTTTCGACATACTATACTATGACGTATTTTTTCGACATACTATACTATGACGTATTTTTTCGACATACTATACTATGACGTATTTTTTCGACATACTATACTATGACGTATTTTTTCGACATACTATACTATGACGTATTTTTTCGACATACTATACTATGACGTATTTTTTCGACATACTATACTATGACGTATTTTTTCGACATACTATACTATGACGTATTTTTTCGACATACTATACTATGACGTATTTTTTCGACATACTATACTATGACGTATTTTTTCGACATACTATACTATGACGTATTTTTTCGACATACTATACTATGACGTATTTTTTCGACATACTATACTATGACGTATTTTTTCGACATACTATACTATGACGTATTTTTTCGACATACTATACTATGACGTATTTTTTCGACATACTATACTATGACGTATTTTTTCGACATACTATACTATGACGTATTTTTTCGACATACTATACTATGACGTATTTTTTCGACATACTATACTATGACGTATTTTTTCGACATACTATACTATGACGTATTTTTTCGACATACTATACTATGACGTATTTTTTCGACATACTATACTATGACGTATTTTTTCGACATACTATACTATGACGTATTTTTTCGACATACTATACTATGACGTATTTTTTCGACATACTATACTATGACGTATTTTTTCGACATACTATACTATGACGTATTTTTTCGACATACTATACTATGACGTATTTTTTCGACATACTATACTATGACGTATTTTTTCGACATACTATACTATGACGTATTTTTTCGACATACTATACTATGACGTATTTTTTCGACATACTATACTATGACGTATTTTTTCGACATACTATACTATGACGTATTTTTTCGACATACTATACTATGACGTATTTTTTCGACATACTATACTATGACGTATTTTTTCGACATACTATACTATGACGTATTTTTTCGACATACTATACTATGACGTATTTTTTCGACATACTATACTATGACGTATTTTTTCGACATACTATACTATGACGTATTTTTTCGACATACTATACTATGACGTATTTTTTCGACATACTATACTATGACGTATTTTTTCGACATACTATACTATGACGTATTTTTTCGACATACTATACTATGACGTATTTTTTCGACATACTATACTATGACGTATTTTTTCGACATACTATACTATGACGTATTTTTTCGACATACTATACTATGACGTATTTTTTCGACATACTATACTATGACGTATTTTTTCGACATACTATACTATGACGTATTTTTTCGACATACTATACTATGACGTATTTTTTCGACATACTATACTATGACGTATTTTTTCGACATACTATACTATGACGTATTTTTTCGACATACTATACTATGACGTATTTTTTCGACATACTATACTATGACGTATTTTTTCGACATACTATACTATGACGTATTTTTTCGACATACTATACTATGACGTATTTTTTCGACATACTATACTATGACGTATTTTTTCGACATACTATACTATGACGTATTTTTTCGACATACTATACTATGACGTATTTTTTCGACATACTATACTATGACGTATTTTTTCGACATACTATACTATGACGTATTTTTTCGACATACTATACTATGACGTATTTTTTCGACATACTATACTATGACGTATTTTTTCGACATACTATACTATGACGTATTTTTTCGACATACTATACTATGACGTATTTTTTCGACATACTATACTATGACGTATTTTTTCGACATACTATACTATGACGTATTTTTTCGACATACTATACTATGACGTATTTTTTCGACATACTATACTATGACGTATTTTTTCGACATACTATACTATGACGTATTTTTTCGACATACTATACTATGACGTATTTTTTCGACATACTATACTATGACGTATTTTTTCGACATACTATACTATGACGTATTTTTTCGACATACTATACTATGACGTATTTTTTCGACATACTATACTATGACGTATTTTTTCGACATACTATACTATGACGTATTTTTTCGACATACTATACTATGACGTATTTTTTCGACATACTATACTATGACGTATTTTTTCGACATACTATACTATGACGTATTTTTTCGACATACTATACTATGACGTATTTTTTCGACATACTATACTATGACGTATTTTTTCGACATACTATACTATGACGTATTTTTTCGACATACTATACTATGACGTATTTTTTCGACATACTATACTATGACGTATTTTTTCGACATACTATACTATGACGTATTTTTTCGACATACTATACTATGACGTATTTTTTCGACATACTATACTATGACGTATTTTTTCGACATACTATACTATGACGTATTTTTTCGACATACTATACTATGACGTATTTTTTCGACATACTATACTATGACGTATTTTTTCGACATACTATACTATGACGTATTTTTTCGACATACTATACTATGACGTATTTTTTCGACATACTATACTATGACGTATTTTTTCGACATACTATACTATGACGTATTTTTTCGACATACTATACTATGACGTATTTTTTCGACATACTATACTATGACGTATTTTTTCGACATACTATACTATGACGTATTTTTTCGACATACTATACTATGACGTATTTTTTCGACATACTATACTATGACGTATTTTTTCGACATACTATACTATGACGTATTTTTTCGACATACTATACTATGACGTATTTTTTCGACATACTATACTATGACGTATTTTTTCGACATACTATACTATGACGTATTTTTTCGACATACTATACTATGACGTATTTTTTCGACATACTATACTATGACGTATTTTTTCGACATACTATACTATGACGTATTTTTTCGACATACTATACTATGACGTATTTTTTCGACATACTATACTATGACGTATTTTTTCGACATACTATACTATGACGTATTTTTTCGACATACTATACTATGACGTATTTTTTCGACATACTATACTATGACGTATTTTTTCGACATACTATACTATGACGTATTTTTTCGACATACTATACTATGACGTATTTTTTCGACATACTATACTATGACGTATTTTTTCGACATACTATACTATGACGTATTTTTTCGACATACTATACTATGACGTATTTTTTCGACATACTATACTATGACGTATTTTTTCGACATACTATACTATGACGTATTTTTTCGACATACTATACTATGACGTATTTTTTCGACATACTATACTATGACGTATTTTTTCGACATACTATACTATGACGTATTT
This sequence comes from Sebastolobus alascanus, assembly GCA_916701645.2. Classification (NCBI taxonomy): domain Eukaryota; kingdom Metazoa; phylum Chordata; class Actinopteri; order Perciformes; family Sebastidae; genus Sebastolobus; species Sebastolobus alascanus. The sequence goes on from CAKAOJ020000349.1 coordinate 514,585, forward strand.
TTTCGACATACTATACTATGACGTATTTTTTCGACATACTATACTATGACGTATTTTTTCGACATACTATACTATGACGTATTTTTTCGACATACTATACTATGACGTATTTTTTCGACATACTATACTATGACGTATTTTTTCGACATACTATACTATGACGTATTTTTTCGACATACTATACTATGACGTATTTTTTCGACATACTATACTATGACGTATTTTTTCGACATACTATACTATGACGTATTTTTTCGACATACTATACTATGACGTATTTTTTCGACATACTATACTATGACGTATTTTTTCGACATACTATACTATGACGTATTTTTTCGACATACTATACTATGACGTATTTTTTCGACATACTATACTATGACGTATTTTTTCGACATACTATACTATGACGTATTTTTTCGACATACTATACTATGACGTATTTTTTCGACATACTATACTATGACGTATTTTTTCGACATACTATACTATGACGTATTTTTTCGACATACTATACTATGACGTATTTTTTCGACATACTATACTATGACGTATTTTTTCGACATACTATACTATGACGTATTTTTTCGACATACTATACTATGACGTATTTTTTCGACATACTATACTATGACGTATTTTTTCGACATACTATACTATGACGTATTTTTTCGACATACTATACTATGACGTATTTTTTCGACATACTATACTATGACGTATTTTTTCGACATACTATACTATGACGTATTTTTTCGACATACTATACTATGACGTATTTTTTCGACATACTATACTATGACGTATTTTTTCGACATACTATACTATGACGTATTTTTTCGACATACTATACTATGACGTATTTTTTCGACATACTATACTATGACGTATTTTTTCGACATACTATACTATGACGTATTTTTTCGACATACTATACTATGACGTATTTTTTCGACATACTATACTATGACGTATTTTTTCGACATACTATACTATGACGTATTTTTTCGACATACTATACTATGACGTATTTTTTCGACATACTATACTATGACGTATTTTTTCGACATACTATACTATGACGTATTTTTTCGACATACTATACTATGACGTATTTTTTCGACATACTATACTATGACGTATTTTTTCGACATACTATACTATGACGTATTTTTTCGACATACTATACTATGACGTATTTTTTCGACATACTATACTATGACGTATTTTTTCGACATACTATACTATGACGTATTTTTTCGACATACTATACTATGACGTATTTTTTCGACATACTATACTATGACGTATTTTTTCGACATACTATACTATGACGTATTTTTTCGACATACTATACTATGACGTATTTTTTCGACATACTATACTATGACGTATTTTTTCGACATACTATACTATGACGTATTTTTTCGACATACTATACTATGACGTATTTTTTCGACATACTATACTATGACGTATTTTTTCGACATACTATACTATGACGTATTTTTTCGACATACTATACTATGACGTATTTTTTCGACATACTATACTATGACGTATTTTTTCGACATACTATACTATGACGTATTTTTTCGACATACTATACTATGACGTATTTTTTCGACATACTATACTATGACGTATTTTTTCGACATACTATACTATGACGTATTTTTTCGACATACTATACTATGACGTATTTTTTCGACATACTATACTATGACGTATTTTTTCGACATACTATACTATGACGTATTTTTTCGACATACTATACTATGACGTATTTTTTCGACATACTATACTATGACGTATTTTTTCGACATACTATACTATGACGTATTTTTTCGACATACTATACTATGACGTATTTTTTCGACATACTATACTATGACGTATTTTTTCGACATACTATACTATGACGTATTTTTTCGACATACTATACTATGACGTATTTTTTCGACATACTATACTATGACGTATTTTTTCGACATACTATACTATGACGTATTTTTTCGACATACTATACTATGACGTATTTTTTCGACATACTATACTATGACGTATTTTTTCGACATACTATACTATGACGTATTTTTTCGACATACTATACTATGACGTATTTTTTCGACATACTATACTATGACGTATTTTTTCGACATACTATACTATGACGTATTTTTTCGACATACTATACTATGACGTATTTTTTCGACATACTATACTATGACGTATTTTTTCGACATACTATACTATGACGTATTTTTTCGACATACTATACTATGACGTATTTTTTCGACATACTATACTATGACGTATTTTTTCGACATACTATACTATGACGTATTTTTTCGACATACTATACTATGACGTATTTTTTCGACATACTATACTATGACGTATTTTTTCGACATACTATACTATGACGTATTTTTTCGACATACTATACTATGACGTATTTTTTCGACATACTATACTATGACGTATTTTTTCGACATACTATACTATGACGTATTTTTTCGACATACTATACTATGACGTATTTTTTCGACATACTATACTATGACGTATTTTTTCGACATACTATACTATGACGTATTTTTTCGACATACTATACTATGACGTATTTTTTCGACATACTATACTATGACGTATTTTTTCGACATACTATACTATGACGTATTTTTTCGACATACTATACTATGACGTATTTTTTCGACATACTATACTATGACGTATTTTTTCGACATACTATACTATGACGTATTTTTTCGACATACTATACTATGACGTATTTTTTCGACATACTATACTATGACGTATTTTTTCGACATACTATACTATGACGTATTTTTTCGACATACTATACTATGACGTATTTTTTCGACATACTATACTATGACGTATTTTTTCGACATACTATACTATGACGTATTTTTTCGACATACTATACTATGACGTATTTTTTCGACATACTATACTATGACGTATTTTTTCGACATACTATACTATGACGTATTTTTTCGACATACTATACTATGACGTATTTTTTCGACATACTATACTATGACGTATTTTTTCGACATACTATACTATGACGTATTTTTTCGACATACTATACTATGACGTATTTTTTCGACATACTATACTATGACGTATTTTTTCGACATACTATACTATGACGTATTTTTTCGACATACTATACTATGACGTATTTTTTCGACATACTATACTATGACGTATTTTTTCGACATACTATACTATGACGTATTTTTTCGACATACTATACTATGACGTATTTTTTCGACATACTATACTATGACGTATTTTTTCGACATACTATACTATGACGTATTTTTTCGACATACTATACTATGACGTATTTTTTCGACATACTATACTATGACGTATTTTTTCGACATACTATACTATGACGTATTTTTTCGACATACTATACTATGACGTATTTTTTCGACATACTATACTATGACGTATTTTTTCGACATACTATACTATGACGTATTTTTTCGACATACTATACTATGACGTATTTTTTCGACATACTATACTATGACGTATTTTTTCGACATACTATACTATGACGTATTTTTTCGACATACTATACTATGACGTATTTTTTCGACATACTATACTATGACGTATTTTTTCGACATACTATACTATGACGTATTTTTTCGACATACTATACTATGACGTATTTTTTCGACATACTATACTATGACGTATTTTTTCGACATACTATACTATGACGTATTTTTTCGACATACTATACTATGACGTATTTTTTCGACATACTATACTATGACGTATTTTTTCGACATACTATACTATGACGTATTTTTTCGACATACTATACTATGACGTATTTTTTCGACATACTATACTATGACGTATTTTTTCGACATACTATACTATGACGTATTTTTTCGACATACTATACTATGACGTATTTTTTCGACATACTATACTATGACGTATTTTTTCGACATACTATACTATGACGTATTTTTTCGACATACTATACTATGACGTATTTTTTCGACATACTATACTATGACGTATTTTTTCGACATACTATACTATGACGTATTTTTTCGACATACTATACTATGACGTATTTTTTCGACATACTATACTATGACGTATTTTTTCGACATACTATACTATGACGTATTTTTTCGACATACTATACTATGACGTATTTTTTCGACATACTATACTATGACGTATTTTTTCGACATACTATACTATGACGTATTTTTTCGACATACTATACTATGACGTATTTTTTCGACATACTATACTATGACGTATTTTTTCGACATACTATACTATGACGTATTTTTTCGACATACTATACTATGACGTATTTTTTCGACATACTATACTATGACGTATTTTTTCGACATACTATACTATGACGTATTTTTTCGACATACTATACTATGACGTATTTTTTCGACATACTATACTATGACGTATTTTTTCGACATACTATACTATGACGTATTTTTTCGACATACTATACTATGACGTATTTTTTCGACATACTATACTATGACGTATTTTTTCGACATACTATACTATGACGTATTTTTTCGACATACTATACTATGACGTATTTTTTCGACATACTATACTATGACGTATTTTTTCGACATACTATACTATGACGTATTTTTTCGACATACTATACTATGACGTATTTTTTCGACATACTATACTATGACGTATTTTTTCGACATACTATACTATGACGTATTTTTTCGACATACTATACTATGACGTATTTTTTCGACATACTATACTATGACGTATTTTTTCGACATACTATACTATGACGTATTTTTTCGACATACTATACTATGACGTATTTTTTCGACATACTATACTATGACGTATTTTTTCGACATACTATACTATGACGTATTTTTTCGACATACTATACTATGACGTATTTTTTCGACATACTATACTATGACGTATTTTTTCGACATCTATACTATGACGTATTTTTTCGACATACTATACTATGACGTATTTTTTCGACATACTATACTATGACGTATTTTTTCGACATACTATACTATGACGTATTTTTTCGACATACTATACTATGACGTATTTTTTCGACATACTATACTATGACGTATTTTTTCGACATACTATACTATGACGTATTTTTCGACATACTATACTATGACGTATTTTTTCGACATACTATACTATGACGTATTTTTTCGACATACTATACTATGACGTATTTTTGACATACTATACTATGACGTATTTTTTCGACATACTATACTATGACGTATTTTTTCGACATACTATACTATGACTTATTTTTTCGACATACTATACTATGACGTATTTTTTCGACATACTATACTATGACGTATTTTTTAGACATACTATACTATGACGTATTTTTTCGACATACTATACTATGACGTATTTTTTCGACATACTATACTATGACGTATTTTTTCGACATACTATACTATGACGTATTTTTTCGACATACTATACTATGACGTATTTTTTCGACATACTATACTATGACGTATTTTTTCGACATACTATACTATGACGTATTTTTTCGACATACTATACTATGACGTATTTTTTCGACATACTATACTATGACGTATTTTTTCGACATACTATACTATGACGTATTTTTTCGACATACTATACTATGACGTATTTTTTCGACATACTATACTATGACGTATTTTTTCGACATACTATACTATGACGTATTTTTTCGACATACTATACTATGACGTATTTTTTCGACATACTATACTATGACGTATTTTTTCGACATACTATACTATGACGTATTTTTTCGACATACTATACTATGACGTATTTTTTCGACATACTATACTATGACGTATTTTTTCGACATACTATACTATGACGTATTTTTTCGACATACTATACTATGACGTATTTTTTCGACATACTATACTATGACGTATTTTTTCGACATACTATACTATGACGTATTTTTTCGACATACTATACTATGACGTATTTTTTCGACATACTATACTATGACGTATTTTTTCGACATACTATACTATGACGTATTTTTTCGACATACTATACTATGACGTATTTTTTCGACATACTATACTATGACGTATTTTTTTCGACATACTATACTATGACGTATTTTTTCGACATACTATACTATGACGTATTTTTTCGACATACTATACTATGACGTATTTTTTCGACATACTATACTATGACGTATTTTTTCGACATACTATACTATGACGTATTTTTTCGACATACTATACTATGACGTATTTTTTCGACATACTATACTATGACGTATTTTTTCGACATACTATACTATGACGTATTTTTTCGACATACTATACTATGACGTATTTTTTCGACATACTATACTATGACGTATTTTTTCGACATACTATACTATGACGTATTTTTTCGACATACTATACTATGACGTATTTTTTCGACATACTATACTATGACGTATTTTTTCGACATACTATACTATGACGTATTTTTTCGACATACTATACTATGACGTATTTTTTCGACATACTATACTATGACGTATTTTTTCGACATACTATACTATGACGTATTTTATCGACATACTATACTATGACTTATTTTCGACATACTATACTATGACGTATTTTTTCGACATACTATACTATGACGTATTTTTATCGACATACTATACTATGACGTATTTTTTCGACATACTATACTATGACGTATTTTTTCGACATACTATACTATGACGTATTTTTTCGACATACTATACTATGACGTATTTTTTCGACATACTATACTATGACGTATTTTTTCGACATACTATACTATGACGTATTTTTTCGACATACTATACTATGACGTATTTTTTCGACATACTATACTATGACGTATTTTTTCGACATACTATACTATGACTTATTTTTTCGACATACTATACTATGACGTATTTTTTCGACATACTATACTATGACGTATTTTTTCGACATACTATACTATGACGTATTTTTTCGACATACTATACTATGACGTATTTTTTCGACATACTATACTATGACGTATTTTTTCGACATACTATACTATGACGTATTTTTTCGACATACTATACTATGACGTATTTTTCGACATAATATAATATGACGTATTTTTTCGACATACTATACTATGACGTATTTTTTCGACATACTATAGTATGACGTATTTTTTCGACATACTATACTATGACGTATTTTTTCGACATACTATAGTATGACGTATTTTTTCGACATTCTATACTAAGACGTATTTTTTCGACATACTATACTATGACTTATGTTTACGACATGCTATACTATGACGTATTTTTTCGACATACTATACTATGACGTATTTTTCGACATACTATACTATGACGTATTTATTCGACCTACTATACTATGACGTATTTTTTCGACATACTATACTATGACGTATTTTTTCGACATACTATACTATGACGTATTTTTTCGACATACGAACTATGACTTATTTTTCTCGACATGACTATACTATGACGTATTTTTTCGACATACTATACTATGACGTAATTTTTTCGACATACTATACTAGACGTATTTTTTCGACATACTATACTAGGAAGTATTTTTTCGACATACTATACTATGACGTATTTTTTTCGACATACTATACTATGACGTATTTTTTCGACATACTATACTATGACGTATTTTTTCGACATACTATACTATGACGTATTTTTTCGACATACTATACTATGACGTATTTTTTCGACATACTATACTATGACGTATTTTTTCGACATACTATACTATGACGTATTTTTTCGACATACTATACTATGACGTATTTTTTCGACATACTATACTATGACGTATTTTTTCGACATACTATACTATGACGTATTTTTTCGACATACTATACTATGACGTATTTTTTCGACATACTATACTATGACGTATTTTTTCGACATACTATACTATGACGTATTTTTTCGACATACTATACTATGACGTATTTTTTCGACATACTATACTATGACGTATTTTTTCGACATACTATACTATGACGTATTTTTTCGACATACTATACTATGACGTATTTTTTCGACATACTATACTATGACGTATTTTTTCGACATACTATACTATGACGTATTTTTTCGACATACTATACTATGACGTATTTTTTCGACATACTATACTATGACGTATTTTTTCGACATACTATACTATGACGTATTTTTTCGACATACTATACTATGACGTATTTTTTCGACATACTATACTATGACGTATTTTTTCGACATACTATACTATGACGTATTTTTTCGACATACTATACTATGACGTATTTTTTCGACATACTATACTATGACGTATTTTTTCGACATACTATACTATGACGTATTTTTTCGACATACTATACTATGACGTATTTTTTCGACATACTATACTATGACGTATTTTTTCGACATACTATACTATGACGTATTTTTTCGACATACTATACTATGACGTATTTTTTCGACATACTATACTATGACGTATTTTTTCGACATACTATACTATGACGTATTTTTTCGACATACTATACTATGACGTATTTTTTCGACATACTATACTATGACGTATTTTTTCGACATACTATACTATGACGTATTTTTTCGACATACTATACTATGACGTATTTTTTCGACATACTATACTATGACGTATTTTTTCGACATACTATACTATGACGTATTTTTTCGACATACTATACTATGACGTATTTTTTCGACATACTATACTATGACGTATTTTTTCGACATACTATACTATGACGTATTTTTTCGACATACTATACTATGACGTATTTTTTCGACATACTATACTATGACGTATTTTTTCGACATACTATACTATGACGTATTTTTTCGACATACTATACTATGACGTATTTTTTCGACATACTATACTATGACGTATTTTTTCGACATACTATACTATGACGTATTTTTTCGACATACTATACTATGACGTATTTTTTCGACATACTATACTATGACGTATTTTTTCGACATACTATACTATGACGTATTTTTTCGACATACTATACTATGACGTATTTTTTCGACATACTATACTATGACGTATTTTTTCGACATACTATACTATGACGTATTTTTTCGACATACTATACTATGACGTATTTTTTCGACATACTATACTATGACGTATTTTTTCGACATACTATACTATGACGTATTTTTTCGACATACTATACTATGACGTATTTTTTCGACATACTATACTATGACGTATTTTTTCGACATACTATACTATGACGTATTTTTTCGACATACTATACTATGACGTATTTTTTCGACATACTATACTATGACGTATTTTTTCGACATACTATACTATGACGTATTTTTTCGACATACTATACTATGACGTATTTTTTCGACATACTATACTATGACGTATTTTTTCGACATACTATACTATGACGTATTTTTTCGACATACTATACTATGACGTATTTTTTCGACATACTATACTATGACGTATTTTTTCGACATACTATACTATGACGTATTTTTTCGACATACTATACTATGACGTATTTTTTCGACATACTATACTATGACGTATTTTTTCGACATACTATACTATGACGTATTTTTTCGACATACTATACTATGACTTATTTTTTCGACATACTATACTATGACGTATTTTTTCGACATACTATACTATGACGTATTTTTTCGACATACTATACTATGACGTATTTTTTCGACATACTATACTATGACGTATTTTTTCGACATACTATACTATGACGTATTTTTTCGACATACTATACTATGACGTATTTTTTCGACATACTATACTATGACGTATTTTTTCGACATACTATACTATGACGTATTTTTTCGACATACTATACTATGACGTATTTTTTCGACATACTATACTATGACGTATTTTTTCGACATACTATACTATGACGTATTTTTTCGACATACTATACTATGACGTATTTTTTCGACATACTATACTATGACGTATTTTTTCGACATACTATACTATGACGTATTTTTGACATACTATACTATGACGTATTTTTTCGACATACTATACTATGACGTATTTTTTCGACATACTATACTATGACGTATTTTTTCGACATACTATACTATGACGTATTTTTTCGACATACTATACTATGACGTATTTTTTCGACATACTATACTATGACTTATTTTTTCGACATACTATACTATGACGTATTTTTTCGACATACTATACTATGACGTATTTTTTCGACATACTATACTATGACGTATTTTTTCGACATACTATACTATGACGTATTTTTTCGACATACTATACTATGACGTATTTTTTCGACATACTATACTATGACGTATTTTTTCGACATACTATACTATGACGTATTTTTTCGACATACTATACTATGACGTATTTTTTCGACATACTATACTTGACGTATTTTTCGACATACTATACTATGACGTATTTTTTCGACATACTATACTATGACGTATTTTTTCGACATACTATACTATGACGTATTTTTTCGACATACTATACTATGACGTATTTTTTCGACATACTATACTATGACGTATTTTTTCGACATACTATACTATGACGTATTTTTTCGACATACTATACTATGACGTATTTTTTCGACATACTATACTATGACGTATTTTTTCGACATACTATACTATGACGTATTTTTTCGACATACTATACTATGACGTATTTTTTCGACATACTATACTATGACGTATTTTTTCGACATACTATACTATGACGTATTTTTTCGACATACTATACTATGACGTATTTTTTCGACATACTATACTATGACGTATTTTTTCGACATACTATACTATGACGTATTTTTTCGACATACTATACTATGACGTATTTTTTCGACATACTATACTATGACGTATTTTTTCGACATACTATACTATGACGTATTTTTTCGACATACTATACTATGACGTATTTTTTCGACATACTATACTATGACGTATTTTTTCGACATACTATACTATGACGTATTTTTTCGACATAAAAAAAATTTTTTTTTTTTTTTTACATACTATACTATTTTTTACATACTTTATTTTAAATATATTTTTTTCGACATACTATACTATGACGTTTTTATACTATCGACGATTTTACATACTTAT
>CAKAOJ020000350.1:0-2500 GCA_916701645.2 Sebastolobus alascanus
CGTGTCTCACTGTGAGTTTAAACCTGTCTCACTGTGAGTTAAACGTGTCTCACTGTGAGTTAAACGTGTCTCACTGTGAGTTTAACCTGTCTCACTGTGAGTTAAACGTGTCTCACTGTGAGTTAAACCTGTCTCACTGTGAGTTTAACCTGTCTCACTGTGAGTTAAACGTGTCTCACTGTGAGTTGAACCTGTCTCACTTGGAGTTAAACGTGTCTCACTGTGAGTTGAACGTGTCTCACTGTGAGTTGAACGTGTCTCACTGTGAGTTAAACGTGTCTCACTGTGAGTTAAACGTGTCTCACTGTGAGTTAAACGTGTCTCACTGTGAGTTAAACGTGTCTCACTGTGAGTTAAACGTGTCTCACTGTGAGTTGAACGTGTCTCACTGTGAGTTAAACGTGTCTCACTGTGAGTTAAACGTGTCTCACTGTGAGTTAAACGTGTCTCACTGTGAGTTAAACGTGTCAAACTGTGAGTTAAACGTGTCTCACTGTGAGTTGAACGTGTCTCACTGTGAGTTAAACGTGTCTCACTGTGAGTTAAACGTGTCAAACTGTGAGTTAAACGTGTCTCACTGTGAGTTAAACGTGTCTCACTGTGAGTTAAACGTGTCTCACTGTGAGTTGAACGTGTCAAACTGTGAGTTAAACGTGTCTCACTGTGAGTTAAACGTGTCTCACTGTCAGTTAAACCTGTCTCACTGTGAGTTGAACGTGTCAAACTGTGAGTTAAACGTGTCTCACTGTGAGTTAAACGTGTCTCACTGTGAGTTAAACGTGTCAAACTGTGAGTTAAACGTGTCTCACTGTGAGTTAAACGTGTCTCACTGTGAGTTAAACGTGTCTCACTGTGAGTTGAACGTGTCAAACTGTGAGTTAAACGTGTCTCACTGTGAGTTAAACGTGTCTCACTGTGAGTTAAACGTGTCTCACTGTGAGTTGAACGTGTCAAACTGTGAGTTAAACGTGTCTCACTGTGAGTTAAACGTGTCTCACTGTGAGTTGAACGTGTCTCACTGTGAGTTAAACGTGTCTCACTTGAGTTAAACGTGTCTCACTGTGAGTTAAACGTGTCTCACTGTGAGTTGAACGTGTCTCACTGTGAGTTGAACGTGTCTCACTGTGAGTTAAACGTGTCTCACTGTGAGTTAAACGTGTCTCACTGTGAGTTAAACGTGTCTCACTGTGAGTTGAACGTGTCTCACTGTGAGTTGAACGTGTCTCACTGTGAGTTGAACGTGTCTCACTGTGAGTTAAACGTGTCTCACTGTGAGTTGAACGTGTCTCACTGTGAGTGAACGTGTCTCACTGTGAGTTGAACGTGTCTCACTGTGAGTTAAACGTGTCTCACTGTGTGTTAAACGTGTCTCACTGTGAGTTAAACGTGTCTCACTGTGAGTTGAGCGTGTCTCACTGTGAGTTTAACGTGTCTCACTGTGAGTTAAACGTGTCTCACTGTGAGTTGAACGTGTCTCACTGTGAGTTAAACGTGTCTCACTGTGAGTTGAACGTGTCTCACTGTGAGTTTAACGTGTCTCACTGTGAGTTAAACGTGTCTCACTGTGTGTTAAACGTGTCTCACTGTGAGTTGAACGTGTCTCACTGTGAGTTGAACGTGTCTCACTGTGAGTGAACGTGTCTCACTGTGAGTTAAACGTGTCTCACTGTGAGTTGAACGTGTCTCACTGTGAGTTAAACGTGTCTCACTGTGAGTTGAACGTGTCTCACTTGAACGTGTCTCACTGTGAGTTGAACGTGTCTCACTGTGAGTTGAACGTGTCTCACTGTGAGTTAAACGTGTCTCACTGTGAGTTGAACGTGTCTCACTGTGAGTTTAACGTGTCTCACTGTGAGTTAAACGTGTCTCACTGTGAGTTGAACGTGTCTCACTGTGAGTTGAACGTGTCTCACTGTGAGTTAAACGTGTCTCACTGTGTGTTAAACGTGTCTCACTGTGAGTTAAACGTGTCTCACTGTGTGTTAAACGTGTCTCACTGTGAGTTGAACGTGTCTCACTTGAACGTGTCTCACTGTGAGTTGAACGTGTCTCACTTGAACGTGTCTCACTGTGAGTTAAACGTGTCTCACTTGAACGTGTCTCACTGTGAGTTGAACGTGTCTCACTGTGAGTTGAACGTGTCTCACTGTGAGTTGAACGTGTCTCACTGTGAGTTGAACGTGTCTCACTTGAACGTGTCTCACTGTGAGTTGAACGTGTCTCACTTGAACGTGTCTCACTGTGAGTTAAACGTGTCTCACTGTGAGTTGAACGTGTCTCACTTGAACGTGTCTCACTGTGTGTTAAACGTGTCTCACTGTGAGTTGAACGTGTCTCACTTGAACGTGTCTCACTGTGAGTTGAACGTGTCTCACTTGAACGTGTCTCACTGTGAGTTAAACGTGTCTCACTTGAACGTGTCTCACTGTGAGTTGAGCGTGTCTCACTGTGAGTTGAACGTGTCTCACTGTGTGTTAAACGTGTCTCACTGTGAGTTGAG
>CAKAOJ020000350.1:15000-17500 GCA_916701645.2 Sebastolobus alascanus
AGTCTCCGTCTTTAAGTCTTTGTTTAACGAGGAGACCGCGTCCGTCTGTGTTTGTCCGTCCAGTAAACACAGGCCTTTTGTTTTCCTGCTGCGGACACTTAAGACGAGGTTTGTCCTGCGGGGACGTTATTTTCTCGTTTGTTTTGGAGGGCTTGTAAATAGTTTGTGATTTGTGGCGAGCCGAGCCGTCAGCTCCTCGCTGGGAGCAGAGACAAGGTTTTTCCCAGCCAGCTGTCTCCGTCTGTCCCCCCTCATGGATACAGTCTTTTCAAAATAAAGTTCCATCTTCACAGGAAACTCCTTAGTTAGGTTCAGGTAAAGACGGTGGTTTGGGTTAAAATAACTCCAAAAGTTCTGTAACTGAAGTACAGAAGTTACAAATAAATCAACGTTGACTTCTGGCCTCACACGGGGCACCAACATGTCTCCGGGTGACAGTCTGATGTTTTTAGACCCCCCCATCCCCCCCGACCCCCTCCCTACACGCCGTTCACCGCTCTTTATACTTCCTGGCTCACAATTACCTGGATTACATACGAACTGATTTCTTGCTGATCAAAAAAATTCATGTCTATGTACACAAATCAGTACATTAAATTTAGAGACTATTTCATGAACTGCTGTGAGACTGGACTGGTTATATATATGTATATATATACAGTATATATATATATATATATCATCTTTTTTCTGGCCTTCAGTGGTCTACTGTAACACTGCTGCTGTTCATATGGATCCACCTCCACCTGTAGGACCAGATGACTCCGTCAGAGTCATCAGCTCTCCGTCATCTACATTCACATCATGTGAACAAATAAAACTAGACCCAACTAGACCCAACTAGACCCAACTAGTCCCAACTAGACCCAACTAGACCCAACTAGACCCAACTAGACCCAATTAGACCCAACTAGACCCAACTAGACCCAACTAGACCCAATCAGACCCAACTAGACCCAACTAGTCCCAACTAGACCCAACTAGACCCAACTAGACCCAATTAGTCCCAACTAGAGGGGTGTATCAGGTGAACTGACCCTTTAAATACAGCGGTTGGTTGTGAAAGTGGACCAAAGTTGACTGAATCTCTGCTGAGAGAAAATACAATGAATTTATTCAAGAAATGCCAGCTCTCGTCGGGGGGGCCAGCTCTCGTCGGGGGGGCAGCTCTCGTCGGGGGTGCCAGCTCTCGTCGGGGGTGCCAGCTCTCGTCGGGGGTGCCAGCTCTCGTCGGGGGGGCCAGCTCTCGTCGGGGGGGCCAGCTCTCATCGGGGTGCCAGCTCTCGTCGGGGGGGCAGCTCTCGTCGGGGGGGCAGCGCCGAGCGCCCGCTGCCCGGCTGCTGACAGCCGACTCTAACAAACACGGGAGACAGAAATATTCACAACACTGCAATTATCTGTGAGCCAAACATCACTGCTGTCTTCCTGCAGGAGGTGAAGACTGAAGCTTATTTATTCATCACAGCGGACACAGAGACAGCGTTTACAGACTGCTCAGGGTTTGTTTTATCCCCCTGAAGGTGCCAGGCGGGTGGAGCTTAACCCACGGCTCGGTTACTGAACTCAACAACTTGGATCACAAATGGAATCACAGACAATCAGAGCTGGACGTCGGGCCGTTTGGACTGTGATGTTTACTGTAAGCAGCTGAGGTTCACTGTGCTGAGCGGGACGTCTTTTAACCACCAGGTCGGCGGTTCGATCCCCGGCTCCTCCTGTCTGCATGTCCGACTGTCTCAGAGACTCTGAACCCAAGTCGCTCCCCAGGACCGACCTCTCCATCATAATACTGAGGATCATTTTTAATGGATGCGACGATTAGAATGAAGTAGAACTTCTGGATGTACTGAAGTGCATTTGGACTCAGCTGAGTCTCACGGAACCGCCTCCTGAACTGAAGCCTTTATTTACGCTTTAAGTCTAGTTTTTTTGACAATACGTGCGTAAACGTGAGGTTGATGCTCAATAAAAAAGCACTGAAATATGTATTTATCCACATGTTTGCAGCTGGCGCAGCAGAGTGTGGATCTTTATCCAATCAGAATCCACCGTTGTGTTTCAGATGACATCACAGTCCAGCCAGTTTCATCATGAACCTTCTCCGCTGGTGTTCTGGTCCTCGCCGGGCGCAGCGTCCGGTGCACCGCGAGGAGGACGTTGAAGACTGTAGGCGTTGTAGACTGTAGGCGTTGTAGACCGTAGGCGTTGTCGAACTGTAGGCGTTGTAGACTGTAGGCGTTGTAGACTGTATACGTTGAAGACTGTAGGCGTTGTCGACTGTAGGCGTTGTAGACTGTATACGTTGAAGACTGTAGGCGTTGTCGACTGTAGGCGTTGTATACTGTAGACGTTGTAGACTGTAGACGTTGTCGACTGTAGGCGTTGTAGACTGTAGGCGTTGTAGACTGTATACGTTGAAGACTGTAGGCGTTGTCGACTGTAGGCGTTGTAGACTGTATACGTTGAAGACTGTAGGCGTTGTCGACTGTAGGCGTTGTAT
>CAKAOJ020000350.1:20000-42500 GCA_916701645.2 Sebastolobus alascanus
GGAGAAGAGGACGTAAAGACGTTACAGGTGTTTTTCAAAGACAAAGTGACGCTATGAGTCAGTGGAGAGGCGTTCAGGGGCTTCAGATGCTGGAGGATTTATCAGTTGTGATGAATCATGTTGATGGATCATGACGGCAGAGAGAATAAAGTTGTGTTAATGTGAAGCTGGAGAAGAAGAAGAGGCAACAATAAGATCAGGGTGTGTTAGAGGATGTCAGGATTCTCCTCGCTGCAGCAGGAAGCTGTGTGGAGTTACCACAGATGTTGCAGTCGTTCTTTCCCACGGGGACGGAGCGGCGCTGCTGCGGAGCGCTGCTGCAGAACGCCAGAGCGCCGCTGCTGCAGAGCGCTGCTGCTGCAGAACGCCAGAGCGCCGCTGCTGCGGAGCGCTGCTGCTGCAGAACGCCAGAGCGCCGCTGCTGCGGAGCGCTGCTGCTGCAGAACGCCAGAGCGCCGCTGCTGCAGAGCGCTGCTGCTGCAGAACGCCAGAGCGCCGCTGCTGCAGAGCGCTGCTGCTGCAGAACGCCAGAGCGCCGCTGCTGCGGAGCGCTGCTGCTGCAGAACGCCAGAGCGCCGCTGCTGCAGAGCGCCGCTGCTGCAGAACGCCGCCGCTGCTGCAGAACGCCGCCGCTGCTGCAGAACGCCAGAGCGCCGCTGCTGCAGAGCACCGCTGCTGCAGAACGCCGCCGCTGCTGCAGAACGCCAGAGCGCCGCTGCTGCAGAGCGCCAGAGCGCCGCAGCTGCAGAACGCCAGAGCGCCGCTGCTGCGGAACGCCAGAGCGCCGCTGCTGCGGAACGCCAGAGCGCCGCAGCTGCGGAACGCCAGAGCGCCGCTGCTGCAGAACGCCAGAGCGCCGCAGCTGCGGAACGCCAGAGCGCCGCTGCTGCGGAACGCCAGAGCGCCGCTGCTGCAGAACGCCAGAGCGCCGCAGCTGCGGAACGCCAGAGCGCCGCTGCTGCGGAACGCCAGAGCGCCGCTGCTGCGGAGCGCCAGAGCGCCGCTGCTGCAGAACGCCAGAGCGCCGCAGCTGCAGAACGCCAGAGCGCCGCTGCTGCAGAACGCCAGAGCGCCGCTGCTGCAGACCGCCAGAGCGCCGCTGCTGCAGAACGCCAGAGCGCCGCTGCTGCGGAGCGCCAGAGCGCCGCTGCTGCAGAACGCCAGAGCGCCGCTGCTGCTGAGCGCCAGAGCGCCGCTGCTGCAGAACGCCAGAGCGCCGCTGCTGCAGAACGCCAGAGCGCCGCTGCTGCGGAGCGCCAGAGCGCCGCTGCTGCAGAACGCCGCTGCTGCAGAACGCCAGAGCGCCGCTGCTGCAGAACGCCAGAGCGCCGCAGCTGCGGAACGCCAGAGCGCCGCTGCTGCGGAACGCCAGAGCGCCGCTGCTGCGGAGCGCCAGAGCGCCGCTGCTGCAGAACGCCAGAGCGCCGCAGCTGCAGAACGCCAGAGCGCCGCTGCTGCAGAACGCCAGAGCGCCGCTGCTGCAGAACGCCAGAGCGCCGCTGCTGCAGAACGCCAGAGCGCCGCTGCTGCGGAGCGCCAGAGCGCCGCTGCTGCAGAACGCCAGAGCGCCGCTGCTGCGGAGCGCCAGAGCGCCGCTGCTGCAGAACGCCAGAGCGCCGCTGCTGCGGAGCGCCAGAGCGCCGCTGCTGCAGAACGCCGCTGCTGCAGAGCGCCGCTGTACAGTTTGATGTTGAGCAACCGATCGCACTTTTCAGTAACGATGGCAGAAGTGGATCCTGAGCTGTGACCCTTTGACAGTGACGGGCGTATCCCAGCATGCCGCGGGAACACAGAGCTGAGAGGGCTTGACTCACGCTGGTTTACATCATAACACACACACACACACACACACACACACACACACACACACACACACACACACACACTTCCTGAATTAGATCCTGTGTATCACCACTGAATAATAATGTGTCATCTGAGATGTTTTTGTCTTAACTTGTTGTTTTTTTCAGGTTTTATTCTTTCTGTTGTTAGAACTGATCACTCATCTCATCTTCAACCTCTTATCCGGGGTCGGGTCGGGGGGGCAACAGCTCCAGCTCCCCAAACTTCCCTTTCCCGGGCCACATTAACCAGCTCTGACTGGGGGATCCCGAGGCGTTCCCAGTGTGGAAATATAATCTCTCCGCCTAGTCCTGGGTCTTCCCCGTGGCCTCCTCCCAGCTGGTCGTGCCTGGAACACCTCCCTAGGGAGACGCCCAGGGGGGGGGGGGCATCCTTACCAGATGCCCGAACCACCTCAACTGGCTCCTTTCAACGCAAAGGAGCAGCAAGTCTACTCCGAGTCCCTCACGGATGACTGAGCTTCTCACCCTATCTCTAAGGGAGACGCCAGCCTCCCTCCTGAGGAAACACATTTCGGCCGCTTGTACCTGCGATCTAGTTCTTTCAGTCATGACCCAGAACTCATGACCATAGGTGAGAGTAGGAACGAAGATTGCCCGGTAGATCGAGAGCTTTGCCTTCCGGCTCAGCTCTCTCTTCGTCACAACGGTGCGGTAAAGCGAATGCAGTACCGCCCCCCCCCCCGCTGCTCCGATTCTCCGGCCAATCTCACGTTCCATTGTCCCACTGATCAATAATCAATAATCAATAATCAATAATCAATAATGTGTCCATATGAAGCGACTCTTCAGTTAATAATAAAGAGACTAACACGAGACATGTGCATCAGTGTAAATATTGATATAAACATATATACACCCTGAAACATGTAGACAGTCTGCAAACACTAAAATATATAAAATATGCTCTGTTTTACAACAGATATTCTAATTCTAATGTCTAACGTCTTAAATATAAATGCCAGTTAGCGAGGTGTTAGCTACGTTAGCTTTGACTCTTAGCATCTCATAGACATGAATTCATCAGTAATATGAAGTTATTGTTTAAATGTTACTGAGCTGTACGCTGAGATAAAGAAGAAGAAAAGGTGATGTTCACCTTGTTTTCTGGATCTTGAGGTTCACCTGTGTGGGGGGGCGGCCCAACCTGTCATCAGGTGCTCACCTGATAACTGCTGTTTCCATGGAAACCAGATTTGTTAAAACTTTTACTGTGGTATTTGTTCAGTGTGGCGGTGAAGACTCAGAAGTGTGGAACAGACACATTAAGGTGAAAAAATCATATAAATGATTAATAAACAGATAAATAATGATAATATGGTGTAAAGAAATATGTTTATGACACAACTCCATTTGAAATAATCTCATATTATAACTGAATTAACTCATTTTACGTATCTCAACATGAAGAGAAAGTGCTTCATACATGACATTAGTTCCACACGAGGTTCCTGGAGAGTCCAGAGGTAACGTCTATATGTGGAGTGTGTGTGTGTGTGTGTGTGTGTGTGTGTGTGTGTGTGTGTGTGTGTGTGTGTGTGTGTGTGTGTGTGTGTGTGGTTTTGGGGGGGGGGTAGAAAAGGGGAAACTTACGGGAAGGAAGGAGGAAGAGGGGGAGGAAGTGAAGGTGACGGGAACGAGAGGCAGCTGGTACCGAAAGATGACGAGAGACGACAGAACAGGACGAACTAGCACAGGACAGTTACACACACACACACACACACACACACACACACACACACACACACACACACACACACACACACACACACACACACACACACACACACACACACACACACACACACACACACACACACACACACACACACACACACACACACACACACACACACACACACACACTCACACACACACGCACACACGCACACACACACACACACACACACACACACACACACACACACACACACACACACTCACACACACACACACACACACACACACACACACACACACACACACACACACACACACACACACACACACACACACACACACACACACACACACACACACACACACACACACACACACACACACACACACACACACACACACTCACACACACACACACACACACACACACACACACACACACACTCACACACACACACACACACACACACACACACACACACACACACACACACACACACACACACACACACACACACACACACACACACACACTGAGCTGATATCAGTCCGTTTCTTCTTCTCCTTCCTGTCTGAACCTCGAGCTGATATTCAGTCTTTATTTTAAAGCTCCTTTAAAGTCTTTTATCATTGTTGATGAATCTTTATTTTAGATCAACGGTTAGTTTAAACCTTTCTAGAGAGTTTACAGAGGCGGTGAGACGCGAGGACGCCTCTGATTTACATAAAGTAGCCGAGACCTGCAACGTGCAACAACTTTTAGTGTTGGTCGTGGAACACGATCCAATATCAGTTCCGTGTGACTACCGGTAAAAACATTTACTGTAAACTGCTCAAGATGACATTTAATTTATTCTACTTTATTGTCATACAGACTTCAACAACATAAAGTAAGTAGGTTGTATTTAGGATCAAATATACTCTTGTCTAGACTAGAAAACGGTAGACACGTTCATTAGATTGTGTATATATATATATATATATATATATATATATATATATACACACACACAACATATATTTTTTTGTACCCCTATAAGGAGCTATAGCCCATAATTTATTATATCTTCAACTGTGTAATACTGACTTAACAGTGCAATAATCTGTTTACTCCGACATCAACACTGCATTTATTCATACAGAACATTTAAACTAATATTCTTATTTTAAACCTCTCTTGCATTCTTATAAATTCATACATTTATATTATTTGCATATATCTTATTTTTCAGCATTATTATTTGCACTGTTGTTAGATATATTTCTTATTTATATTTTCTTATGATTTCTCTATTTTTATAAATTTATATTTATATTCTAGAATGGGAGCAAAACGTAACTCAATTTAATCAAAATAATAAACATCACTCAACCCCGTCACCTATTGTTTATATTTGAAGGAACCTCTCGCGGTCCTTCCTGCTGTCTCATCCAGCAGCTCAGAGGATCAGATCGCTGCTGTGAGCATCTACACACAGATATGAAACAGTTTTATATGTATACAGATTTCAGAGGAGACCGGTGGCGTTGAATAAATCCCTCCCTTTCACAACTACTCGCTAACTGCAAACGTTACTTGTGTTAACTAGCGGACCTTTTCCGTGTTCTGGTTGGCTTTCACACCTGATGCGAACCGTACCCGAGTCCACATGATCCGGACTCCAGACCACCTTTTCAAGTGGACTGGAGTACAGATCGACGAACCGTGCCCGAGTACGGTACGGAGCGTTCACACTATCAATCGAACCGGACTTTGTGTAGAGTGAACTCGGATCCGGGTCCGGGTCTCTGATGTGAAAGCAGCTTAAGATTCATCCTGTTAAAGTCTCTCAGCAGAATGTGAGCAGAGCTTCAGACTGAACTAAATGTTCCTCTGAAATCATACCATGTACACGAATCAATGCATTAAATTTAGAGATCATTTCATGAGCTGCCGTGAGACTGAGTCAGAATAAAGTCCAGTGAGTTGATGGTGATGAAGGAACAACAGTGATGTGTTTTAATGAAGGAGAGATATCAGGA
The DNA here is from genome assembly GCA_916701645.2 of Sebastolobus alascanus. NCBI lineage: Eukaryota > Metazoa > Chordata > Actinopteri > Perciformes > Sebastidae > Sebastolobus > Sebastolobus alascanus. The sequence continues at coordinate 25,565 of CAKAOJ020000350.1, forward strand.
CATTCACTGCTGGTCGGAGTCTCAACATGAAGAATATGATCAGACTGATCCTGGAACACGACGGAGGCAGAAACACATCATCATTCCTCACATGTCAACCTTTAATTAAGAGGTTTCTGGATGCCACAAACGTCCCCTCAGGATCTGGAACCAGCTCCGTGTTTCTGTTGCTTCTGGCTGGAAATCATAACAACCTCCGAACAAAGACGTCTTTAAAATGAGCCGAACATTAACCCGGCAGATATCGTTAGGATCTTCTGTTTAATGCATGTTCACATTGTTGACTTACTGTGAGGAGGAACTTTTTATTTTACTTTTTCCTCATTTTCTATCACTAAAAATCCATTTTTTATATTTTCAATTCAAATTTTATTACACTCGATTAAAAGAGAGAAATAAAAAAGATAAGATCAAACTTTATTGATCCCCAGCTGCACGAGAAACAGATCTCATCAGGATACAGATAGAAAAATAGATGTGCTGATAACTAATAAAGCAGAGTTATATAGTTCTAATAGATACGTGTGTGAACAGGATGAAGCAGTGTGCATAAAGGTAATCTGGTGTTTTCTGAGGATCCAGAACACAGTGACAGTTTATATGTACATGTATGTATGTGTGATTATGTATGCAGGTTTTTTTCCCGGTGGTTTTTCACATTTCCTCATTAACACATTGACCATGAGACTCACGCAATCAACACGTTTCACAGACTCCCACGAGTGTTTTTTACACAGAGTCTGGTGTAGTAGCAGATAAAACAGTGTTTTTTACACAGACTCTGGTGTAGTGTCAGTGTTTTGCAGCTGGATGAGAGTTCATTCTGTGATTTAATGTAAAGGGAGTTCAGACCTGAGGCTGCGGTCAGGATACTTTCACAAGTGTGTAAATGTGAGATTATGCTGCTGTGAGTCAGAGAACACAGAGTCCGACCTGCAGAGGATGTTGGTTCATCATCACAGAGAAGAAGAAGAAGAAGAAGAGGAAGAACACTGTGAGATGGAGGAGACACTGAGAACCGTTCCTCTGATGTAATCTCAGGTTTTACATTCAGACTTTTACATCATGATCACATCCTATTCACAGACTCAGAGACTGATAGTGAATTAGCCTCAATGAGTTAATTCTGCTCTCACTGTTTATTGTAGCTCTTATGGAATTAAATAATAATAATAATAATAATAATAATAAACTTTATTTATATACAGCCAAATACCCAACAATAATATAAAAAAAATACCAAGAATAATAAAAGAGATAAGATGTGTTGGTGGGGAATATCCTTAAAAATATCCTCCATGTGCAGAATGAAGTGAGTCAGGATGTTTCCACCATCATCATCTTCATCATCATCATCATCATCATCATCATCATCATCATCATCATCATCACCATCATCATCAGTGTGACAACGTGAATGTGGGGAGTTCCATCAGAGTGAGCGTCGGCTTCACATCGTCGGCCTGCAGGAGGTCAGTGAGAGAGATGAGGTCATCACTGAGCTGTTACATCATCCAGACTAATCTCTGGACTCAGGTTACCTGCAGGCTGGAGAGACGCACCAGCAAATACACAGATCCCCCGTGGTGCTGCAGACAGTGGAGCATTCCCAGACAATACACAGAGCCGGTGGGTAGTTCAGGGAGAATAAGCAATCGGCAACATATAGACACAACCTGTGGCTACATCACGGGGCAGATGTGTCCAGCAAATACACAGAGCCGGTGAGTTCAGAGGAGTCGGAGGAGGGGGGTGCATTCCCAGGAAATACACAGAGCCGGTGGGTAGTTCAGGTGCATAGGGAAAGTGATGCATTCCCAGCAAATGGACACAACCAATGGTAAGGTCACAGGAGCCGTGAGGTTTACCCAGCACATACACAGAGCCCGTGGGTAGTTAAAGTATCCTGGGATTATGGGGTTTCCCAGCAGATAGGAGGAGCAGGGAGGAGGAGGGAGGAGGAGGGGGGGGGGTGGAGGGGGGGGGATGGGTGAGTCACGGTGTAACGGCTGCTCCTCCCTCCTCCCCACTCAGGAGGCCTCCTGGAGGAAAGAGGAAGTGAAAAGGGCTGACGGAGAACAGCAGGCTTCTCCTCCACTTCCTGTTTGTGTCATTTTGGGACAAACTCCGAAAAGTCAGCACACACACACACACACACACACACACACACACACACACACACACACACACACACACACACACACACACACACACACACACATCATGTGTCTAACCGCCTGTTATCGTAGCTTCACTCTCCTGATGTTCACTCTGATGCTTGTTTCTGCTTCAGATGCCGCGTTCACGTCACCATGACAACCAGAGACAAGGACATCCCTTCCACTTAATGGACGCAGGTGGTAACGATGAGGCTTCTATCAATGACTAATACATGTGATTAGTAAGTACTGTTATAAAACAGAAGTTTTATTTATTAGACAACCAATCATCTGGAGAGCCAAATAAAACAGTATGTTCTAGATTTATATTCATAAATTCAGTAACACAAACTATTCCGACTGACTGTTTACAGCTGCAGCTCCGTGATGGAGGAACTCTGTTACTAATCTCTCTTTCATGAACACTTGTAGAGTTCGTCTCCCTGCAGAGATCAACGACGTGGCGTCAAATGACACGTGAAGCGCTTCAAATGTGTTATCATGACACGTAGAATGCAATTTATATGCAATGTGCAATATATATTTTTATCGGGTTGCGAAGCCGCTAACAAAGCTGCTAATGAAGCTGCTAATGAAGCTGCTATCGTTGATGCTAATGTTGCTGCTATGGAAGCCGCTGCAGCGATGTGCTCATCAGCTGAACCTTCACTGGAGACCTGAATGATTCAGTTTCAGGTGAAGTGAAGTCAGCAGGAAGGTAACATGACCAGTCGCCCGAAAGGTCAAAGGTCACAGAGAAACGCAGAGTTCATGTTTGTCTCTAACAGGAAGATAAGTGAGAGATAAAGTTTTAGGTGTGTGAGAGATATCAGACGTTCAGACGGCGACTCAGCGTTATTGATCACAGCTGATTATTGATTATCTGATCGCCGTCTGTCTGTCCGCTGGATACGACAGCAGAAGTTTAAAGGTGCAGTACGTAAAATATGACTCTTTAAAAACATCTAGTGGTTGCTGTGAGATACTACAACTAAACGTCCTGCTCACACTCATCCATATACACAGAAATATAGTTTAATTAGTTTTTAATATCACTGCAGTAATATTTTAATATTACGGTAGTAGTATTTAAATATCACTGCAGTAGTATTTTAATATTACTGTAGTTGTATTTAAATATCACTGCAGTAGTATTTTAATATTACTGTAGTTGTATTTAAATATCACTAGTAGTATTTAAATATCACTGCAGTAGTATTTTAATATTACGGTAGTAGTTTTAAATATCACTGCAGTAGTATTTTAATATTACTGTAGTAGTATTTAAATATCACTAGTAGTATTTAAATATCACTGCAGTAGTATTTTAATATTACGGTAGAAGTATTTAAATATCACTGCAGTAGTATTTTAATAGATCTTATTTTGTATTTTGCAAAGACAATAGATGATGATGATCTGCTACCATTATCTCCTCCGCCGTTACCGCGGTAACCAGCGATTGTCATCATGAGGAAGCGTTCAGATCAGAATCGTGTTTGTTTACATTCCTGTTTGAGTTTGATTTATGAAAACATGAAACCAGACAAACATGTTCCTCCCACACACACACACACACACACAGAGTGAAAACAATGAACACACACACACACACACACACACACACACACAGAGTGAAAACAATGAACACACACACACACACACACACACGCACACACACACACAGTGAAAACAATGAACACACACACACACACACACACACACACACACACACACACACAGTGAAAACAATGAACACACACACGTGCATCACATGCTGACTGTTGAGGCCGTCACACAGCGGAGACGTGATGAATAAACAACACCAGAATGTGAAATACTCCCCTGTGAATATGTCTAGGGCTTTTATTGTGAAAGGGAAGAAGGAAGTAGTGGATCTGGTCTGTGTTGCCTCTGTCAACGTTGAGAGGATTAATAAAGTTTGTTGTCTTGGTTCAGACTACGGAGCGTCCGTGTTGTTGTTTCATAAATAAAGACGCTACTCACCCCGTTCCTCTCAACGTGATTGGTCGATGTCTTTATTCGCTGTGAGAAAGCTCAGAAAATCGACCTCACTCCGAAAAAACTGATGTTGCTTATTCTCACCGTAATATTCGCGTTCTGTGTGAAAGTATTTATGACAAAAACAAGAGTTAGAAAAAATATATTGACCTGCACATGAATGTCGGGGAACCTTTACTCTGCAGAAATGATTGCAGCTATAAACTGTTTATTTATTCCATCAATAAAACACGTTGACGTCACAGAGAACAACAGGAAGTCCTCGACTGGTTGAACCGGATCACGTTCTTACCTTTCACAGTAAAAGCCCGACGTAGACACTGTGCAACTGTTTACCAGGAGGGAAGTCAACATCACTCAGAGCATTTCACTAAAAGGAAACTCAATAAAATATATTGGTTCCACATTACATGCATCAACCTATATAGCGTGTATTCTGCCTGCGACTGCGACGTACCGTGACCACATACTTACCATGACCATGTATCGTACGGTGACCACGTACCCACCGTGACCACATACCTGCCGTGAGCGTGACCACGTACCGTGACTACGTACCTACCATGAGCCTGACCACGTACCTATTGGGAGCGTGACCACGTACCGTGACCACGTACCTATTGTGAGCGTGTCCACGTACCTTGACCACGTACCTATTGTGAGCGTGACCACGTACCGTGACCACGTACCTATTGTGAGCGTGTCCACGTACCGTGACCACGTACCTATTGTGAGCGTGACCACGTACAGGTGACCACGTACTATTGTGGCGTGACCACGTACGGTGACCACGTACCTATTGTGAGCGTGTCCACGTACGGTGACCACGTACCTATTGTGAGCGTGACCACGTACTGTGACCACGTACCTATTGTGAGCGTGTCCACGTACTGTGACCACGTACCTATTGTGAGCGTGACCACGTACGGTGACCACGTACCTATTGTGAGCGTGTCCACGTACTGTGACCACGTACCTATTGTGAGCGTGACCACGTACGGTGACCACGTACCTATTGTGAGCGTGTCCACGTACGGTGACCACGTACCTATTGTGAGCGTGACCACGTACTGCGACCACGTACCTATTGTGAGCGTGACCACGTACCTATTGTGAGCGTGACCACGTACCGGCACCACGTACCTATTGTGAGCGTGACCACGTACGGTGACCACGTACCTATTGTGAGCGTGTCGACGTACGGTGACCACGTACCTATTGTGAGCGTGTCCACGTACGGTGACCACGTACCTATTGTGAGCGTGACCACGTACGGCGATGGTTCAGCAGGATCACACAGACTGTAACCGTCCTCATGAATCCTGGTGAAGTTATAACCAGCTGATCTGTGACTCCACGTGGTCGCTCTGCAGTCAGCCGGCAGCAGAACGGCCTGATGGGAAAACCAGCGCTGACATCAGGCTGGTGGTTTCTGGTCGTCACAAAGAGACCGCAGACTGTCAGCGAGGAGCCGGATCTCATTCCCAGCCCGCCTCCCGTCTCCACCGACACTCATCGGGGTTAATAAGGTCGCATCTGATTGGTCGGACTGCGTCAGCTGCTGAAGAGAATTAATAAAAGAGCCGCTCGTCATTCTGTCAAATCGTTTCTTTTATTCTCTTTGTTCTCTGCTGGATTGTTTCAGTTTCATCTCATCACTTTTATCATCGTTCAGACGGAGCAGATTTATGTCGGAGGACTTCACAGAGACAATAAATGAAAACCACAAAGAACGAGAGAGACACAAATCAGATTAACAGAAGAAGTCATTCATCAAACACGACATGAAAACATGTCAAATATGATTATTAGAGAGTCACTGGGTTTCATTATTCATCAATAAAAACAACAATTGTTTGACAATAATATGTTAATAAACTATGTTGCTGCAAACAAGAAACACCACCCAACCAGAATAAAGTCTTTGTGGATCATGAATGTTGAATATCAGCCTGGTTCTGCCGGGTCGTCCCGGTGGTCTTCAGGTTCACGTTGTCCTGGTTCAGGTCTGGATGGGGATCTGTGATGCAGGTCGACCCTCCTCTCTCTCCACCTATTATCTGTGTAAGCAGGTGTTTAAATTCCTTTACTGGAGATTTCTTTCGAAGCAAAAACTAACATTTTATTACTTTGTTTTATTTAAATAGAGTTTTCTTTACACTACGGCCGTTAAAATCAATTCAAATATTTAACATGAATCACATGTTTTTATCTGTTCTAAATGTACCTTAAAGGGAGATTAGTCAAGTATTTAATCCTCTTATCAACCTGGAAGTGGACAAATATGCTGATTTATGCAAAGGTATGTATATATTTATTATTGGAAATCAGTTAACAACACAAAACAATGACAGATATCATCCAGAAACCCTCACAGGTTCTGCATTTAGCATAAAACAATATGCTCAGATCATAACATGGCAAACTGCAGCCCAACAGGCAACAACAGCTGTCAGTGTGTCAGTGTGCTGACTTCACTATGACTTGCCCCAAACTGCATGTGATTATCATAAAGTGGGCATGTCTGTAAAGGGGAGACTCGTGGGTACCCATAGAGCCCATTTACATTCACATATCTGGAGGTCAGAGGTCAAGGGACCCCTTTGGAAATGGTCATGCCAGTTTTTCCTCGGCAAAATTTAGCGTAAGTTTGGAGCGTTATTTAACCTCCTTCATGACCAGCTAGTCTGACCTGGTCGGTACCGATGGATTCATCAGGTTTATAGTTTACTATGATACCAGGATCTTTTGTGTTAATGCGTTAAAGAAATTAGTGGCGTTAAAACAAATTTGTGTTAACTGTGTGGACTTCAGATCCTGTCAGCAACACTCTTCGGGCCGGTGTTGGCAACCGAAACCAGACCGGAGCACTTGGACCGGATCAGATCAGATCAGATCAGATCAGATCAGATCAGATCAGATCAGATCAGATCAGATCAGATCAGATCAGGCTGCAAAACATTTCTGTAACTTTAAAGCTCAAATCTGCAGTCGTTGAAAAGTGACAGGAAACAGGCATCACTTCCAGTCACACTGACCTCGGTGCCCAGTCATGAGGCTCTGTGTGTGTGTGTGTGTGTGTGTGTGTGTGTGTGTGTGTGTGTGTGTGTGTGTGTGTGTGTGTGTGTGTAGTAAAGGTCAGACGGTCTGTCAGACTGTTTCCATCACTTCTTTTTCTGTCTCATCAAATACACAGTTTGTGTGTTAAAGATGAAGACTTCTGAAGATAAATGTGACTTGCTGCTCATTAACCCTGTACTGACCTCTGACCTCTGACTTGGTCACTGCACCTGCTGAGGTCAAAGGTCAGATGTTTAAATGGTTAAACTCTCCTTTGGATGGAGATTAGCTTCAGTCCGGTCCTCTGGTAGAAGTTTAAACCTCATTTTATTCTGATTTATGAAGCTGCTGTTCAGCTTTTTAAAAAGTAACTTGTTTATTTGAGGTCACGTAGAGAACCTTAACATCAACCTTTCATCCTGGATCCTAAAATATAAATTTAACATAGAGCTCATTTAACACCTGTAGGTCAAAGAAAGTGAGTCTGTGTCATGGCTGTGATGAGGTTGGTTTTTTGATTTTATTTTATTATTATTGTCATACATAAATAATCTGCTCAGCCCAAACGTCCTCACAAGACACAATTATTTAGAAAATAAAGAAAAGACAGAAACCAGATTATCAGTGTAAATTACAAATAATACTAAACAAATAAACCATCCTGACGTTTTTTCCTGACTTATAAGCATTAAAATGAAATAGCCGTTCCACTTTGTCATGATGTGGAGGAGAGCAGGTTTGTTAAAATCAGAAAATATAAATAACAATAAATAAATCTAGTCTTAATCCTAAAGTAATATGTGATAAACTTGTGGGGTCTCTTGGTCCCCACAGTGAAGGTGTGCTACCAGTTTGGGTCCTCACATGGTGCTCTAAACCAGAATCAGCTACTCATGAGGTCCTTCTGCTTCACTGGAGAAGTCCAGCTCACTTCTGAAGCTTCATGTTGATTTTCTCTTGTTCTTACTGTCCAAACAGTCCGAACGAGGTGATGCAAACGTTCTTCTGAGTCTCCTTCAGTTTTCACCGTGTGTTCAAAGCAATGAGCTCAATGAGCAGCAGGTGTGACTGGTTTCACTCTCAGGTGACGTATCCTACCTGGTTGGTGAAGATGAAAACAGCCCAGTCACACAGCAGTTCAGGAAATAGTCACGAAATTTAATGTATTTATTTGTGTACATAGACACGGATTTCACATTTTTTGCGTGATGGTCAGCATGAAATCATTTTGTAACAAAGGATTTCATTGTTCAAACATGTATTTCTGCAGGCGGAAATCTGTTGAAGTCGAAGTCCGTCCGAATATTTTTTCCCCCGCACGATAGTTCCACAAGGATGTGAGAGAATTCATAAGAACACACTAAATCGTTTTTTATACATTTCTGTGCTGATGAAAATCTGAGCTTGGTGGGAAACTTTAATTTGTGTAATATCCACGAAATCAGTTGCAGTGTAGTGTAGTGTATTTAATCCACTTAATCATGAACCAGGAAGTATAAAGAGCGGTGAACGGTGTGTCGGGAGGAGGTCGGGGTGGATGGGGGGGTCTAAAAACACCAGACTGTCACCAGGAGACATGTTGGTGCCCCGTGTGAGGCCAGAAGTCAACGTTGATTTATTTGTAACTTCTGTACTTCAGTTACAGAACTTCTGGAGTTATTTTAACACAAACCAACATCTTTACCTGAACCTAACTAAGGAGTTTTATTTTGAAAAGACTGGAGCGGGAATTAAGAGGGTTGCAGTTTCAAATCCAGCTTGGGACCTGTGTGTGTGGAGTTAGCATGTTCTCCCCGTGTTAGTGTGGGTTTACTCCGGTTCCCAGGTTTCCTCCCACAGTCCAAAGACATGCAGGTTCATTGTTGACTCTAAATGTCCCGTAGGTGTGAATGTGAGTGTGAATGGTTGTCTGTCTCTATGTGTCAGCCCTGTGATAGTCTGGAGACCTGTCCAGGGTGTAATGGATGGATGGATAGAGCGATTAAATGACATGTGTGTCACGTGTTGCTGGACATTCGTAGGAAAACACACTAAAAATACGTTGTTGAAAGTCGTGCTGAGCGTTACAGAAAAAAGCGAAATTTGTGTCTATGAACATGAATCAGATTAAATTTCATGACTATTTCACAAACTGCTGTGAGACTGTGTTGAAAAACAATACCTGCAGACACTCAGAGCTGAATAAAAAGTATTACTAACTTTGTTTTCAGGTAATACTTTTATTTATAGTTAATAATCTCCTGAAAGAATTGAACATCAGTTTAAACAAGACAGTAAAATACAGAGTTCTATGTAGTAAAAATACAAGATTTTATCATAAAGTATAAGGTAGTATTTAGGATAAGTGCAATACCTGAGTACTTCTTCCACCTCTGGTTAAATGTACGTGCTTGGATACAAACATGCACACACTGTTGTAACTGGATACCCAGGACCTTCATACCTCTCAGTGATCTGTGACCACGTTATTCATCACCTCGCGGCGTTTTGTTGGCTGAATCATCCACTGCGGCTCCTCCCAGTACTTCACTGGAAATTTGCCTCCTGTGAAACTGCTCCAGCCTGCCAGCTTCCCTACAGGACTCTCTCAAACCTGAAACCGGTTTACAAACCACCAACACCTTCTCACCGCAACTCGTCACATACCGCCCCCTGACGTCATGCCCCTTGGCGTTGGCATCATGCCCCTTGGCGTTGGCATCATGCCCCTTGGCATCACTTTATTTTCAGCATCAAAACCACAATAGTTAGGTTTAGGAAAGAACAACATGGTTGGGTTTAAAACTACTATGTTTGTACAGTGAAAATGAGACTGAACGTTGTGAACACGGGACACGAACAGCGGTCTCCTGGATGAAAGGGTTGTTGGACCTACGTCACCAGATTCAATCTCGGCGCGCTTTCTCTAAGTGTTTACTGTCGCCGCGGATGAGTTTACATTGTAGTTAATGGAACGCCCGGTGTGTTTCCTACTGGCGCTAAAGGGTGTCTTGTGCGGCGGTACCGAACGCCGACAACCGTGACAAAACGTCGGTATTTAACGCTCTGGGACTGAGAACGGACTGAACAATCTGTCAGAGCCCAACTCAATTCAGTAACAAATATAATAGTATGAAATAGTTAAATTCACCGGGTTGTGACAATTGCTGATGCTCACATTTTATTCTTATTCTTATTTTATTTCTCTGTTGTGTTTTTATTTGTGTGTGTTTTTGTTTTTCTCAGTTGTAGGGGTTTGTATTGTGTCATTTTATTATGCTGAAAATAAAAATGTTGAAAGAGAAGGACTTAAAAGTAAAAGCCATAAACATGAATTAAATTAATTTGAAAGTTGGCTTTGTTTCTCTTAAAAAACTCTTATATCATTCAGATAATCCATGAATAAACCCTTATGAGGGAAGGTAAGATCAGCTCAGAATAAAAGACAGAAGAAATTAAAATATTTGACTTAAACTGTGGAGATAAACAATTAAAACCCTCTGATATACATCAATCCATTCATTTAGGGATCGTTACCTCTTTAAAAAAAAAAAACCTTAAACCATGCAGATGATCCATTAAATCCTTTAATAAGAAAGTTAGGATTGAGTCACATTTCTATGGAGCTTTACGCGAGCAGATCAGCAGATTAACAACCATCACTCACTGTCTCCAGTCAGCCAACAACAACATCACATCAGCAGCTTTGTGTTGGCTCTGCCGCCACACGCTCTGCTTTTTATTGCATTTTTCGGTTGAAATACGACGTATATCCTCACAAGTTCTCATATACTCTGGTGGATTGTTGGATCAGAGAGTGATTTACAGCTGCTGGGAGGTGAATGTGCTCTTGTTACAGGAGTTACAGGACAAATACAGAATAGTGTGTCAGAAAGAGGCAGTGAAACTGGTTTTATCAGCAAAAAGAAAACATGTGAAATCTTTACGTGAGAAAACAAACCTGGATGAGAACTTTGCTTTGGAATTGTTGAATCATCAGAATAAAAGATGAAAATAGAAAAATATCTGATTCTTTGATTTAAAAAAAGGTTAAAGCTACAAGAAGCCTGCGGACGTACATCAGAACGCCACATGCGGGTACTTTACTAAAAGTCAAGGCCACGCCCCCTTTAGGGGGACAGAAAACTGAAGATCTCATAGACTTCAATGTGATCTGACGTATGTTTGGATTGTAATTTTGACAAGTTCATATACAAACGACCTTGCCTGAACCTGAGCGTTGGCAATACCTTAATAAATGAAGGTTGATCGCCGCCATGTCCCTTCAGCGTTTTTGGATTTATTGTTGGTGCAACACAGCAACTCTTCAGCATAGCGTTATTACTGTTAGCGGTTTGTTTAAAGTAGAAGTTTGGAGACACGTTTCAACTTCTTCTGTTTACTCTGTTACCGTCTATGAGGGACACGGGATTGGTTTCCCCCAAAAGGGGGCGTGGCTATGAGTGACGTATTGACGCTCTTATGTATAAAAAGCGAGACAGTCTACTACGGCGGGCAGGTGGGAGGGGTCAAACAACCGCCGGACCCCTGTTCATGTCCCGAGTGAAACTATGAGTTGTGCGTTATTGTTTTCTTTTGTCTCAATGTCATTTTAAGCCAAACCATGATGTTTTTTTATGAAACCTAACAAAGTAGTGCTGTTGCGTTTTTTGTTTGTTTAAACACGTTAACCACATGTTTACTGCTTAAAACTGCGACTGTGATCCGGGAGAAAATACGTATAGAGAATGCAGTTTAGCTGTATGGGAACGTAATTTTGTAGGTTGCTTTAACACATTGAGCCTGATAGCAGCATTTCTTCTTCTTCTCTTGTTCATAACTCAGTGAAACATGATGTTGATGTCATTCAGTGTGACTTCATCATCTCTGATGTCATCACAATAAACGTCCAGAAATCATCAAGTTTCATCAGTTTCTTTCAGTCTCACAGTGATCCAGTGATAGTTGTCCCGCGGTCCTTTTGCTGGTTCCTCTTTGTGTTGTCAGGCTGATGGGCCACACCTGGGCTCGGTGTGGGGGGGGTATAAAAGCTCCCTCCCTTCCCACAGAGGATCTCTCTTCCTTGGCTGGGTCAGCTGTTTTGGTTTTGTTTGCTGCAGACATTTACACACACCTACACATGCCTACATTACTGATTACTGACTTTCCATGTTTGTTTAGTTATTTATTGTTAGTTTGTTAAATAAATGCCTTTTACTATTTTAAAACTCGTCTGGTCTCCCGTTGTTGTTGCAGCCTTTGAGCCCGGCTGTGACAAATGGGGGCTCGTCCGGGATCCCAACCCATTTGGTAAGGTTAAATCTAGCCTTAGTGTGACAAAGGAGGCTTTATTATTATGGTTGACCAACCTGGTATGTGACCAGTATGTTACCACTACCAGTATATTTATAGTGTATTCTAATATTCTTTATATTGTGTATTCTAGAGATATATTTCTCTAGTGTTGACATGTACATTTTATTTACTGTTCCTGTGCATTACCAGGATAACCTGCTGCTGTAACACAATAATTTACCAATTTGGGATCAATAAATCTATCTATCTATCTATCTATCTATCTATCTATCTATCTATCTATCTATCTATCTATCTATCTGTCTATCTATCTATCTATCCATCCATCCATCCATCCATCTTTTCATCCATGGGTACACTGAGCCAGGAGCTGATCACAGATCAGTCAGCTTTCTGTTAATGGAGACGATGTAAACAAATGCATGCCAACATTATTCTTCCTGTTTACATCTCCCAAAGCATTATGGGAGCTGTAGTTCCAAACTTAGAGCAGGATTATCCCCCAAACAGAAAGACAACAGTAACAATAGGAGTGACTGTTAATATGTTGTTGAGCGTCATCTGATCTAAATCATCTTTATTTATTCATCATTTACAGAGAAGCTTTCACACACCGCTGACGTCCATGTTTATCGTGTGCAGCTGTGACCGTTTGTTCTGTTTATATTTACAGTTACATTCATGTGTAGAAAATCTAAATGAATCAAATTAAATCTTCACTCAGCAGCTGTTTCCAGCTGTTTCTCTGCTGCTGCTGCCGATGATGAAGACGATGAAGACGATGAAGACGTGCTCCTCAACTCAACTCCAACAGAGCAACACGTCCTCTCTGTAAACAGGCTCAATGTGTTTGTTTCAGTCGGTGGACATGGACCAATGAGAGCTCAGCGTCTGCTTCCAATTATCCTGCACGCACACACACACACACACACACACAGGTTACTTCCTTGGAAAACAGCTGAATCAAAGAACACCCTGCCAGTAACGTCACACACACGTAGACACATGAATTCATTATATGAGTAAACAGAATAAGTCGAGTTACTCAGAAATGACATCACAGTCAGACGGTATAGTTGTACTATTACTACTGCCTTGTTTTGTGTCTGTGTGTCCTCAGGTTTTACGTCAATAACTCTCTGAGTCTGTTTATGGACATTTAAATTAATTAATTGTTTTTTTTACGATTTCTAAATAGATGTTTTAATGCCAGAATCGATATATTTGCTTCATTTGAGTCTATGTGGAGGTAGAAGGAAGTTACCGCAAACATGCGGCTGCAGAGCATCAGCCGTATGTTTGAAAAGCTTCACTTCCCTCTAAACGTCTATTTAGAAAACGTAAAAAAAACAATTAATTCATTTAAATGTCCATAAACAGACTCAGAGAGTTATTGACGTAATTACGGATATCTGGAACGTCATTTCACCTAAAAACTCTAATTATAGATATCTGTAATTACATTATGACTATCCCTAACTCCAGTTAGAGATATCTACAATGTCATTCTGACTAGTCATAATTTAATTTTAGATATCTAAAAAGGACAATGTAGATATCTACAATTGAGGGGAATTAAAGATATTTTGAACTGGAATTCTGACTAGTCAGAATTAATTTGTAGATATCTATAACTGGAATTACAACTAGTGATAATTCAGTAACGTATATCCGTAATGTGGGGGCGGCACGGTGGTGCAGTGGTTAGCTCTGTCGCTTCACAGCAAGAGGGTCACAGGTTCAAACCCGGCTTGGGGCCCTTCTGTGTGGACTTAGCATGTTCTCCCTGCGTTAGCGTGGGTTTACTCCGGGTTCTCAGGTTTCCTCCCACAGTCCAAAGACATGCAGGTTAGTGAGGGTTTACTCCGGGTTCTCAGGTTTCCTTCCACAGTCCAAAGACATGCAGGTTAGTGTGGGTTTACTCCGGGTTCTCAGGTTTCCTTCCACAGTCCAAAGACATGCAGGTTAGTGTGGGTTTACTCCAGTTCTCAGGTTTCCTTCCACAGTCCAAAGACATGCAGGTTAGTGTGGGTTTACTCCGGTTCTCCGGTTTATTGTTGACTCTAAATGTCCCGTAGGTGTGAATGTGAGTGTGAATGGTTGTCTGTCTCTATGTGTCAGTCCTGTGATAGTCTGGAGACCTGTCCAGGGTGAACCCCCCCGCCTTCACCCAATCTCAGCTGGGATCGGCTCCAGCCCCCCCGCCACCCTGAACAGGATAAGAGGTTACAGATAATGGATGGATGGATATCCGTAATGAGAAACCCCATACACATGAATGGCAAAAGTAGTTTGAATCGTACTAGTGAAAGTGTAATTAGGGATATCCATGAATTAGAGTTTTGACTAGTCAGAATGACGTTGCAGATATTTCTAAAGAATATCCTGTTTACCTATTAAATGTTAAAACAGCATCACTGCTGCTGGAGTCTCAACATGAAGAAAATCATCAGATTGTAGTTTCACTGTAAATAAAGTTTTATTTGATAAATGATTTGAGTTTATTCTCCCTGGTTGGATTCATCAGTGAAGCATTACGGCGGTCTGACAGACTGATTGTCTTCTTCTTCTTCTTCTTCTTCTTCTTCTTCTTCTTCTTCTTCTTCTTCTTCTCTTCCTGTTACCCAGCCAGTAAAAATAGCCTGTGAATTAACTTCCCCCACATTATTTAGTTTAGTGTTTTCAGCACCAAACAACGATGCGAGGGCGGCCCAGCTCTGAGCTTGTCTTGGCTCAAACATTCACGCTGCTCCGTTCACATGAACACACATGTCCCACGTTAGCAGCAACTCTACACACATATCTTGAAAACTAATCCTTTAAGGCTGCGTTTTCCCAGAAGCCTCCTGAAAATAATTCCTCCTCTGCTGCTCGGGAGGTGAGCGGTGCCCAACAATGCTTGAGGGAAACCTGGGAAAGTTTCTTTCTGGATTTCAGCCGCTGTCATCATCTGAGCTGAGACGGCAGCGGGAGGAAGACTGAAAGTTTCACCGGTTGCACGATGTCACGAACAGGCAGAAGTTTCTGGTTCGGAGGTTTTCACCCTCAAGTCACGGCGCTCATTTTAAATTCATCCTGTAAAACTCTGAGAGTCTGAGCCAGAAACTAAAGAATAAAACTGAGTCACACATAAACACACCGTGGTTATTCATACAGAAACTGTGCTGTCTGTCATCGCTGCACTGAGGCATTATGGGATGGCAGAGCTATAAAACACAGCGGCGTGATGAAGTGCCCTTCAGCAAGACATCAGGACAAGATTGACTTTGTTTACGTCCTCAGAAGAAACCAGTTCAGTGTTTCCTGGTTCATCCCCGTATACCAGATACAAGTTTATACAGGTGTGCGATTACTTTACTTCTTTAAACTTACAATAAGAGAGTATACTTTCAGATTACTTTTTATGTACTTATCAGAGATGTACTTAACAAAATTATACTTAAGTATACTTGTCTCACACTGACAAGTATACAGAAAAGTCTAAGTATATTTGGCTTATAGTTGTATATAATCTTTTGATCAAGATATACTTTGAGTCCCCATTTCTGCTAAAAGTGGGCTACAAGTATAAAACTAGTAAACTATCAGAATACTTATAGTATAGTTGCAGTACAAAATAAAAACTTGGGTGTAAACTAGTTGTGTACTCAAAGTTTAATATTCTTACACTTAAAGTACACTTAAAAGTTTACTTTTATAAACTAAAAAGGGGGCCAATTTATTACAAGTATACTACTAGTATACCTGTATTAGTATTATTATTATCTCAGTACCGAACCAAAGCTCACTGATAGAAGATGTTGACCAAAGTAAAAAGTCAAAGTATAATAAATGTTTCAAGAGATGGTTTCTGTTATTTATCTGAAGTTTGTTCACATCTTCATTGATCACTTTGGTTTTAATTAGTTACTGATGCTATAAAAAGGGGGCGGGACATCTATGATTGACAAGCTGCTCGGCTTGTGATTGGTTTTCTACAGGTGACCTCGATACTGCGACTACATATATATATATATATATATATATATATATACAGTATATATTTATGATAACTTATCATTCTTTTAATCACGAAGGTTGTATTGTTTTCTGTCCCAGTGTATTATTAAAGTTTAGGTTAGAGACTCCTGATCTACAGGGTCAAAGGTCAAAACATCAGCTTCCTGCAGCAGAAGTCCTCCTGAGTTTCTGCTGCAGGAAGCTGCAGGTGAGCTGCTGTGATTGGCCGGTTTGAATTGATTGTGTAGGAGGTTCCTGGATGGTGATTGGCTCCTGACTGGCAGCTCTACAAGATCTACAAGATGTCAACACAGTGTGTGTGTGTGTGTGTGTGTGTGTGTGTGTGTGTGTGTGTGTGTGTGTGTGTGTGTGTGTGTGTGTGTGTGTGTGTGTGTGTGTGT
>CAKAOJ020000350.1:47500-55000 GCA_916701645.2 Sebastolobus alascanus
ACTCTCAGTCACCGCCTGCTGACTCCAACACACCGGGCTATAATTAACCCGTCGCCCGGCAGTAACCCGGCAGTAACCCGGCAGTAACCACCTGCGTGATGTCATCACGCTGTCATCACTGAACTAACATCAGCTCGCTGACGCTGAACCGGACCGCTCACATTCCACGCCGTCCTGCTGCCGTTCACCAGGAAGTCAAACTGCCTCAGTGTTCATCAGTTAGTGTTCATCAGTTAGTGTTCATCAGCTCATATCATCATATCTACATGTAGGCTGAGTGTGTCAGAGCGTCACATGACCTTTGACCTCAACGTCTCTGCTTCATATCCAGCTGTGGACTCGTTTCATCACCGCTGGGAGGACACATGGAGACATGACTCCGTTATAGACATGATGGAGGAGATATTTAAAAACATGAGGTTGATCAGCAGCACATGACTGAGCCTGAATCAACAGTAAGAGGCTAGTAAGTGTTTATAGTAGACTACTAGTAAGTGTTTATAGTAGACTACTAGTACGTGTTTATAGTAGGCTACTAGTACGTGTTTATAGTAGACTACTAGTAAGTGCTTATAGTAGCCTTCTAGTAAGTGTTTATAGTAGGCTACTAGCCTGTTAGTAAATGCTAATGTTAGCGGTTCATAAATCTGCTGTATAATGTGTAAACGTAGACGTTTGACAGACTGAGAAAATGAAAATGTGCTGAGTGTCCAGCTCCGTGTGGTCAGCAGAGACCTTCTGGGTCCAACAACTTGATTTAATTTAGTAGAAATGATCCCACTCAGAGAACATACACATCTCTGGCCACTATTGTCTCCCACATTTAGTGTAAACATTGAACTCACCACTGTGTCAACAACAACTGGAGTCCTCCCACAGACTCCACTGGGACTCCGTTTGGCTGCTTTATAACACACAATCTGTCTGTAGGATGTTTAACAAAGGACTGCTGACCTCTGCTCACACTGCTTCTCCTCATGTTCACAGGACAAAAAGCAAAGATTTGAGAGAAGACAGGAAAAAAATAGACTGAATTTTGTCCAGCAGAATGTTTTCTTCTTCTTTCCCATCATGTTCATCATCTCACGACCTTCATATTTATCTTGTGACCTCTACAGCGATCCAGGATGGAGTTGGCCTAGCTTAGCATAAAGACTGGAGGCAGGGGGAAACTGCTAGCTTAGCTGCAAAAAATATACTACAATATATTATATTTTGTGGTGTGATGTGTGCTATATTCTCCATTTACTGTAAATATATATATATATATATATATATATATATATATAAAACACACCTTTGCAGACCTATAATTCAGATATGTTGTTGTCAATATTATATCAATATAACTTTATATTTGAAATGTCTTTTACTTCATTTGTTATTGTTTTACAAATATTGTTTACATTTTGTGTGTCTGCGTAGCTGCTTTGGTTCAAGTGACTTTGTCTGTTTCCTTTTTATTTGTTTTTTGTTTTGTTTTGTTGTGTTATGTTATGTTATGTTATTTTATGTTATGTTATTTTATGTTATGTTATGTTATGTTATGTTATTTTATGTTATCTTATGTTATGTTATGTTATGTTATTTTATGTTGTGTTGTGTTGTTGTGTTATGTTATGTTATGTTATGTTATGTTATGTTATGTTATTTTATGTTGTGTTGTGTTGTGTTGTTATGTTATGTTGTTATGTTTTGTTATGTTATGTTATTTTATGTTGTGTTGTTGTGTTATGTTATGTTATGTTATGTTATGTTATGTTATGTTATGTTATGTTATCTTATGTTATGTTATGTTATGTTATGTTATGTTATGTTATCTTATGTTATGTTATGTTATGTTATGTTATGTTATGTTATTTTATGTTGTGTTATGTTATGTTATGTTATTTTATGTTATGTTGTGTTTTGTTATGTTATGTTATTTTATGTTATGTTATGTTATGTTATGTTATTTTATGTTATGTTATGTTATTTTATGTTTTGTTATGTTATGTTATGTTATGTTATTTTATGTTACGTTATGTTATGTTTTGTTATGTTATGTTATTTTATGTTATGTTATGTTTTGTTATGTTATGTTATTATGTTGTGTTTTGTTTTGTTATGTTATGTTATGTTATGTTATGTTATGTTATGTTTTGTTATGTTATGTTATGTTATTTTATGTTACGTTATGTTATGTTTTGTTGTTATGTTTTGTTATGTTATGTTATTTTATGTTATGTTATGTTTTGTTATGTTATGTTATTATGTTGTGTTTTGTTTTGTTATGTTATGTTATGTTATGTTATGTTTTGTTATGTTATGTTATGTTGTGTTATTTTATGTTATGTTATGTTATGTTATGTTATGTTATGTTTTGTTATGTTATGTTATGTTATGTTATTTTATGTTATGTTATGTTATGTTATGTTATGTTTTGTTATGTTATGTTATTATGTTGTGTTTTGCTTTGCTATGTTATGTTATGTTATGTTATGTTATGTTATGTTATGTTATGTTATGTTATTTTATGTTATGTTATGTTATGTTATGTTATTTTATTTTATATTATGTTATGTTATGTTATGTTATGTTATCTTATGTTATGTTATGTTATTTTATGTTGTGTTTTGTTATGTTATGTTATTTTATGTTATGTTGTGTTTTGTTATGTTATGTTATTTTATGTTATGTTATGTTATGTTATCTTATGTTATGTTATGTTATGTTATTTTATGTTGTTATGTTATGTTATGTTATTTTATGTTATGTTATGTTTTGTTATGTTATGTTATTTTTATGTTATGTTATGTTTTGTTATGTTATGTTATTATGTTGTGTTTTGTTTTGCTATGTTATTTTATGTTATGTTATGTTATGTTATTTTATGTTATGTTATGTTATGTTTTGTTATGTTATGTTATTATGTTATGTTGTGTTTTGTTATGTTATTTTATGTTATGTTATGTTTTGTTATGTTACGTTATGTTATGTTTTGTTATGTTATGTTATTTTATGTTATGTTATGTTTTGTTATGTTATGTTATTATGTTGTGTTTTGTTTTGCTATGTTATGTTATGTTATGTTATGTTATTTTATGTTGTGTTATGTTATGTTTTGTTATGTTATGTTATTATGTTGTGTTTTGTTTTGCTATGTTATTTTATGTTATGTTATGTTTTGTTATGTTATGTTATTTTATGTTATGTTATGTTATGTTATTTTTTGTTATGTTGTGTTATTTTATGTTGTCTTTTGTTTTGTTTTGTCATGATATGTTTTATTTTATGTTATGTTATGTTATGTTTTGTTATGTTATGTTGTGTTTTGTTTTGTTATGATATGTTATGTTGTTATGTAGTGTTTTGTTTTGTTATGATGTGCTGAGTTATGTTTTGTTTTGTCTTGCTATGTTATGTTATGTTTTGTTTAGTTTTGTTATGTTATGTTATGTTATGTTATGTTATGTTATTTTATGTTATGTAATGTTATGTTGTGTTGGGTTGTGTTGTGTTTTCTTATGATTTGTTATGTTGTGTTGTGTTGTGTTGTTTTGTTTTGTTTTGTTTTTGTTTTGTTTTTTGTTTTTTGTATTTCTCTGTATAATATCTTTGTTTTGTTTTTTATATGTCCCTGCACTTGTCTTCACCTGTTTTGTAATCACTTTATCACACAATAGAAATAATCATAAACATCAGACAACAAGACGAAACCAGTAAAAAGTTTAATGTTGATGGGTTTTTTTTCTTTCATTTCAGTCTTGAGAACTTGATCCCAGTTTAAAGGAGAGGAGAAGCCAAAAGATCCCTCCCACATCATGATGGCATGTTAATGATTAATAGATCCTGACTGAGTGTAAACAGTCAATTAAAGATGATGATGATGACGATGATGATGATGATGAAACAGACAGAAACAATATCAACAAATAAACATGAGGACCAGAGATTAGACAGAAAACTGCTCTGAGGTCAGACCATCAGACCACACCTTCTGTTTCTACCAACCAGCTCCCCCCCCCCCCCCAGCTCTCTGAGGCAGGTCCCCCCCCCCCCCCAGCTCTCTGAGGCAGGCCCCCCCCCCCCCCCCAGCTCTCTGAGGCAGGTCCCCCCCCCCCCTCCCGTCCTGTGGTTCTGGCAGGGCGGGATGTTGTTGTGCTTCTGTGGTTTTGGAGGAACGAAGCGAATGAACCTCCAGAAAGCCGAGTCATCAATCAACACAATCTGTCACCTAAATCATGGGACGCCTCGTCATGGGGGGTGCACGGGCGTGTGTGTGTGCGTGTGTGTGTGTGTGTGTGCGTGAGTGTGTGTGTCTGTGTGTGTGTGTGTGTGTGTGTGTGTGTGTGTGTGTGTGTGTGTGTGTGTCTGTGTGTGTGTGTGCGTGAGTGCGAGCGTGCGTGCGTGCGTGTGCGTGTGTGTGTGTGTCCTCCAGGCTGAGAACATTTTTTAAAGGTTATTTTAGTTCAAGCCAACAATCATTAATTTATTATTTACTGTCATTAACTTATAAATTAAATCATTAAATACCAAAACTAGAGATTATCATCAGGGTTATTATTATTATTATTATTATAATTATTATTATTATTGTTATTATTGTTATTATTGTTATTATCAGACAGGTTGATTTTATTTAGTTTTACTTGTTTTAAGGCCGTTTAACAGTTCATAGCTCTCTGACTGATTATCTGATTATTATTCCGTTAGCTCATTTAGCGCTCTGTTAGCTCTGTTAGCTCATTTAGCGCTCTGTTAGCTCCGTTAGCTCATTTAGCGCCTCTCAATGAACCACCAATGACTTCCTGTTGTTGCATCAACAAACTCTGATCACAAATTAGACAAGAAGCAACTTCTCTGGATAGTTTTAAGAAAAAGCCCAAAACTTATTTTTATGATTTTGCTTTTAGTTAATTCCACTTTTTTGCTAACATCATTGTTATTTTTTGATATTTATTTTATATTTCTCATAATGTTCTGTGGTTTTTATATCTTAAAATTATTTTAACCATCATCAACTTGTTTTTATTACTAGTATTATCAGACTTTATGTCCTCAGGACTGTATTCTTTATTGTCTCCTGTTTATAATATCTGTGTTATTCATGTGTTTCTCTTGTAAAGGACTTTAAGCTGCAGTTTATGTTATGATAGGAGCCATAGAAATACAGTTTATTATTATATTATTCATGGAGGCAGTAGTCATTTTTATTACAGAGTATTCATTATATAACTATTTCATACCAACAATGGGGGCTTTTATTTTGAAATTCCAGCCTACTGTATCCCCATGTGAGAGAGTGCTTGTTTTCTGTGCAGTGTTTCTGTATTTGATTGTTTTCTCACTTTGCAGCATGTTTTTCTAAATGTTGTGCATGTGTCGGACTTCTTCTGTTGCAGAGCGCTGAGCTCTCAGAGCCGCCGTACGTTTCCCCCTCACCTGTTAAATGATCCGTATTAACCTAACTTTGTGTTTATTGATTATTATATTATTATTATATTATTATATATTTAGGCCCCCACCTCTCCATATGTATTTGGAGCCGTCAGGGGCCAACCGGGCCGACTGTCCTGCAGTCTGAGGAGAGAGTCGCTATCGTAACAGAACGAGGAGTAAGGTACGTCCGCCTCCGTAGCGTTCATACAGACCAGCGAGGCAGAATAACGGCGCTTCAGTCCCGCCTTGTACCGGCTGTAGAGACGCTCTGAGCTGACCTTCACCTGTAAAGGTCAACTTCACAAATTGCAAATGTTTCTCAAGGAAGGAAATAATATATTTGTTAGGCCTCAGTGTTTTTTTGTGAGAGACTCCTTAATTTATTGGTTTATTTCCAATCTAAGGTTGATGAAAAGCTTCTTATTGTTCTACTGCAGCAGAGCGGCCAGATCAGACTAATAAAAACACTCTCATGCTAAACGTCCGGAGGAGAACTCATCTGTGGTCAGCAGACAGCAGCACAGAGCCACCAAACACTGCAGCCAATGAGCTGCTGATGCACAGATATTCACGCTGTTCTGGTACCGGTACCGGTACTCGGAGCGTCCAAAAAGGACAAAGAAAGAATCAGGATCACATCTTCCAAACCAGATAAAAGCAGCAGGTCTGGAACACCTGCAGATAAATAATGTTTCAGCCTCACTCGGACTTTATTTTATTATCTCACTCTAGACTGAATTAAAGGTCAGCAGCTCTGTCATGGTTCTGATGGTTCTGATGGTTCTGATGAATCGTTATTTCAGATCTTTGTAACCTCTGAGATCTCCTCTAGAACATAAAGTTTAGCAGCTCACCGGCTCATCGGCTGAACCAGAACCATTTAATCCAAAAGGTTCTGCCCAGTTTCATTTATAAACGTCTGCAGAGCTGCTCTCTGTTTGGACCCAACTCCTCTGTTCGGACTTTGGACTTTTAATTCCAGGACGTCACATCATGGCAGCGACTCGTGGCCCGGCCCGGCTGCAGCTCGGACGGGCCGGTATGGTTTCACTGGTTGGCTGGCTCTGGGTTCTGGGCACTGGGCACTGTGCACTGGTACTGGTACTGGTACTGGTACTGGGTACTACTGAGTCCTGGGTACTGGTACTGGGTAACCAGGTACTGGGTCCTGGTACTGGGCAGAGCTGTAAGAGCATTAATGCAGAATGAATGAACAGCGAGCAGCTGACGTAACTCCTCGCTGCTGATCGGTTCTGTCCAGACTCTAACCGCTGCTCCGATCCGATCCGATCCGCTCCGCTCCGATCCGTTAGGTAACCGGTGTCTCCTCGCTGGCGTCGGAGCTGCGGGTGCCGACCGGCCGGCGCTTTAACGGACGCTGCTTAAAAACCCGCAACTTCCTGTTTGGTGTGTCGTCAGCCAACGGGCTGAGCTCGTCCCGTAAACGGCGGCAGGTGTTTTGCAGAACTACCCGACCACAGGACGTCTCTGAAGAACTTCTGTCTTCATCCAGCACGTTTCAAAATGAGCCGCCGCGCTGAAGCAACAACAACCGCCGCGTTTCAACACGACCAGCAGCCGCAGGTGTCGTGTTTCCCCCCCCCCCCCCCCGTCTGATGGTGACGACCTCTGACCTTTACAAGAACAAGCGGTCCTGAATATATTCACATCTTTTATTTATTTTATGTTAAAGTCTTCTCTGTTATTCCTGATTTGGGACAATAAAGTTCATATAATATCAGTTATATGTATATATATATATAAAACTGATATATATATATATATATATATATATATACATCAGTTTTATATATATATATATATATATATATATATATAATAACGAGCTCCAGTAGATATAAACACACATCCAGTCAGGATGAAGAGCAGAAACAGATGAACAACTCAGACACTCACACACATTATCTACTAATAATGATAATGATAATAATAATAATAATAATAATAATAATAATAATAATGATAATAATGATAATACTAATGATAATAATAATAATAATAATAATAATGATAATAATAATAATATTATTATTAATAATAATGATAATAATGATAATA
>CAKAOJ020000350.1:62500-97500 GCA_916701645.2 Sebastolobus alascanus
ACAACAACAGAGCTGCAGCGTGGCGTTTGGCGTTTGGCCGACAGCACGCCAAATCCTCTTACGGACCATGTGACCGCGTGCCGGCTCGTCATCAGCGCCGCTCAGTAACTCACAATCACTGAGCTCAGTCCAGTCAGAGTTATATAAGAGGCAACAGAAGGAGCTTAAAAAGCTCCAGTCATCATGAAACAGTTCAAACAATGATCCACGTCACACGGCGCCGCCAACCAACTGGACTCATCTGGGACAGAACCTCGCTGTGACCCGACCCGGAGAGTCCTGACGTCAGTCAGACATCAGTCACCTGATGACCTTTAACCTCCAGACCGCCGGCCTTTATCTACTGCTGAATATATTAAATAATTTAATAATATTAATAATATCACTAACTAAATTATAATAATTATAATAATATAATATTATAATTTAGTAATTTAATACTGAACACAAGTTGAAACCTTTATGATTTTAACAAAGTTTGTTGAAGACTATTAAAGACTATTAAAGATTATTAAAGACTATTATAGACTATTAAGATTATTAAAGATTATTATAGACTATTAAAGATTATTAAAGACTATTAAAGATTATTAAAGACTATTAAAGACTATTAAAGACTATTAAAGACTATTAAAGATTATTAAAGACTATTAAAGATTATTAAAGATTATTAAAGACTATTATAGACTATTATAGACTATTAAAGACTATAATAGACTATTAAAGACTATTAAAGACTATTAAAGACTATTACAGATTAT
Source organism: Sebastolobus alascanus (assembly GCA_916701645.2). Classification (NCBI taxonomy): domain Eukaryota; kingdom Metazoa; phylum Chordata; class Actinopteri; order Perciformes; family Sebastidae; genus Sebastolobus; species Sebastolobus alascanus. The sequence continues at coordinate 63,262 of CAKAOJ020000350.1, forward strand.
TAAAGACTATTAAAGACTATTATAGACTATTAAAGACTATTAAAGACTATTAAAGACTATTACAGATTATTAAAGACTATTAAAGACTATTATAGACTATTAAAGACTATTAAAGACTATTAAAGACTATTACAGATTATTAAAGACTATTAAAGACTATTATAGACTATTAAAGACTATTAAAGACTATTAAAGACTATTACAGATTATTAAAGACTATTAAAGACTATTATAGACTATTAAAGACTATTAAAGATTATTAAGATTATTAAAGACTATTAAAGACTATTATGGACTATTAACACACCTGAACGTACCATACCGTGTGTCTTATTGCTGTTCTGACAGACACAGCTGCCGCTCTGAATGACATGGGAAGATATAAAATATAATATAAACTGATAGTCGCATACACTATTTTAATTTCTATAATTTAATGACTATTTGAACATTTGAAAGTCACGGCCCGTCCCAACAGGAGATATGTCAGGAATTAAAAACTCATTTTTCCCATCGTCAGTAGTACGTGATTGATGGTTGGAGGACTTCTATGGATCAACATCTGTATTAGAAAACATCTGGATCCTTCAAGTTAGAGGTTCAGGCTGGCTTGCATTTCAGCAAGAATTACCACGTTTAAAATGGCAACAGAGAGCCTAAGCCCCCCCCCCTTCCGGTGACCGCCATGAAGCCCCGCCCCTTCCTGTGACCACCATGAAGCCCCGCCCCTTCCGGTGACCACCATGAAGCCCCGCCCCTTCCTGTGACCACCATCGGACCTTATTTCAGTAGAAATCTGAACGGTAGTCAACGTAGAGAGATGAATATATATTTGAATCACACAGATGATGTTTGAACATTTAAAAGATAATTTATCACGTCTATAAAGTTTATGGGATGTGATGACATCACTGACAGGCCCTGTTAGATTCCTCTGGGTTTGGGGTCTGGTTGTCACGGTAACGGTACAGATTAAACCTTGATATGAGGAAGTGATCTCTGTCCTTTTGTTTTGCTCGATGACCTCCAGACTGGGGAACACCCCGACGCCTCCTGTCTCTGTTGTCATGACGACGGGCTGTCTGTCAGCAGTGGGTGGGCGGGGACTGACCTATGACTGACAGACATTTAGAGACCTGACGACATCACGCGACCTTTAAAGAGACAAATACGTGTTTGACTTTACGTTGTTGTTTTATTTTGTTGTCTTTCCTGATGGGTCCGTTATTCAGCTCCTCTTCAGGTCCATGTAGAGGATTCTCCTCCTCAGTGGGACATCTTATCGTTGATTGGATGGCGAGAACTTGTGTTGTGTAAACTGCTCAGAAACCCCCTTATTGTGAATCTAGCTAGGAAAGCCATCCATCCTCTGAATGCTCTAGGTCTCTAGTTTGATTCATCCATCCTCTGAATGCTCTAGGTCTCTAGTTTGATCCATCCATCCTCTGAATGCTCTAGGTCTCTAGTTTGATTCATCCATCCTCTGAATGCTCTAGGTCTCTAGTTTGATTCATCCATCCTCTGAATGCTCTAGGTCTCTAGTTTGATCCATCCATCCTCTGAATGCTCTAGGTCTCTAGTTTGATCCATCCATCCTCTGAATGCTCTAGGTCTCTAGTTTGATCCATCCATCCTCTGAATGCTCTAGGTCTCTAGTTTGATCCATCCATCCTCTGAATGCTCTAGGTCTCTAGTTTGATCCATCCATCCTCTGAATGCTCTAGGTCTCTAGTTTGATCCATCCATCCTCTGAATGCTCTAGGTCTCTAGTTTGATCCATCCATCCTCTGAATGCTCTAGGTCTCTAGTTTGTGGCTGTAAAGTTTCATGAGGCTGTGATTATCCTAGAGGTCACCACAGGTCATTTTATACAGTGAGGTCAATGAAATGTCTCCTATGGGGACTAACATCATCACACATGAATACAGTTGAGCTCATTGGATCCACCAGAGTCTCAGCTTTACAGTGATACATAATTTTTTTAATTCAACACTGTTTATGGACCCCAGTTTGCAGAAATATTCAGATACACCATTTTAGAATAGGAGACAATAACACATTTAGAGCATGTGATTATCATAAAGTGGGCATGTCTGTAAAGGGGAGACTCGTGGGTACCCAGAGAACCCATTTACATTCACATATCTGGAGGTCAGAGGTCAAGGGACCCCTTCGAAAATGGCCATGTCAGTTTTTCCTCACTAAAATTGGAGCGTTATTTAACCTCCTTCATGACCAGCTAGTCTGACCTGGTTGGTACCGATGGATTCATCAGGTTCTCTAGTTTACTATGATACCAGTAGTAATAGTAGTAGTAGTAGTAGTAGTATATAGTTTACTATGATACCAGTAGTAGTAGTAGTAGTAGTAGTAGTATATAGTTTACTATGATACCAGTAGTAGTAGTAGTAGTAGTAGTAGTAGTAGTAGTAGTAGTAGTAGTAGTAGTATACAGTTTACTATGATACCAGTAGTAGTAGTAGTAGTAGTAGTAGTAGTAGTAGTAGTATATAGTTTACTATGATACCAGGTTCTTCAGCATCTTCACTCTGTGGTATTTAATTCTTCTTCTGTTGTTCCAGCTGGTTTGTGTTGTGATGCTGAACAATAAACACACACACACACACACACACACACACACACACACACACACACACACACACACACACACACACACACACACACACACTCTAACACTCTCTCAGGGTTGAACAGCCTTCAGTTTATCAGACATAATGAACCCATCAGCTCTGCTTTTGTCGTGTTGGGTGACTTCCTGTTGTGAGTCGGCGGCGGCGTCAGACTGTCAGGAGTCTCCGTCAGCTGGAGGTCGTCTCCGTCAGCTGGAGGTCGTCTCCGTCAGCTGGAGGTCGTCTCCGTCAGCTGGAGGTCGTCTCCGTCAGCTGGAGGTCGTCTCCGTCAGCTGGAGGTCGTCGTTCTCGTCCCAACAACTAAAGACAAGACAAAGATCTGCTGCCTCATCTCCTCCTTTCCTTCCTCCTTCCCTTCCCTACCTCCTTCTTTCCTTACTGTAACTACCTTTCTCTTTCCTCCACGATACCTCCTCATTTCCTTCACTACCTCCTTCTTTCCTTTACTCATCTCCTTCTTTCCTTTACTCATCTCCTTCTTTCCTTTACTCATCTCCTTCTTTCCTTTTCTCATCCCCTCATTTCCTTCACTACCTCCTTCTTTCCTTCACGACCTTCTTTTTTCCTTTTCTATGTCCTTCTTTCCTTTTGCCTCCACCTTGTTTCACCTTTCTTTCCCTTTATCCTCTTCGTCCGCGCCGGCGTGCAGCAGCAGCAGCAGCAGCAGCAGCAACAGCAGCAGCAGCAACAGCAGCAGCAGCAGCAGCAGCAGCAGCAGCAGCAGCGTGTAGCAGTAGCAGCGTGCAGCAGCAGCAGCGTGCAGCAGCAGCAGCAGCAGCAGCGTGCAGCAGTAGCAGCAGCAGCAGCGTGCAGCAGCAACAGCAGCAACAGCAGCAGCAGCAGCAGCAGCGTGTAGCAGTAGCAGCGTGCAGCAGCAGCAGCGTGCAGCAGCAGCAGCAGCAGCAGCGTGCAGCAGTAGCAGCAGCAGCAGCGTGCAGCAGTAGCAGCAGCAGCAGCGTGCAGCAGCAGCAGCGTGCAGCAGTAGCAGCAGCAGCAGCGTGCAGCAGTAGCAGCAGCAGCAGCAGCAGCGTGCAGCAGTAGCAGCAGCAGCAGCAGCAGCAGCAGCAGCAGCGTGCAGCAGTAGCAGCAGCAGCAGCGTGCAGCAGTAGCAGCAGCAGCAGCAGCAGCGTGCAGCAGTAGCAGCAGCAGCAGCAGCAGCAGCAGCAGCAGCAGCAGCAGCGTGCAGCAGCGTGCAGCAGCAGCAGCAGCAGCAGCAGCGTGTAGCAGCAGCAGCAGCAGCGTGCAGCAGCAGCAGCGTGCAGCAGCAGCAGCAGCAGCAGCAGCAGCGTGTAGCAGCAGCAGCAGCGTGCAGCAGCAGCAGCAGCAGCAGCAGCAGCAGCAGCAGCAGCAGCAGCAGCGTGTAGCAGCAGCAGCAGCAGCAGCAGCAGCAGCGGCGTGTCGTCGGCGTGCAGCAGCAGCAGCAGCATGGCGGCGTGCAGCAGCAGCGTGTCGTCGGCGTGCAGCAGCAGCAGCAGCATGGCGGCGTGCAGCAGCAGCGTGTCGTCGGCGTGCAGCAGCAGCGTGGCGGTGGTGCCGGACGCTGCCCTGGCCCAGGGGCAGCAGGTCAGAGACAGAGTACTACAGACCCTGAACCATTCCTCAGCAGATCAGCTCCTCCTGCTCTGAGTTCATTCTCGCCTTCCTCCAGGAATCTGTGATCCCCCCCCCCTTAATCTGCAGGAGTGAGGGAGTGAACATGTGACTGCAGTGGCTGATGGGAAACCCACAGTGGCGTGTTTGTTTAGGTGGCTCCGGTCTGAGCATATGACTACTGGAGTCAGCTTAAAGGTAATACGTAGCTAGAAAACAGGACCTGGACCAGGACTCAGGGGGTCCGGGGTCACGGGTCAACTGGTTGGGGATCTGTAAGCTGATTGGACCTCACGCTAACGGGCTAATACCGACGGATAACCAGCGCGACAAAGGCCGATGGTGTGAGATAAGTCATGAAGAAGTAATCTACGGGCTTTACGTTGACCTGCTGCTGAATCTGAGTTAAGTCACCAAGCGCTCTGAAAGGTCAAACAGAGGTCACACAGAGGTCAACACCGAGGTCAAACAGAGGTCAACACGGAGCTGTGAACTGGTGCTAAAGGTCCGGTTCACCCACACAGCTGAACCAGGCTCCGACTGAAGAGAAGGAGGAACACATGTGCAGATAGTTATTATTATTATTATTAATAATAATTATAATAATAACAATAATGTTTGTGTGTTCAGTACATTCAGGATGTGACTAGCTTAGCTTAGCATAAAGACTGGAAGCAGGGTGAAACAGCTAGCTTAGCTTAGCATAAAGACTGGAAGCAGTGGGAAACAGCTAGCTTAGCTTAGCATAAAGACTGGAAGCAGTGGGAAACAGCTAGCTTAGCTTAGCATAAAGACTGGAAGCAGGGGGAAACAGCTAGCTTAGCTTAGCATAAAGACTGGAAGCAGGGGGAAACGGCTAGCTTAGCTTAGCATAAAGACTGGAAGCAGGGGGAAACGGCTAGCTTAGCTTAGCATAAAGACTGGAAGCAGGGGGAAACGGCTAGCTTAGCTTAGCATAAAGACTGGAAGCAGGGGGAAACAGCTAGCTTAGCTTAGCATAAAGACTGGAAGCAGTGGGAAACAGCTAGCTTAGCTTAGCATAAAGACTGGAAGCAGGGGGAAACAGCTAGCTTAGCTTAGCATAAAGACTGGAAGCAGGGGGAAACAGCTAGCTTAGCTTAGCATAAAGACTGGAAGCAGGGGGAAACAGCTAGCCTAGCTTAGCATAAAGACTGGAAGCAGGGGGAAACAGCTAGCCTAGCTTAGCATAAAGACTGGAAGCAGGGGGAAACAGCTAGCCTAGCTTAGCATAAAGACTGGAAGCAGGGGGAAACAGCTAGCCTAGCTTAGCATAAAGACTGGAAGCAGGGGGAAACAGCTAGCCTAGCTTAGCATAAAGACTGGAAGCAGGGGGAAACAGCTAGCCTAGCTTAGCATAAAGACTGGAAGCAGTGGGAAACTGCTAGCCTGACTCTGTCCAAAAGTGTCACAGTCTGGCCAAAGAGTTAAGACGCAAAGAGACAAAACTCTGTGGGTTTTTTTTACAACAGCCGCTGCCGCCATTTTGGACTGAGAACTCTTATTATAAAGCTCTAATAATAATAACTCTCTACAACACCTGACCTCTGACTAACAGAGAACTATCAGCTCTATAGTTTCTGTCTCAACCGTTATTCTCCGTTCTGTTTTAGTCTATAATAATCTTACACATCTACTACCTCAATTTTATTTAAGTAAAGAACAAAACATAGTAACTTGCACACTTGCTAATGTTTATAGTGGGTTATTCTATGTTTATATTTTATTGTTCAACACAGGACATTTCAGTAGAGACATTAAATCTGACAATAGAATAGAAATAATGTAGTTTTAGTAGTCTCTTTGTAGGAGGACGTTTTACTGACGTCTGGTCGTCTCTTTCAGTCCAACATGGTGGAAGCTCTGCTGCTGGGAGCTGATGTTGACATGGAACCAACTACTGACTTCACTTCTTACAGATATACGTTCTTTGGTTCTGGCTCCGTCCCCAGAGGTCCACTCACACTTCTATTTCTCGCTCCCTATCTCCTTCTCTTTCTTTCCTCCTTTCCTTCCCTACCTCCTCCCCTCTTCTCTACCTCCTCCCTTCCTTCCCTACCTCCTCCCCTCTTCTCTACCTCCTCCTTTGGTTCCCTACCTCCTCCCCTCTTCTCTACCTCCTCCTTTCCTTCCCTACCTCCTCCCCTCTTCTCTACCTCCTCCCTTCCTTTCCTACCTCTAAACTTCCCTGTCACCTTCTTTCCTCACCTCTCCATCTCCTCCTTTGCTTCGCTCAATTCACCTTCTCTATGCAGCCCTTTTATCCTCTTTTCCACGCTGCTCCTCTTCTTCCTCTCCATGTCTCCTCTTCTTCTTCTTCACGTCTCTTCTTCTTCTTCCCTCTCTCAGACTGGTGTTGTCGTGGCGTTGCAGCGTGTTGCCTCATGCAGCAGCAGCAGAGCAGCAGACGGAGATCAGAAGCAGCTCTAAATGCTTTAGTCATGACTTTCTCTCCAGCAGCCTGAACGTTGGAGTCTTTAATATTTCAGGCGTCTGCTGCCGGCTCGCCGTTATCGCACCATGATGACATTTAGAGGCGAGGAGGTGTAACGCTGCTCCAACACAACCTGAGGACACCAACCACAGAAGAAGAACTCACATCCTTCAGCTCAGCTCAGGAAGTCATTTATTAACTCAGTAACAGAAGTCTTCTCATCACACTGAACGCATCCAGTCAGCTCAACTCATATAATCATATACTAATATAATCATATACTAATATAATAATATACTAATATAATAATATTCTAATATAATAATAATATACTAATATAATAATAATATACTAATATAATAATATACTAATATAATAATATTCTAATATAATAATAATATACTAATATAATAATAATATACTAATATAATAATATAATAATATAATAATAATATACTAATATAATAATAATATCCTAATATAATAATATAATAATAATATAATAAAATAATAATATAATAATATAATAATAATATACTAATATAATAATATAATAATAATATAATAAAATAATAATATAATAATATAATAATATAATAATAATATACTAATATAATAATATACTAATATAATACTAATATACTAATATAATAATATACTAATATAATAATAATATACTAATATAATAATATTATAATATTATAATAATATAATAATATAATAATATAATAATAATATACTAATATAATAATATACCAATATAATAATAATATACTTATATAATAATATACTATTATACTAATATAATAATATACTAATGTAATAATAATATACTTATATAATAATATACTAATATAATAATATACTAATATAATAATAATATGCTAATATAATAATAATATACTAATATAATAATATACTAATATAATAATAATATACTAATATAATAATAATATACTAATATACTAATATAATAATATACGAATATAATAATAATATAATAATAATATACTAATATAATAGTAATATACTAATATAATAATACTATAATAATATAATCTTTATTTCTCACCTTTACATCACAATCAGCTCTAATAGAAACATGTGAACACAGAACAGGAACCAGGATAACAGAGAGAGAACCGAGAGAACGAACACAGAGAGAACAGAGGGAGAACAGAGAGAGAACAGAGAGAGAACAGAGAGATAACAGAGAGATAACAGAGAGATAACAGAGAGAGAACAGAGGGAGAACAGAGGGAGAACAGAGAGAGAACAGAGGGAGAACAGAGAGAGAACAGAGAGATAACAGAGAGAGAACAGAGGGAGAACAGAGAGAGAACAGAGAGATAACAGAGAGAGAACAGAGGGAGAACAGAGAGAGAACAGAGAGAACACAGAGAGAGAACAGAGAGAGAACAGAGAACAGAGAAAGAACAGAGAGAGAACATAGAGAGAACAGAGAGAACACAGAGAGAGAACAGAGAGAGAACAGAGAGAGAACAGAGGGAGAACAGAGAGAGAACAGAGAGATAACAGAGAGAGAACAGAGGGAGAACAGTATAAAGCTCAATAATGAAATAACTCTGTGGTTTTTTTTTACAACAGCCGCTGCTGCCATTTTGGACTGAGAACTCTTATTATAAAGCTCTAATAATAATAACTCTCTACAACACCTGATCTCTGACTAACAGAGAACTATCAGCTCTATAGTTTCTGTCTCAACCGTTATTCTCCGTTCTGTTTTAGTCTATAATAATCTTACACATCTACTACCTCAATTTTATTTAAGTAAAGAACAAAACATAGTAACTTGCACACTTGCTAATGTTTATAGTGGGTTATTCTATGTTTATATTTTATTGTTCAACACAGGACATTTCAGTAGAGAGATTAAATCTGACAACAGAATAGAAATAATGTAGTTCTTCTTTAGTACGTCTCTTTGTAGGAGGACGTTTTACTGACGTCTGGTCGTCTCTTTCAGTCCAACATGGTGGAAGCTCTGCTGCTGAGAGCTGATGTTGACATGGAACCAACTATTGACTTCACTTCTTACAGATAAACGATGTTTTGTCTGGCTCCGTCCCTAGAGGTCCACTCACACTTCTATTTCTCGCTCCCTATCTCCTTCTCTGTCTTTTCTCCTTTCCTTCCCTACCTCCTCCCCTCTTCTCTACCTCCTCCTTTCCTTCCCTACCTCCTCCCCTCTTCTCTACCTCCTCCCTTCCCCGTCACCTTCTTTCCTCCTTTCCTTCCCTACCTCCTCCCCTCTTCTCTACCTCCTCCTTTCCTTCCCTACCTCCTCCCCTCTTCCCTCCCTCCTCCTTTCCTTCCCTACCTCCTCCCCTCTTCTCTACCTCCTCCCTTCCTTTCCTACCTCTAAACTTCCCTGTCACCTTCTTTCCTCACCTCTCCATCTCCTCCTTTGCTTTGCTCAATTCACCTTCTCTATGCAGCCCTTTTATCCTCTTTTCCAGGCTGCTCCTCTTCTTCCTCTCCATGTCTCCTCTTCTTCTTCTTCACGTCTCTTCTTCTTCTTCCCTCTCTCAGACTGGTGTTGTGGTGGCGTTGCAGCGTGTTGCCTCATGCAGCAGCAGCAGAGCAGCAGACGGAGATCAGAAGCAGCTCTAAATGCTTTAGTCATGACTTTCTCTCCAGCAGCCTGAACGTTGGAGTCTTTAATATTTCAGGCGTCTGCTGCCGGCTCGCCGTTATCGCACCATGATGACATTTAGAGGCGAGGAGGTGTAACGCTGCTCCAACACAACCTGAGGACACCAACCACAGAAGAAGAACTCATATCCTTCAGCTCAGCTCAGGATGTCATTTATTAACTCAGTAACAGAAGTCTTCTCATCACACTGAACGCATCCAGTCAGCTCAACTCATATAATCATATACTAATATAATAATAATATACTAATATAATAATAATATACTAATATAATAATATATTAATATAATAATATTCTAATATAATAATATACTAATATACTAATATTTTAATATAATAATAATATACTAAAATAATAATAATATACTAATATAATAGTAATATAATAATAATATAATAATATAATAATAATATACTAATATAATAATATGCTAATATAATAATAATATACTAATATAATAATAATATACTAATATAATAAAAATATAATAATATAATAATAATATACTATTATAATAGTAATATACTAATATAATAATACTATAATAATATAATAATATAATAATAATATAATAATATAATAATATAATAATAACATACTAATATAATAATAATATACTAATATAATAATAATATAATAATATAATAATATAATAATATAATAATAATAATATACTAATATAATAATATAATAATAATATACTAATATAATAATATAATAATAATATACTAATATAATAATATACTAATATAATAATGATATGCTAATATAATAATAATATACTAATATAATAATATACTAATATAATAATAATATACTAATAATATAATAATATACGAATATAATAAAAATATAATAATATAATAATAATATACTAATATAATAGTAATATACTAATATAATAATACTATAATAATATAATCTTTATTTTTCACCTTTACATCACAATCAGCTCTAATAGAAACATGTGAACACAGAACAGGAACCAGGAGAACAGAGAGAGAACAGAGAACAGAGAAAGAACAGAGAAAGAACAGAAAGAGAACAGAGGGAGAACAGAGAGAGAACAGAGAGAGAACAGAGAGAGAACAGAGAGAGAACAGGGAGAGAACAGAGAGAGAACAGAGAACAGAGAAAGAACAGAGAGAGAACAGAGAGAGAACAGAGAGAACAGGGAGAGAACAGAAAGAGAACAGAGAGATAACAGAGAGAGAACAGAGAGAGAACAGAAAGAGAACAGAGAGAGAACAGAAAGAGAACAGAGAGAGAACAGAGAGAGAACAGAGAGATAACAGAGGGAGAACAGAGAGAGAACAGAGAGGAACAGAGAGAGAACAGAGAGAGAACAGAGAGAGAACAGAAAGAGAACAGAGGGAGAACAGAGAGAGAACAGAGAGAGAACAGAGAGAGAACAGAGAGAGAACAGAGAGAGAACAGAAAGAGAACAGAGAGATAACAGAGAGAGAACAGAAAGAGAACAGAGAGATAACAGAGAGAGAACAGAGAGAACAGAGAAAGAACAGAGAGAGAACAGAAAGAGAACAGAGAGAGAACAGAGAGATAACAGAGAGAGAACAGAGAGAGAACAGAGAGAGAACAGAGAGAGAACAGAGAGAGAACAGAGAGAGAACAGAGAGAGAACAGAGGGAGAACAGAGAGAACAGAGAGAGAACAGAGAGAGAACAGAGAGAACAGAGAGAGAACAGAGAAAGAACAGAAAGAGAACAGAGGTAGAACAGAGGGAGAACAGAGAGAGAACAGAGAGAGAACAGAGAGAGAACAGAGAGAGAACAGTGATATAACAGAGAGAGAACAGAGAACAGAGAAAGAACAGAGAGAGAACAGAGAGAGAACAGAAAGAGAACAGAGAGATAACAGAGAGAGAACAGAAAGAGAACAGAGAGAGAACAGAGAGAGAACAGAGAGAGAACAGAAAGAGAACAGAGAGATAACAGAGAGAGAACAGAGAGAGAACAGAGAGAGAACAGAAAGAGAACAGAGAGATAACAGAGAGAGAACAGAGAGAGAACAGAGAGAGAATAGAGAGATAACAGAGAGAACAGAGAGAGAACAGAGAGAGAACAGAGAGAGAACAGAGAGAGAACAGAGAGAGAACAGAGAGAGAACAGAGAGAGAACAGAGAGAGAACAGAGGGAGAACAGAGATAACAGAGAGAGAACAGAGAGAGAACAGAGAGAGAACAGAGAGAGAACAGAGGAAGAACAGAGATAACAGAGAGAGAACAGAGGGAGAACAGAGATAACAGAGGGAGAACAGAGAGAGAACAGAGAGAACAGAGAGAGAACAGAGAGAGAACAGAGAGAGAACAGAGAGAGAACAGAAAGAGAACAGAGAGAGAACAGAGAGATAACAGAGAATTAAGAGTCAGTAGAATAAAGAGTCAGTAGAATAAACAGCCAGTATAATAAAGAGTCAGTAGAATAAAGAATCAGTAGAATAAAGAATCAGTAGAACAAAGAGTCAGTAGAATAAAGAATCAGTAGAATAAAGAGTCAGTAGAATAAAGAGCCAGTAGAATAAAGAGTCAGTAGAAAAAAGAATCAGTAGAATAAAGAGTCAGTAGAATAAAGAGTCAGTAGCATTACACTAAATGTCAGCATTCACCCATTCACACACACATTCATACACTGATGGCAGAGGCTGCTAAGGTGCCAACTTGGTGAAAAAACACGTGAACATTTAGACCAGAACAGCTCACATGATATATAACAATAACTAAAGTACATTTCCTTACGGAGTCGTTGGTCAGTTTACTGACTCATTAACTGGTTCTGAAGCATGAATGAAGAGTTCAGGTGAGTTTCTACCTTTAACAGACATGAAGTAGAGCTGTGACGTCCCATCAAACAGTTGTGATGATCGTACTGACAGTTTAGAGAAAGTTAAGACTGTTTCAGACGATGAGCCAAAAACTGTAGAGCAATAAAAAATGATTTAATTTAAAAAACAAAAAACATAAAATCACTAAATGAGACTGAAGTCTTGTTTCTTTCTGCTCCGTCAACCTCTAATAAAACTAGACCGTCTTCATCAGGATTTATATATATATATATCTATATATATATAGATATATATATACATCTATATATATACTGTATATATATAAGTAGAATGTGCAGCAGTGGGTAGAAGTGGAGCAAATATGATTTAAAAAAAAGTCACTGAAATGAGAAAGTTTGTGACCCGGCAGCCATGTTGAGATCAGCTGAAGAGATACCAAGCACCGCCCACCAGCCGGAGCACAGCCAATAGGAACGCTCTCTCTCTCTGAACTGACCTGTGATTGGTCAAAGTCTCCCGTCACAGGCTAGATGTTCTAAAGCCTGAAAACAGAGCCATGAGGAGGAGCAGAAGTCTAGTTTTCACTCAGAACACTTGAATTACAATATGCTGAAAGGTTATTACGGGATGTTTGTCCAATGATGATAAAAAAAATTCTGCCTACTGCAGCTTTAAGCTACATGTCCTGTTATTGTTCTGTTGTATTTTAAGATTCCTCCCGTAACACCTCAGTCAGAGACAACAGATGAAAAATGTTATACCATGTGTATTTATTCATTATAACACTGTCCCTTCACAAATAAAATAAAGTAAACTAAAGTAAACTAAAGTAAATGAAGCCTTGTGCATTTCCACTCAGAAGATAAGTCACTGTATAGACTGCTGTCCTGTATCTGTGGGCAGGAAGGACTTCCTGTATCGGTCCTGATCACAGCGGGGGGGTGACGGAGCCTCCTGCTGCTAACTACTGATGTTGGAGGGACAGATTTGGCCCGCGGGCCGCTGTTTGCCCACCACTGGTCCACATGATGGGATGTCTCTCCTGGACGTCTGGACACATCTGAGACGTTGTTAAAGACAGATTCAAAGCTGACTGAGCTGTAATGTAGTGTACTGTTGTGTAATCATTCTGGATCAGTTTTTACCCCAAAGAGGATGTTCTTCTATGAATTAATAATAATAATTATTATTATTATAATAATAAATGGGATCTTATACCATAGAGGGCAATAGATAACATACACAGAGAGACAGATGTTTAGGACCTGACAACAGCTGGATTCATCTGGAGTTAGATGTAAATGTGAAGTTTCCAGAGAAGCCACTGACTCCAGCTGTGTCTCAGATAAAGTGGAGGGACGGGAGAAGCTGTGAACTGTGAGCAGATGGCTCCACCTACTGGTCACAACTACAAGTACACCTGACTGATGGTTCCAACATCAGCTCTCCTCTCATATAAACCTTTAACATCTAGTTTATCTGACTTTATTCATCTGATTGTTTATTCAGGGTTAGAGGATGAATCACTGGGAGGGTCGGGGCTGAAATGATCAGTTATTATTACATATATATTAATATGATCAGATTCAGGCTCCACTGGTTTGATTCAATGTTAACAGTTGTGTTATCTAAATGAAAAGGTCATGATGGTTTAATGTATTTTTAATATATATTATATATTCAATATATTTCAACGACTCATTGATTTGAAGTGGTTACAGGTGTTCATGTTATTTTGTCCACCCCTGCATACATGACGTCATATTCATCCTCTCATATGTTTACTTTAGATTTTTGTTTCATCATGTTTCAGCTCTCTGCTCTCCACCAATCAAAACACACCGCCGTGATGATGTCATCCACCCTGCCAGAGCTCCATCCATCCTGCTGGAAGCACATTTATTGATAAATTCAAAATGCCTGTTAAACCAAAGGAGTACTAATATATTTCTATTGGAGGTACTACTATATTTCTATTGGAGGTACTAATATATTTCTATTGGAGGTACTACTATATTTCTATTGGAGGTACTAATATATTTCTATTGGAGGTACTACTATATTTCTATTAGAGGTACTAATATAGTGAAAGAGAAGTGTTATAATAAACATATTAGGAACTCTTCATCTAGATGTTTCTGGTCTTCTTTATTTAATGATGTACAGCAGGAGAAAGTTTGGTGATAAATGCTGAATCAATAAGAGATTTAAGAAAGTGTCTTTAAAGAAGTTAAATAGAATTTATCCTGTTAAACTCGTGTTAGAAAGATTCAAGCTGGATATTGATTATAAATGTGATTTCTGTTTCTATAGAATAATGTTCTGGATGGATGGAGCCAACCTTCTACAAAAGAAACTTAAGATGAATGTTGAAATAAATATGTTTGATATAATGATATATTTTAGTCAAGATAAGATTGTAAATAACATGCCGTATATAATACAATTATTTATTATTTTTGGACAAATGGACAAAATGGTCAGGAACCAAACCGACCTCCTGCGTTGTATTAATGAATTTAAACAATATAGCACCATCATTACTACACAATATTAAAAACAAAAAAGCCATTAAGACTTATTAATTATTAAATGATTATAATATGATGTATATAACATAAACACAAAGTTAAATTTGCTGTCTAATGTTGTCTAAAGAAATGTATCTGTGCCAAACGTGTTGCTTTAGTTGTTTAATGAAACTGCCCCAGTATGAGTTTGAAGTATATTTCTTTATAATAACCAGTGAATGTGAGGTAGATGTTTCAGTGTTCCACCACAGGATGTCGCCCTAACATCATTAACGCTTCGCCTTTCTGCTGCGCGGTTTGTCCCTCTGCTGCTGCCGTAGTTACACTAACAACATGGCGTCCGACAGCGACGGAGAGGAGGACTTCGTGTCTTTCGGGACTCCTCTGGAGCCGCTGGAGGAAGGTAGAGTCTCTCTATAACCCTCTGTAACCCGCTCGGTCCTTCCTTAACACTCTCAGGCTGTTTCATGTGGAGAGAAACGAGCCACGACGTGTGTAGCGGTCACTTTAGGGATGCTAAGCTAACGAGCTAACAACAAGCTCTGAGCCGTTAGCCTAGCGTTAGCTGAGCGTTAGCTTAGCGTTAGCTTAGCATTAGCTCCATGTTAGCAGCTCAGACTGCCTTCAGTCACCTCTCTGTTCTGCAGTGTATAATACAGTTCATGTAGTTTATGAATCCTCTCTGTCCAGCTGTTCATTCAGCTTATAAACTATCCTCAAACCAGCAGATAATATAATGAAAACCTGCAGCTTAGTTTCAGTCCTGCTTCAAGATTCAAGATTCAAGATTCAAGATTCCTTTATTGTCTCTACAGAGTACAGAGATGATCTGATGGATCACACATAACATACAGTATAAAAGAAGTTTAACCTAAACTACCATAAAATAAGTAAATGTATATATATATAACTAGAAATGTTGGCCTTTGATACACTATATACAGTACAATGAAGTCAAGGCGTTATTGCACACTAATAATAGTACATATATTGCACATGAATCAGTAGTGCAGTAGATAAATCACAAGAAATGATATATCTGAAAAATAAGGTGCGGTAGGATGTAACTGAACTTCCCGGTCGGTGTTCTGCAGCAGAGGAAGGTTGTGGATGGAGATGATGCAGGAACAAGTGTGAACTAATAAAGAGAATATACTGTTGGAGTCGGTGTAGAGACTCAGACTGAAGAGCGGTGTTCAACTATTCATTAATAATCCTGAGACACGTGTTTTTGTACCAGAACTGTTTCCAGTCAGCAAGAGAACAAAATATTTATAAGATTTTTGTATTGAGTTTGGTTGTGAAGAGTGAATCCTCTGTTTAAACACTCATTATTCTTATTAAGCTGTGTTGGTGTTATAATGTGTGTGGAAAGGAGGAAAGTTAGTATAATACTCTAGTAATTTTTTGAGATACATACAACGTTACTTTAAGATAAGATAAGATAAGATATTCCTTTATTAGTCCCACAGTGGGGACATTTGCAGTGTACAGCAGTAAAAAACAAGAACCATCAGCTAAAACAGTAATAAAAGAGCAAAAACAAAGTGAAACAAAATATCAACAATTTAAATATAAAAAAATAGGAGCAGTATATACAGTATTGACTATTAACAAAATTGCACAAGTGGAAAAATGATATTGCACAGTGAGAATGAATGAAATGAAATTCAAACTGGAAGCAGTGCACAGTATGAATTACACCTGAGTAGTATTGATATTGCAGTCAGTATACAGTATAGTGTAGTAAACAGTATAGTACTTTACTATATTTTTTGACACTTTTACTTCAGATGTAAATATTCTACTTTTTATCTGACAGCTGCTGGTTACTGAATATATTCTTATTTATTTCTTTGCACTCTGATGTGGTGAAATACTGCTTACAGGTCGACATCACTCTGAAATGGAGCGTTCGTTGGAAGAAGTTTTGATACTGATAATAATAATACCTTCACTTTCAGTTTACTTTTACTTTAAAGAAATGATCAAATGAAGGCGTATTTGTAACTGCGTGATGTACTATGTTAACTGAAGTAAAGGACCTGAATACATCAACACTGAACATGTGATGTATTGTGTGTATAAAAGGTGTTTTGTGTGTGTTTGCTGCAGACGAGCCGTTGAAGAAGCCCGTCCCGCTCCACGAGCAGACGGTGAAGGACGAGAAGGGCCGGTACCAGAGGTTCCACGGGGCGTTCACCGGAGGCTTTTCAGCCGGTTATTTCAACACTGTCGGCACTAAAGAAGGTCAGAACACCAGCATCAGTTAGTCCAGGACCTGGACTCCAGGACCTGGACCAGTGGAGACTGTAGTGTGTCTCATTGTTTACATAAATAGTAACATGTGATCATTGAGAAAAGTCCTTATTTCATTCATTCATTCATTCCTTCATTCATTCATTCATTTATTCATATATTTATTCATTCATTCATTTATGTATTTATCTAAAAGGATCCCCATTAGCTGAGGCCAACGGCACCAACTAGTCTTCCTGGGGTCTGAAATCCAGTACATCATATTTATCATATACATACTTTATACTACATCACATTTGTGTTACGATATGTTCAACTCATATTCACGTTTAACTGCCTTATACATTAAAAAAGTAGTCATTCAAATTTTCCCAACATTCATTAATTTTATATCAGTAAACTTGGTAAAAAATCGTCAAAACTAACAGATTTTTTTTTATTTATTATTAAAATAATAAATCGTACACCAGTAAGTTGGTAAAAATCTTCAAAATTAACAGAATTTTTATTTATTAATAAAATAATAAATCGAATTCAAAATCCGGTATACAATAATAATATATATAATAATGTATATAGTATATAAACATAGAATTAAATTAAATTAAATAGATCTGCCTCATAGTCACCGACACCCGATCCAGCTATTTGAGTCAGTATCGGCCCGATATCTGATCCGGTATCAGTATCGGTGCATCCCTAGACATAAACCTTGGTAACAGCTTAATAATAACAAATGATACACAAAATGTCTTAACTTAAGTAAACATTTATTGAACAACACTTATGGTCTGTCTCTCCAATCTGCACTTTGTGTCTGCACTGCAGTGCATATTTTATTTTGTGCATGATGGATAATAGTAGTAATAGTAAAGGGCTCAAAACCTTTTAAGCACCTTTCCAAAACTGTCCTAAAGCATGTTTTTTATTTATGTTTGTTGACAGACACTGTTACAAGCTATATGGCCATAATCTAAGTGATCAAAACATAATAATAACTTTGTTCACTCGTATTACACAGCGGTGACGTCGTAGAGGCTGTGTAGGACCCGTAGACCGTAGAGACGTTTAATGAGGAAGTGAACTTTTTGCTAAATGTTTCGACAAATTGCTCGTGTTTCCGCCCTCACACGCAAACTTGCACTTATGACAAGCATTGTCAGCATCAACTCTAGTAAAGTGTAATCACGCTTTATAAGTTTAGTTTCCTCCGCTATAGTAACTAAGAGCAGAAGCTCTGTGTGTGTCTGCGCTGCAGCAGCGTGTATGTGAGAGCTGCAGCAGCGTGCATGTGAGAGCTGCAGCAGCGTGTATGTGAGAGCTGCAGCAGCGTGTATGTGAGAGCTGCAGCAGCGTGTATGTGAGAGCTGCAGCAGCGTGCATGTGAGAGCTGCAGCAGCGTGTATGTGAGAGCTGCAGCAGCGTGTATGTGAGAGCTGCAGCAGCGTACATGTGAGAGCTGCAGCAGCGTGTATGTGAGAGCTGCAGCAGCGTGTCTGTGAGAGCTGCAGCAGCGTGTATGTGAGAGCTGCAGCAGCGTGCATGTGAGAGCTGCAGCAGCGTGTCTGTGAGAGCTGCTCCGCCCCGCACACAGCTAACGTTACCGACGGAGAGAAATTCTCCGTTACCAAAAACAGAATTGATTACGTCGGAGGTAATCAATATACTACGGTCTGTAATAATTTCGCCCCCGAGCCCGTTACCGGGTTTCGGTACCCATCCCTACCTGTAAGGTAGCTGGTTAGAGGCTCGCTATCAATACAGTTCCAAAGTATTTTCTCTCCAAAAGTAACATTTCATATCTAACTAATTAAATATATAGGGCTTTGAAAGAGAAGAATTTAAGCCCATCGGTTTCTCCCAGTTACGACGTTGTTCTTCTCACGCACTCTTGGAGTGGGCGGTGTCACACGTGTTCCACAGCAACAACAACACTGGGCTGTCCGCAGATGTGCCTGTTTACTAATCGGCTTAATATGCTCAGGCATCGGCCGATGCCGATTATAAAAAAATGTCAAAAAATCGGCCCGATTAATCGGCCGACCGATTAATCGGTCGACCTCTAGTCATGTTGTGTTTCAGTTTGTTAAACGTCAGCATATCGACTTGTTATCCTGAGGTTGTTGCTGTTGTTGTCTTCAGGCTGGGCCCCGTCAACCTTTGTGTCGTCACGGCAACAGAAAGCTGGGAAACAAGATGCTAGACCAGAAGATTTCATGGACGAGGAGGTACTGATGAGAGAGGGGGGGGGGGGATAGAGAGATGGAGGGAGGGGGGGAGGGAGAGAGGGGGAGAGAGAGATCGAGAGAGAGATAGAGATAGAGAGAGAGAGAGAGAGAGAGAGAGAGAGAGAGAGAGAGAGAGAGAGAGAGAGAGAGAGAGAGAGAGAGAGAGAGAGAGAGAGAGAGAGAGAGAGACAGGAGAGAGAGGGAGAGAGAGAGAGAGAGAGAGAGACAGAGAGGGAGAGAGAGAGAGAGAGAGAGGGAGAGACAGAGAGAGAGACAGGAGAGACAGAGAGGGAGAGAGAGAGAGAGAGAGGAGAGAGAGAGTGAGGGAGAGAGAGAGAGAGACTTTGATTTGTTGGAAAGGCTCCTCATGACATCATCATTGTGCTGTGATGGTCACGATAAATGAACTGTGATTTAATCTACTATATTTCCTGAGTGTTGATGCTGATGCAGGTATTTGTTGTTGTTGTTGTTGTTGTTGTTGTTGTTGTTGTTGTTGTTGTTGTTGTGGTGCGTCAGGACTTTGGCGATCACGGCATCGCTCCCAGAGAGATCACCACCAGTCAGGAGTTCACGTCCAGTCGCAGAGACGCCACCAGAGAGAAGGCGAGAGCCGTCAACGCCCAGGCGGCGCTGATCCCCGGAGACACTCTGCTGGAGGATCTGATCTCACCTGCCAGGTAAACCCATCACAGCTGCAGAGACATCAGGAAACCACATGAATAACAGATTTAATAGTTCATAAAACAACGTATAAAACTCTCCTCAGGAATAAACTTTTGGGATTAAAATAATCCAAAAGCTTCTCTCTTTTTTCTGATTGAGATTAGCATTAATTTAATCATCTGAAAACGTCATGACGTGGTTCCTCTTTAAGGGAATTAATGACCGGAGTATATTATATGTATATATTATATTATATATTATATTTTACAACACGGCCAGTGGATCAGATAAACATCAGTTTTAGTTTTAATGCTGACGTCAGCAGTTCTCACAGATCACATCTGAATTGTTTTGAGTTCAAATAAAGTTCAAATTAATTGAATCTTTTAGTATTCATTTTAATTATTCTATTGTTATTTTTACTGCTTATTTGCACCAACGAACCAAAGCAGCTTCCTCGTGTATACCTGATACACCCGGTAATAAACGAGGTTCTGATTCTGATTCTGTTTTCAACCAACAAGCATCGAAAGAACTTTAATCATGTTAGTGAAACATGTTAGAAATCTAGAAATGTGACTAACACAGTGAATGAAGGTGAAGTCTCTCCTGATGGGTGCGTTTGTTTCGTCCCTCAGGTCGTCCATCGGGGTGGAGCTTCTGAAGAGGATGGGCTGGAGGGAAGGTCAGGGCGTCGGGCCTCGAGTGAAGAGGAAAGCTCTCCGACAGCAGACCGGTACGTCTCCCAGTTCACGGCTGGAACATAAAATAAACGTTAGGCTGCTGCTGTTATTAAGAACTAATAATGAGAATAATCTGTTATTAAGAACGAATAATGAGTAATAATGTAGTGATGATAGACGAGGAGCAGCTTTAACTATAAATATGTAATAAAGAGATTCATATTCTGAATGGTGGTTTGCTTATTGGCTCCTGTAGAGGCCACTGCTCCGTCTACCTGGTTCTACCTGGTTCTACCTGGTTCTACCTGGTTCTACCTGTATCTACCTGTATCTACCTGTATCTACCTGGTTCTGACTGGTTCTACCTGGTTCCACCTGGTTCTACCTGTATCTACCTGGTTCTACCTGTATCTACCTGGTTCTACCTGGTTCTACCTGTATCTACCTGTATCTACCTGTATCTACCTGGTTCCACCTGGTTCTACCTGTATCTACCTGGTTCTACCTGTATCTACCTGGTTCCACCTGGTTCTACCTGTATCTACCTGGTTCTACCTGTATCTACCTGGTTCCACCTGGTTCTACCTGTATCTACCTGGTTCTACCTGTATCTACCTGGTTCTACCTGGTTCTACCTGTATCTACCTGTATCTACCTGTATCTACCTGGTTCCACCTGGTTCTACCTGTATCTACCTGTATCTACCTGTATCTACCTGGTTCCACCTGGTTCTACCTGTATCTACCTGGTTCTACCTGTATCTACCTGGTTCCACCTGGTTCTACCTGTATCTACCTGGTTCTACCTGTATCTACCTGGTTCCACCTGGTTCTACCTGTATCTACCTGGTTCTACCTGTATCTACCTGGTTCCACCTGGTTCTACCTGTATCTACCTGGTTCTACCTGGTTCTACCTGGTTCTACCTGGTTCTACCTGGTTCTACCTGTATCTACCTGGTTCTAAGAAAAACACCATGTATTCACCTTTCTTCTTTGTCTCCTCTTTGTCTCCTCTTTGTCTCTTCTTTGTCTCCTCTTTGTCTCCTCTTTGTCTCCTCTTTGTCTCCTCCTTGTCTCCTCTTTGTCTCCTCCTTGTCTCCTCTTTGTCTCCTCTTTGTCTCCTCTTTGTCTCCTCTTTGTCTCCTCTTTGTCTCCTCTTTGTCTCCTCTTTGTCTCCTCTTTGTCTCCTCTTTGTCTCCTCTTTGTCTCCTCTTTGTCTCCTCTTTGTCTCCTCTTTGTCTCCTCTTTGTCTCCTCTTTGTCTCCTCTTTGTCTCCTCTTTGTCTCCTCTTTGTCTCCTCTTTGTCTCCTCTTTGTCTCCTCTTTGTCTCCTCTTTGTCTCTTCTTTGTCTCCTCTTTGTCTCTTCTTTGTCTCCTCTTTGTCTCCTCTTTGTCTCCTCTTTGTCTCCTCTTTGTCTCCTCTTTGTCTCCTCTTTGTCTCCTCTTTGTCTCCTCTTTGTCTCTTCTTTGTCTCCTCTTTGTCTCCTCTTTGTCTCCTCTTTGTCTCCTCTTTGTCTCCTCTTTGTCTCCTCTTTGTCTCCTCTTGTCTCCTCTTTGTCTCCTCTTTGTCTCCTCTTTGTCTCCTCCTTGTCTCCTCTTTGTCTCCTCTTTGTCTCCTCTTTGTCTCCTCTTTGTCTCCTCTTTGTCTCCTCTTTGTCTCCTCTTTGTCTCCTCTTTGTCTCCTCTTTGTCTCCTCTTTGTCTCCTCTTTGTCTCCTCTTTGTCTCTCTTTGTCTCCTCTTTGTCTCCTCTTTGTCTCCTCTTTGTCTCCTCTTTGTCTCCTCCTTGTCTCCTCTTTGTCTCCTCTTTGTCTCCTCTTTGTCTCTTCTTTGTCTCCTCTTTGTCTCCTCTTTGTCTCTTCTTTGTCTCCTCTTTGTCTCCTCTTTGTCTCCTCTTTGTCTCTTCTTTGTCTCCTCTTTGTCTCCTCTTTGTCTCCTCTTTGTCTCCTCTTTGTCTCCTCTTTGTCTCCTCTTTGTCTCCTCTTTGTCTCCTCTTTGTCTCCTCTTTGTCTCCTCTTGTCTCCTCTTTGTCTCCTCTTTGTCTCCTCTTTGTCTCCTCTTTGTCTCCTCTTTGTCTCCTCTTTGTCTCCTCTTTGTCTCCTCTTTGTCTCCTCTTTGTCTCCTCTTTGTCTCCTCCTTGTCTCCTCTTTGTCTCCTCCTTGTCTCCTCTTTGTCTCCTCTTTGTCTCCTCTTTGTCTCCTCCTTGTCTCCTCTTTGTCTCCTCCTTGTCTCCTCTTTGTCTCCTCTTTGTCTCCTCTTTGTCTCCTCCTTGTCTCCTCTTTGTCTCCTCTTTGTCTCCTCTTTGTCTCCTCTTTGTCTCCTCTTTGTCTCCTCTTTGTCTCCTCCTTGTCTCCTCTTTGTCTCCTCCTTGTCTCCTCTTTGTCTCCTCTTTGTCTCCTCTTTGTCTCCTCTTTGTCTCCTCTTTGTCTCCTCCTTGTCTCCTGCTGACAGATGGAGACAGCAGAGTTTACGGCTGTGTTCGTCCTCCTGCTGGATCAGAGGATTCCCAGGTGAGAGTCCTCTCTGTTATCACCTCTCTGGGATGTTATTAACGTAGTTCTGTAGCAGTCTGTCTGACTGCTTCTTGTTAACTAGTTCATTATGTCCTTGTGTATATTTATTCTGCTTTATTGTTCTCTCTACATCACTGATTCCTCCTGAAGGCTGAATGAACGTTGAATGAACGTTGAATGAACGTTGAATGAACGTTGAATGTAAATGAAACTTTTTATTAGACATTAATGTCACTTCCTGTCTCTGCCCGGCAGGACGACGATGATGACGAGGAGTTTGCTCCGGAGAACGTGACCTTTGCCCCGAAGGACGTGACTCCGGTGGACTTCAGCCCAAAGGTGGGGGTTCGGGGTCTGGGGTACCGCGGTCTGGACCCGGGCCTGGCACTGCTGGGCCGCGGAGCTCCTGAACACATCGACCTGTTCAGGCCGCAGTCTGAGGCGAGGAGTCGGCTGTTTGGAGACGCACGGAGAGGCTCACGGAGAGGAGGCGTCGCCGGACAGGTGAGGTCACTAACCTCTAGGTCATCTGCTGACCTTTGACCTGCAGGCCTTCAGAGTCTCTAACACCTAGATCATCTCTAAACGCTGCTGACCTTTGACCTGCAGGCCTTCAGGGTCTCTAGTCTAGATCACTGTGACTCTAAACACTGCTGACCTTTGACCTGCAGGCGTTCGGGGTCGGGGCTCTGGAGGATGATGATGATGAAGAGGTTTACCACAGAGACTCCATGTCCAGATACGACGCGGTGCTGGGAGGGGAGGAGCCTGGAGACGGGCTGTACGGCTGGACGGCGCCGCAGCAGTACGCCAAGAAAAGAGGTAACGCTGCCTGAGACAGGCCTGGAGGGTCCTGGAGGGTCCTGGAGAGGCCTGGAGGGTCCTGGAGGGTCCTGGAGGGTCCTGGAGAGTCCTGGAGAGTCTTGGAGACTCCTTTGAGTTTTTAAATTTACAAAAACAAGAGCTTGGAGGAAACCACGCCCAGTGATGTTTAACTGTTTTAAACAGGGAAACTAATATAAACAGTTCAGGTCCACCAGGGTCCACCGGGGTCCACCAGGGTCCACCAGGGTCCACCGGGGTCCACCGGGGTCCACCAGGGTGCACCAGGGTCCTCCAGGGTCCTCCAGGGTCAACCAGGGTCCTCCAGGGTCCACCAGGGACCACCAGGGTCCACTAGGGTCCTCCAGGGTCTACCGGGGTCCACCAGGGTCCACCAGGGTCCACTGGGGTCCACTGGGGTCCACTAGGGTCCACCAGCACCCTGATGAGTGACCTAATCCCTGATCTAATCCAGAGAGAAAATGGTAAATAGTTGTAAAACAATCATTTTGTTTTATGTTCACAGACAAAAGCAAAGATGCGTCGTACCTGGGTAAAATCCTGGAGGGCTTCACTCTGGCCCAGAATCCCTCTGAGGACCAAACGGTGAGCAGCTTCTACAGTCTGCTGATGTTTCCTTTCCTCTGAGATAAACTAATGAAACTAACCTACCTGTCTGCAGATCTTCCCTCCTCCCTCTCTGCCCAGAGACTACCGTCCTGTCCATCGGTTCCGTCCAGCCGTCCATGTTTCGGGTCTCTCCGGGGTCAGTCCGGCGCTGGCCGAGGCTCTGAAGTCCTCCAGGGGCCACATGGTGAAAGAGGAGCCCCAACAAGGGGGACGCCACCAGCTGGACTCCGGCCAGAGGAGGGCGCTGCTGGAAGAAGACGCTCTGCAAGGTAACAGTCCGTTGAGTAAGAGATAATGTGCAGCGAGCCAGTTATTGGTGCGAAAGGATCCCCAACAGGGTGATGCTGCACGACCCGACGCGAAGCAGAGCGGTCTCTCATCACCCTGATGTGGTTTAACGGGCTAACGGGCTAACGTACTCTCAGTATCTGATGTGTTGTTGTCCTGGATCCTGATCAGGTCCCAGTTCAGTCCTGGAGCTGCTGAGGCCTGAAGACAGAGAGCGACTGCTCAACCTCCGAAACTCCTCCAACGTGCCCTCCACCAAAACCGCCACCCCGGCCTCCCACGATGCCTCGCGGTCGGCGGCGGGGTCTTCGTCCTCCGGCCTCCAGCAGGAGGCTCTGACGGCGTGGAGAGGAGTCCAGACCTCCTCGCAGAACTTCAGACCGTTTGAGATGAACCCCAGCAAACAGGCCCGCTACGAGCTCTACCTGAACCGCCTGAAACAGGGAGACAAAGGTAGGAGGCCTACATGTCCCATCATGCACTGCAGTCCCTTCAGTCAGACTGTACTGAACAGAGACAGGAATAGACCCTCTTTGGTAGAGCTGGTTTTAGGTGAGAACCGTAAACCTGGTCTCTGTGTCCCAGACGGCCTGGAGCAGAGTCTGGACCCGGGGATGACGGAGTGGGAGCGCAGCAGGGAGAGGGACGAGTTCGTCCGAGCCTCCATCCTGTACAGACCCACCTCCTCCTCGCTCTCCAACCGCTTCACCAGAGCCAAGAACCAGGAGGAGGAGGAGGACAGCGTGGAGGTCAGCCGGGACCAGGAGGTAGGAGGCTGCGCTCAGTGGGGTTCTGTGAGGTTCTGATCCATAGTCAGTGTGTTACTACAGTAGATGGAGGTTAAAGGGATAGTTCAGGTGTTTCTCAGTGTGGTTCTATGAGGTTCTGATCCATAGTCAGTGTATTACTACAGTAGATGGAGGTTAAAGGGATAGTTCAGGTGTTTCTCAGTGTGGTTCTATGAGGTTCTGATCCATAGTCAGTGTGTTACTACAGTAGATGGAGGTTAAAGGGATAGTTCAGGTGTTTCTCGGTGTGGTTCTATGAGGTTCTGATCCATAGTCAGTGTATTACTACAGTAGATGAAGGTTAAAGGGATAGTTCTGGTGTTTCTCAGTGGGGTTCTATGAGGTTCTGATCCATAGTCAGTGTATTACTACAGTAGATGGAGGTTAAAGGGATAGTTCAGGTGTTTCTCAGTGTGGTTCTATGAGGTTCTGATCCATAGTCAGTGTGTTACTACAGTAGATGGAGGTTAAAGGGATAGTTCAGGTGTTTCTCAGTGGGGTTCTATGAGGTTCTGATCCATAGTCAGTGTATTACTACAGTAGATGGAGGTTAAAGGGATAGTTCAGGTGTTTCTCAGTGGGGTTCTATGAGGTTCTGATCCATAGTCAGTGTATTACTACAGTAGATGGAGGTTAAAGGAATAGTTCAGGTTGTTTCTCAGCTGAAGTGTTGGAGGTTTGTTGTAAATCTGTGATTGTCTGGTTGTTTGGTTGTCAGGGCGACGTGGACGACAAACAGGCCGCCGTCAACATGAAGATGTTCGGAAAACTGACCAGAGAAACGTTTGAGTGGCATCCTGACAAACTGATCTGCAAGAGGTTCAACATCCCCCACCCTTACCCCGGGTACACACACACACACACACACACACACACACACACACACACACACACACACACACACACACACGCACCAAGTACTTTGAAGATTAAATGTGTCTGTTGGTCCTACAGGTCCAGTTTTGTCGGTCTGCCTAAAGTGAAGAGAGACAAGTTTTCAGTGTTCAACTTCCTGTCTGTGACGGAGAGCAAAGAGACGACGACAGGTAACTTCATTCACCTCCAGCTCCCTGTGATTACAAGTTACTGACATCAGACTTAAGGCTGGTCCACGCTACCAGATGTTTCAGACTTAAGGCTGGTCCACACTACCAGATGTTTCAGACCTTAGTCTGGTCCTCACTACCAGATGTTTCAGACTTAAGGCTGGTCCACACTACCAGATGTTTCAGACTTAAGGCTGGTCCACACTACCAGATGTATCAGACTTAAGGCTGGTCCACACTACCAGATGTATCAGACTTAAGGCTGGTCCACACTACCAGATGTTTCAGACCTAAGGCTGGTCCACACTACCAGATGGGTCAGACTTAAGGCTGGTCCACACTACCAGATGTTTCAGACTTAAGGCTGGTCCACACTACCAGATGTTTCAGACTTAAGGCTGGTCCACACTACCAGATGGGTCAGACTTAAGGCTGGTCCTCACTAACAGATGTATCTGACTTAAGGCTGGTCCACACTACCAGATGTATCAGACTTAAGGCTGGTCCTCACTAACAGATGTTTCAGACTTAAGGCTGGTCCATACTACCAGATGTTTTAGACTTTAGGCTGGTCCACACTAACAGATGTTTTAGACTTTAGGCTGGTCCACACTAACAGATGTTTTAGACTTTAGGCTGGTCCACACTAACAGATGTTTCAGACTTAAGGCTGGTCTACACTACCAGATGTTTCAGACTTTAGGCTGGTCCACACTACCAGATGTATCAGACTTAAGGCTGGTCCACACTACCAGATGTTTCAGACTTTAGGCTGGTCCACACTACCAGATGTATCAGACTTAAGGCTGGTCCTCACTACCAGATGTTTCAGACTTAAGGCTGGTCCACACTACCAGATGTTTCAGACCTAAGGCTGGTCCACACTACCAGATGTTTCAGACTTAAGGCTGGTCCACACTACCAGATGTTTCAGACCTAAGGCTGGTCCACACTACCAGATGTTCCACACTACCAGATGGGTCAGACTTAAGGCTGGTCCACACTACCAGATGTTTCAGACCTAAGGCTGGTCCACACTACCAGATGGGTCAGACTTAAGGCTGGTCCACACTACCAGATGTTTCAGACCTAAGGATGGTCCACACTACCAGATGGGTCAGACTTAAGGCTGGTCCACACTACCAGATGGGTCAGTCTTAAGGCTGGTCCACACTACCAGATGGGTCAGACTTAAGGCTGGTCCACACTACCAGATGGGTCAGTCTTAAGGCTGGTCCACACTACCAGATGGGTCAGTCTTAAGGCTGGTCCACACTACCAGATGTTTCAGACCTAAGGCTGGTCCACACTACCAGATGTTTCAGACCTAAGGCTGGTCCACACTACCAGATGTTTCAGACCTAAGGCTGGTCCACACTACCAGATGTTTCAGACCCAAGGCTGGTCCACACTACCAGATGTTTCAGACCTAAGGCTGGTCCACACTACCAGATGTTTCAGATCTGACCAGATGTGTAAAATTATTGAACGAATGTTACACATGTTGAATATTTACGATCAGATATCCTGTTGAGGATCGAAGGACACAGCAGGATATCTGATCGTAAATATTCGACATGTTTAATATTTATGATTTGCATCCTCTTCCTCCTCTTCCTCCTCTTCCTCCTCAGCTCCTCCAAAGCCTCCGGAGGCTGGGAAGAGGTCCAGGTGGGACGTTTCAGAACGGAAGGAGGAGGAGAAGAAGAACGACCCGCTGAGTGAGCTGCTCATCGCTGCACGAAACCAAACTGAGACCAAACTGAGCCAAAACTCACCTTCCTCACCTTCCTCCAGCAGCAACACCAACACGGAGGTAAGTGAGACCAGACTCACTGTGGAGCTGAAGGTTCGTCCTCTGGAGAGCAGGAAACCTGATGTTGTTGTTGTTGTTGTTGTTGTCTTCATTCAGAGGAAGTCAGTGGATCAGCAGAACAACTCAGAGAAGAAGAGAGAAGGTGATGAAGAGGAGGAGGAAGAGGAGGAGGAGAGCAGGCCTCCCATGGATCTGTTCAAGGCCATCTTCGCCGGCTCCTCTGATGACAAATCCTCCTCTTCATCATCAGAGGGAGAGAGCAACGATGAAGTGGAGGTGAAGGAAGAGGTCCACCCACAGCCGCTGAACCTCTTCAGCATCACCTCCTCCGTCACCTCCTCAGCCAACTCCTCCGTCACCTCCTCCGTCACCTCCTCCGTCACCTCCTCCGTCACCTCCTCCATCACCTCCTCCAGCCAGCAGAAAGGTAAGAGCAGTCAGAACCGTACAGAAACACCAGAGTCTCATCAGTTGGTGAGCTTTTGACCGTATCCTGTTTTTGGGGGAGTTATGTTGCGTAGACGCTCCAGAGAGGAGGAGCTCGTCTCCATGGTTACCAACAACATTTCCTCCATCAACCATGGAAGAAATAACCTCTGTAGCTGCTTTGTACATGTTGGTGAAGTCTCAGATATGTCAGAAAACCAAACTCCGTGGTGTCTGGGTTCATAACATCACCCGGCGGTGAGCTGTATTCACATCCAGTGTTATTCCACTGACTGTATCTAGCAGCCACACGTCTCTACTGAGGTATGAACCCTAAAGAAACTGATTTAATATCAATAAACAGATCAAAATGATGCTGAAATAACTACATAATGATGCTGATTAGTAAAAAGTCTGAATTCATGCTTTGTCAGGTCTGTTACCATGACGACAAGCAGACAGGTTTTAAAATGCTTGTTTCCTGAATGGAGTCTGGATGGATCAGTACCAGAATATAACAGCTGCTCCATCAACACTCAACATGACGTCATCTAGAGACGCTGTTGTTTCTACCAGAGATGTATTTATTCATTCATTGACATAGTTATTAATTAATTTGTTTAATGTCCTGTTCTCAGTGGTGGTAGAAGAAGCCAGATCCTTTATTTACATAAAAGTAGCACTTTACTTTACTTTACTTTATTCGGATCCCCATTAGCTGCCACCAGGGTAGCAGCTACTCTTCCTTGGGTCCACAAACAACAAAAACATAACATACTACACTACTATAATATTAAGAAACACTGAAACGTATCCTGAACATAACGTCCTCTTTGTTCTTCCGTGTGACCCCAGAGGGGTCCGACAGCACTAAATGTTCTCTAGTCTATAGTTTCATCATTAATAACAGTTAAAATAACAGTTGTTTCTGTAGACGAGTGAGATTCTGACTCTCTGTGTTTCTCTAAAAGCTCCAGTTTCCTCTCTGAACTCCACTCAACCACAAGTAGAAGAAGAGTTTGGTCCGAAGCTGCCTCCTCGTCCTCCTCCAGCTGCTCTCAGTGAGTCCTTCTTGTTGAAGTTAACATTTCAATGTTTGAGGTGAACTTCTGTTTTATAATCTTTTATAATCTGTTCTCCTGTTTTTCTATTGTATCCTCAGGAGACAGATTTACTAACTGCCGTAGTGTTTGCTTCTTTATTCTGTTTAAGGTTTGTCAGTTTGTTTGAGCAGAAAGATAATTTAGTTTGTTGTTTAGGTCTTTGTTCACCCTGAGTTATATTCATTCACTTCATCGGAGGGGGGACGTTCTTTATAATTTTATGTTGCTCTCCTTCCCCCCTAGACGGAGCCGTAACACACACAAGCTAACGCTACAGTTAGCTGACTATGTTCACTGCTACAGTATACTATTGTGTTTATTCAGTTTAATTATATTAGTACAACTAGCATCAACACACAAAGGATTTATTTTATTAAGAATTTTATTAATAAAGAATAATAGAAAAAAAGAATATCCCCGGACTAATATATACTGTATATACTGTAGTTATACTGTAGTTATACTGTAGCTATACTGTATATACTGTAGTTATACTGTATATACTGTAGTTATACTGTAGTTATACTGTAGCTATACTGTATATACTGTAGTTATACTGTATATACTGTAGTTATACTGTAGTTATACTGTAGCTATACTGTATATACTGTAGTTATACTGTAGCTATACTGTAGTTATACTGTAGCTATTAGTTATACTGTAGCTATTAGTTATACTGTAGTTATACTGTAGCTATTAGTTATACTGTAGCTATTAGTTATACTGTAGTTATACTGTAGTTATACTGTAGCTATTAGTTATACTGTAGTTATACTGTAGTTATACTGTAGCTATTAGTTATACTGTAGTTATACTGTAGTTATACTGTAGCTATTAGTTATACTGTAGCTATACTGTAGTTATACTGTAGCTATTAGTTATACTGTAGTTATACTGTAGCTATACTGTAGTTATACTGTAGCTATTAGTTATACTGTAGTTATACTGTAGCTATTAGTTATACTGTAGTTATACTGTAGTTATACTGTAGCTATTAGTTATACTGTAGTTATACTGTAGTTATACTGTAGCTATTAGTTATACTGTAGCTATACTGTAGTTATACTGTAGCTATTAGTTATACTGTAGTTATACTGTAGCTATTAGTTATACTGTAGTTATACTGTAGTTATACTGTAGCTATTAGTTATACTGTAGTTATACTGTAGCTATTAGTTATACTGTAGCTATACTGTAGCTATTAGTTATACTGTAGTTATACTGTCGTTATACTGTAGCTATACTGTAGTTATACTGTAGCTATACTGTAGCTATACTGTAGTTATACTGTAGCTATACTGTAGCTATACTGTAGCTATACTGTAGTTATGCTGTAGTTATGCTGTAGTTATACTGTAGTTATACTGTAGCTATACTGTAGTTATACTGTAGCTATACTGTAGCTATACTGTAGCTATACTGTAGCTATACTGTAGCTATACTGTAGTTATACTGTAGTTATACTGTAGTTATACTGTAGCTATACTGTAGCTATACTGTAGTTATACTGTAGTTATACTGTAGTTATACTGTAGCTATACTGTAGTTATACAGTAGTTATACTGTAGTTATACTGTAGTTATACTGTAGTTATACTGTAGTTATACTGTAGTTATACTGTAGTTATACATTAGTTATACTGTAGTTATATGGTAGTTATACTGTAGTTATACTGTAGTTATACTGTAGTTATACTGTAGTTATACAGTAGTTATACTGTAGTTATACTGTAGTTATACTGTAGTTATACTGTAGTTATACTGTAGTTATACTGTAGTTATACTGTAGTTATACTGTAGTTATACTGTAGTTATACTGTAGTTATACAGTAGTTATACTGTAGTTATACTGTAGTTATACTGTAGTTATACTGTAGTTATACAGTAGTTATACTGTAGTTATACTGTAGTTATACTGTAGTTATACAGTAGTTATACTGTAGTTATACTGTAGTTATACAGTAGTTATACTGTAGCTATACTGTAGTTATACTGTAGCTATACTGTAGTTATACTGTAGCTATACTGTAGCTATACTGTAGTTATACTGTAGTTATACTGTAGCTATACTGTAGCTGTACTGTAGTTGTACTGTAGCTGTACTGTAGTTGTACTGTAGTTGTAATGTAGTTGTACTGTAGTTGTACTGTAGTTGTACTGTAGTTGTACTGTAGTTGTACTGTAGTTGTACTGTAGTTATACTGTAGTTATACAGTAGTTGTACTGTAGTTATACTGTAGTTATACTGTAGCTGTACTGTAGCTGTACTGTAGCTGTACTGTAGTTATACTGTAGTTATACTGTAGTTATACAGTAGTTATACTGTAGTTATACTGTAGTTATACTGTAGTTATACTGTAGCTATACTGTAGTTATACTGTAGCTATAGGCTAAACTGTGCCTGTTGTTCCCCCGGTCAGCCAGAGGAGGTGCCACCTCCCTCTGCCCCCCCCGTGAGGAGGAGAAACCCAGCAGGAGGAGCAAAGAGAAGAAACACAAGAACAAGAAGCAGCACAAACACAAGAAGGAGAAGAAGGTAGAAGAAGAGGACATATCTCCGTCTCCGTCTCCGTCTCCGTCTCCGTCTCCGTCTCTGTCTCCTGACTGACTCCTCTCGGTTTACTTTACTCTCTTTGTGTCCCCAGAAGAAGAAACACAGGAAGCACAAACACAGAGGGAAGCAGCAGAAGAAGAGTAAGAAGGAGACAGACAGCAGCTCAGAGGACAGCGAGGACGAGGACGCTGGAAAGGTGACCACACAGGAGCTGCTCAAGAGGTCAGAGGTCAACTCAGAAACTAACACCTTCATTTCATGTTGGTACTATAAAAGGGATAGAATGGAAGAAGTGTTAACCCTGGACCTGTCTCTCTCTCTCTGTCTCTCTCTCTCCCTCTCTCTCTCTGTCTCTCTCTCTCTGTCTCTCCCTCTCTCTGTCTCTCTCTCTCTGTCTCTCCCTCTCTCTCTCTCTCTCTCTGTCTCTCTCTCTCTCTCTCTCCCTCTCTCTCTCTCCTCCCCCCCCTCTCTCTCTCCCCCCCCCCCCCCTCTCTCTCTCTCTCTCTCTCTATCCCCCCCCCCTCCCTCTCCCCCCCCCCTCTCTCCCCCCCCCCTCTCCCCCCACCCCCCCCCCCCCCAGACTGAAGGAGGTGCAGTCCCGTGAGACCTGGTGAAGGAGGTGCAGTGTGTCCTCTGTGAGGACGTCCGTCTTCTCTCCTGTTGTTCCTGTTTGAAATAATAAAGTCTTTATAACTTCATGTTGTCGTATGTTGTTGTTTTTGATGCTTTTTACTGTTTCCTTGTTTTGACTCATTCAATGTTGTCAGGAATATTAAGGACAGTGTAGGGACGGATAATATGAGAGGGGGAGAAAGGGGGAGGAGGGAGGAATTAAAACTGGTCTGTATCAGAAAACCGTTTCTAGGCTTCGTTTATCGTTCATTAGACGTTGAATGTTCTCACGTCCCACAGCTCCTGAAGGCACCACCTCGCGGTCGTCAGAGGGACTGTTGCTATGGTAACTGCCGCGGCTGAGAGCTGAAGTCTCGTCTCGTTAGCTAACTAACAAACTAACTAACAACTTTCTTCCCAAAGTCTCCACAATGGCGTCTAAAGACCTGGACCCGCTGTCAGTAGAGGAGCCTCCAGGAGGAGGAGCAGTGGAGGAGAGGACGGAGGAGGAGGAGGAGGAGAGAGGAGCGGGAGGAGGAGCAGGCTGGAGCCGGGACACACAGGTAGAGGAACTACCGGAGCTGAACGGTTAGCTCGAAGGCTAACCGTTAGCTAGGCAGGGTGCGTTCAGGGACAACGGGAGGTAGAAACACTCTGTTACTAGTACAAGTCCTGTATTCAAAATCCTGAGTATCAGCACCAAAAGTAAAAGTACTCACTCTGCAGAATAATCTACAGTACATTTTATTATATTATATTATAGTATATTATATTACATTATATTATAGTATATTATATTATGATGCATTAATGTGTTCATCACTTTAATGTTACAGCTGGTAAAGATGGAGCTACTTTAATGACTTAATATATAATCTATAATAATACATCATTTATTATTATATACTGCTGGTACTTTAATCTATAATAATACATCAGTTATTATATAGTGCTGGTAGTTTAATCTATAATAATACATCATTTATTATTATATACTGTTGGTAGTTTAATCTATAATAATACATCATTTATTATTATATACTGCTGGTAGTTTAATCTATAATAATTCATCATTTATTATTATATACTGGTGGTAGTTTAATC